>UFQX01000306.1:100896-313379 GCA_900497675.1 Arapaima gigas
AAAACCGAGCAAAGATTCATCAGATCTTGTCATCTTCTCCAGCTCACACGAATAATGTTTTCTATCTATCTATCTATCTATCTGTCTATCTGTCTGTCTATTATTATTATTATTATTATTATTATTATTATTCCAGCTACTCAGAGGAAGTACCTGAATCAAAGGCAGTGAGATCTACTGCATAAACAAAAGGTAAATTTCTATAGCTACTTCTACAACCATATTCAATACACAATAAAAAATATTTCTTTCCCAGAACAGACACTGTGAGAGTTTTAGGGTTTCAAATATGCAAATGAAGTTCAGTAGAACTGGATGAAGTCCAGGTACCACTCGATTTGTTCTTCAACAGCAAGGTTATGAAATTCTGGGCAAAAACTTACAAGCCGTTCAACTTTAAAAGTTTCTTAGCTTCACGGGAACTGTCCTGATAAGATCTGGCACGACCTGAACCTCTAGCTTTGCGGACGAGAGGACAGAGGACTGGGAGATGTGGAAGGGACACGTGAGCTCACAGCTCACGTTCAATTTTGCTAGTTGTGTCTTTAAATGTCACACGGCCACCCGTTTCCTCTGAGCTCAAACAAACTTGACCCCATGTTCTCTGGGGGCTCTGTAATCCCCCAGATTGCTTTTGCTAGTATTTTTAAGTTACTGGTGGTACATCTTTAGCAGTTATTCTTGACTTAAAGTTGCCACCCAGTCATGAGAATCATCCTCCAACCACCAGGTTCTACGGATGCTGAATTGTTTTTCCCGTCCCCTGTTTTTGGCCTTAAGAGCGTGAGCTGACCTTTAAGCACCAGACCATCTTCCAGTGATGTCCCTTCTTGCTAAGAGAAGTTGACATGGACTGAGAGAAGGTTCACCAAGGCCACATTGCCACTACGCTCCTGGCCCTTCCCCAGAAGCAGATGCCAACCTCAATCTTATGTTTCTGGTTCTGCTGGTCTTTACAGCAAAACTGATTAATGTGTTTTTTTGTTATCAGGTAAGAAACGTTGTGGATGTTGCAGGGCCATCAAAAACACAATGGTCACTTTTATCATGAATGTTTGGTGTGTGTTTTAATGCAGCAATAACACATACCAGAAGGACTGAAGAGATGGCATTTCCAGCTCTTCATCTCGACTGGTATCAATTTACTGTCTTTCCCCCAAAACATATAATTACAACAATCCCTCAGTGTCTGAATGAAAACTTTTACTTTAACTAATTTTTATCAAACATTTATCCATAATAAAAAAAAAACTCAAAACACAAAAAAAATCTAAATAAATGAAAAAAATCTACAAATAAATAACATACAGTGTGGTACATGTGCTGTAATATATAATACTGTATGTATTGTAATAAATTGTACTGTGCACTGGTATGCATTTATCAGAAGCCAGGTACGCTGCGCTGGTGTTATCAACTGTTTCCATCTGTTTTGCTTTGTCTGAACAATTTCGCACCACATCATCACATTTATTGCAAATTTTATTTTTTAAATGCCGTTTGTTTCGTGAAACACAGAGGCAGACGGCGAGTCGCTGTGACGCACGTCTTTATTCCCTTAATTCAACAGGCCATAAGGCTGAAGTGGGGCTGCGATTCTGTCACCTCCTGTGTGTAACGCAGTGACTTATGTGTGAAATGTGCTGTACTGAACATGCTGCACCGTGGTATGAACCTGCACGTTAATGACAACCTTAAGTGTTTCTAATAAGGTAACTGTGTCTGTATGTAAATAAATATCAGGCAGGTTCTGTGCACGCGAGCCTCTCTGATTTGTTAAATAAGCTTCCAAACAGTGACTCCTGCTATCTCCTTCTATTTGAGTGACCAATAATAAATAAAGATCATTTGCAATAACCAGCTATGAACTAATGATCATTGTACCAGAGATTAAAAAAAGGCCCCTCCAAACGAAAAAGATTCGATTTTGATGAGAACGATGAGAAAATGAACAAGCACAACAAGGACTGCAAATTGTTTCTCCTGAGCCAATTGAATTTCAAGTGAAGCATGCAAAGTGAGAGCAATGTCTTCAGCTGCAAACAGATGTCCTCACTCAATGGTAATAACTAGGACGGCTGCACATTTAAACCGAACGGCGTGCGGATGAAATGAAACGACTCCTCGACTGCACATTTCAACCCCCGAACAAACACACACTTTCCATAGTCGTTCATTTACCTTTGCTATTGTTATATTCAATATAATCTACTTCATCCTGTCATTATATGTGTCATACAATTTTGTCATGTTGAAGTATCAGTGGGAAGTAAAATAGGGGTGTGTTTTATGGCCTGATGAACCCCACATGAACCTCCAGCACAGTTCATTTTCCATTGCTTACAGCCAAGGGAAGTGGGAGAGAATACGAATGAGATCAGAACTCTGAGCATTGCTGGAGACTGGACTTCAGCCAAGGGCCAGTGACCGTGTTTCTCAGACCAGAGACGGCCCGTCGTGCCCCAGATGCTTCTGCTAGTACTCAGATGGGGGTCCAAAGTATGAGTAACGGCCGAATCCAGCAGGGCTCACGCTAAAGCATGCCTGCAACCATTAGGACGTGCAGATAGTCCAGCATTTATGGAAATGGTCCCTGCTGGAGAGGCCCTGTCTCTGTGCCCACAGTGCTCAGCTTTAACTGGAAATGCATACAGCTGTAATCTTGCATTCATCTCGATCCCTTCACTCAACATACTGTTGAATTCGGATTTCTCAAAGTCAAAAAAGAGACATCCGTTGTGTCTTGGATGAGCAGAACGATTAAGTGACGCTTAGCTGTGGCGCAAAGGTCTTTGCTGTGTAGAAGTTTTTCGACGTAAACAAGAGTGACGTAAAGTATGCCATTTGCTTGTTCAGACTACTGACATGCGGCAGGGACAGTAGTATGAAATTCCACAGAATACCGTGAATTTAACTTAAGGGTCGACAGCAAAAGATTGTTCGGTGCAGCTCCTAATGTGCCCGACGGAACGAGAACCGGACTTTCCTGAGACAAGTACAGAAACGCTTGTTCATTAAGAAAAACCTTCCCTTCTGTGCTAAAAAAGAACAACAAACCTCCGGAAAAAAGTTACCGTTTTGATTAATTGGCATTTTCGATTTCGTCGTCATTTTACATTTTTGGATTTAAATTCCTTCAGGCGTTAGCCTTTTATCCATCAAAGCGACAGACACAAATGTTATGCGTGACTGAAGGCTACAGCCTGCAAAACCATCCCCCGTGCCTCAGCAGATACCGCTTATTTTAACACTGAAATGTTACGCGGATAAATATTGCATCGGTGTGTGCTTCTTATCCGGCCAGGTCCAGCAACATTTGTCTCCTCACTTCATAAACACGTGCATCGGTATCGATAGTAACATACAGAAACTATCGGATATCGGCCCAGATTTCCCACACCGACACGTCTCTACCGGGATTTCACACTGAGGCCGTGCACTTGATTTAACAAGGAAGAGAGAATCGCAGACAGTTTTATTCGCTTGTCCCTCATCATCATGCACTACCTGCCTCGTGCAACTGACAGCAGTCCAGAAGTAATTGCTTTTTGTTTTTGTTATTATTTAAGGCCGTGGCAATGAATTCGCCGCTGCGGCAACGCTCAATAATTAATACCGATATATAAATGACCACAAAGTCATTCTTGCTAAGCAAGTTATGATTCAGGGGGTACAATTAAGGGACTTAAAAGGCAGAATGTCATACAAAGTAAGGCAGAGACCCTCATCTCCAAATGGAGATGGTTCATTTGACATCTAATTTGCATCTCAGAAATCCGGAGAGCTGAAAATAACCACAAGCGAGCAAGCGTGGCGGTCGAGCAAAACCCAGTTTCGAGTCGACCCTCGGCAGAGCAGAGTTTACCAGCACTCCTGGTAAGAGTATAAGCAGAAAGTTTCATTATCCCCTGATCCGCTGCTTCTTCCCACCGCGCATATGAGTGTGTGAACCGTCCGCCGCTCTGTGGCTTAGCTACATCTGCACACAACAGATGTAGCTGGATTTTGCTTGCAATCCCTAGGTGGCGGGTTCCAATCCCACTCGTCCAGCAGTACTGCTCAACTGAACTCTTCAAGTCAAGAATACCTGCATCCAGCTAATAGTAACTTCATTATGTTCAGGTACCATATTGGTTACAGCTGTTACTTTGCAAATAAAAAGTCCTGGGTTCCAACCCCCACCGCTGCTGTAATACTCTTGTTGAACGTATTTACCTCAAATTGCCATGGTGTAAGTTACCGTGGCCTGTAAATGTATTATTTTTAAGTAGCTTAGAAGATAAATCTACCGTTGGAAGTCGCCTTAGCCAACGGCAGCTGCTAAATGAAAATGAATAACAGGGTGTATCTGAGTGGTTGAAATTGCTGAAAAAAACAGAATACTGGGGATATAATCATCCAGCTTTGTAGCGAGATTCTGGTCCCAAGATATTATGCAGAAATTTTCATAGCTACAACGTAAGAAGGCGAGAACCCTAGATGATCTCCATTACTGTGGTTTTGCACCTTATGGTAAGAAAGTTGACTTAAGACTGACAAGATTGATATAATCCAGTACAAAGAACATCAGGTTCACAAAATATCACTGATTCGGCACCAAAACCTTTGTTTAGCTTAAGGTCGGGAACCACTTCAACGCCGCGGCACAACATTTTTGCAAATTCGCGGGATAATCAGAGTCGGCACAACAATGATCTGTGCTGACAAGCAAGCTGAAGAAAATGTTGATTCGACATGTTTTTGCCCGGTGGGTATAAAATAAAAATAAATAGTGGGCTCTGAATTCTGTGGGAGGAGAAAAAACACACACATATAAAAACTCACTGTTCTCCATGACAGTGTAACAGTTCATTTAAATGTGTAAAGTGATACCGGCTCTCTAAGGTCCAACGTGGTACCCTGTGTTTAGTGGAAACAGGCCGCGGTCACCGTTATTCAGCAGCGGTCACCACAGTACATTGCTGTTGGAAAAAGTCAGGTTACACATGGATATAGTGACACACACCTTTGTTGCCCTTCACGGCACATCTCCCTTCTGCTCAGGTTTTGATAAGATGTACCAAGACATGAAAGGAGGACCGATTCAATCCCCAAGTGACTCTAACAGAGGAGAACAGGAGTAACGCATGTGCCAGTCAGAGAATTGCCTGGGTTTGGCGTTATGAGTCAGGTCATCGGGGAATACTGCTCTCGTCTTGACTTATAGATACCATTCTCACACGCCGTCCTGATTCACAGCACAGAACACGGAAAGGGCAAGGAGAGCAGCGAATGGCTTGGAATCTGAATTAATGTGTCAGTGGTGAAAGCCAAAGGACCCGAGATGCGTGTGTTGTGGCCTTTAACCCCAGCAACATGCATGCAAAGGCCTATAACCCCTGAAGTATGCATTCGGTACCCGTCAACCTCAACAACATGCATGCAGTGCCCTTTAACCCCTATGTCACGTGTTTGGTGCCCTTTAACCCCGACAAATACCATGCCTTCCGGGTTCTTCGCCTGCAGGATTCTGTCCTCCACGTCTTGGAACACTGCATAGTAAACCACTACAGAAACAGGATCATGGCCTGACCCCTAAACCACACAAACAATATAATGCTGTTATTGCATCTGTTTATGGGCAATCGTTTTATGCTATTTAATTTATTTGCTTCTCATGCTGGAAAAGGACTTAAATTCCCTGCTTCCGGTAACCTAATCGAATTTACCTAACCTACTGGTAACCTGATTTAGTGAAAAGAGATTAGTAAAAAAAAAACTACTAAATGGTTTCAGGTGCTGCGATAAAGCGGGACACTACAGAAGCCTGATCGTAGCTGGGTACGTCTGGAAGTTTCACTGCAAAGTGTGCGAGGCAGCCCATTGAATCAAGCATGCCATGTTGACTGCAGGGTGTCGAACGCACAGGCGTTCCCCTGACCTCACATGTACGAGGTATCATTCAAGGGATGGGTGCAATCTACATTTCAAAAACAGACACATGTCAGAATGAGTGAAAGGCCACCAGAGTTACGAGTATGGCAGTCGGCGTGGTCCTCAGCTCCTGCTTATTTGGTGTTAATGCGTCTTAACGTCACCGCGGCTCGCTTCCGGAGACGCTTTACCACCAGCGCCCTCCCCACCCCAACAGCCCACCCCAGTCAGAGTGCTGTGACTTGAATCAAATGAGAAGGAACAAAATCTGTCCATTTTCACACAACGGAGCCCCTAATAAAGGCTCGACTAAAGCACCGTGTTGCTGACAGTCAAGGTGATTGAACCCGAAGACTTCTGTTGCAGTGATTCCATTTGTTAAGATTTGGCCCTCAGCACAGATGCTGAATATCTCATTTCTGCTTATTGTGCCAACACATCCGTGGCAGAGTTCAGCTCTGCCCCTTTACGTAACCTTTTTCAGCGTTTCTACACGCAGAGTCACCCGGAATCAGAATCGCGGGTCTAAGAAATGATCGAGCGAATAACCTCAGCAGGTATATTCTGCACCCGCAACACACATTCGCACGATCGCAGTTTTCTCCCGGTCAGTTTAGCAACGGATTCACATATCTAATTAAGTTGTTTTGAGCCAATGCTCTTTTGAACGTCAAGTCTGCCCAATGCGTACCGCTAAGAATTCTGGGTTTCCAAGGAAACCAGCATCAAGTCAGATTCTACAGCCTTTCCATCTTGGATAATTTCAGCTTTGACACATAAGCCAGGTTAATTACTTATGAAATAGCAAGACGGAGGCTTTACGGCTGGGGTCGAGACATATAATAAGAGAAGAAGCGACACGTGAAATGAGGCTCATTAAGCTTTCCGGCGCACGCCAAAATTTTAGCTCTACGCGTGAAAAAATGTTTCATACCTCGGTAAACAAGCCGAGAAACTCTGCAGAATACAGCGTTATGGAATGCTATACTAAGCGTGGCAACTTTGTGTGCTTTCTGTTACTGTGCCACATTTCCTACTACGGATCTTCTAATTAATAGTCATCCTGGGTTCTCCTGCCCGTCTGTCTTTGAGGATGCTGGTTGCTCCAGGACTGGAGGAGGGGTTCTGCTGAGAACATGAGGGTGAGGCATGAGCTGTAGATGCGTGACCTTCGGAGGGGAAACTGGTGAGGAAGATATCGTTCTCACGCTCGGAGAAGAGACGGGTGTATCTGGGCAGATACGAAGCGAGGCACCCATGAGCCGGAGAGGGCAAACGCAAGAGGAGACGCACGAGTAATAGCACGTCAGTGGCTTTTATCTGTCTGAATAAATATACGGATTTTGTTTTTTTCAACAGATAGTGAAGACGTGCAGGATTCACAGCCTCACACCCCCCTCCGCCACCTACACTGTGTCTTTTACCGTCACACCTTCTTTCCGTAAACCGCATCAGTCAGATTTCGGTTCTCGTGCCCTGCTGTGTGGCTGGTGAACACACAGGGAGAGAAAGCGGTTTTTGGACTGACCTCCAACCCATGCGTTCCCACAGATAACATCTCCACCCCCTGCACTGATGCCCAGGGATCCTGGTAGGCGCGTTACAGATGGACGAAAACGTGCAGCATCTGAGGTTTTTGCTGTGGCTGCTGCTGTTGTTTTTCTCCTGTCCAAGTCAAAGTCCTGATTTCAGGTCACCCAGCTTTGACCTTTCTGCCAGATGGCATTATGGGTTCTGAAGCCAGGGGGTACACAAGGGCGGGGTGTGGGGTGCAGCTGTGAGCACGGGTTGACAGGCCCCGTCCCTCTAAAGTGTCGGGCACAAAGGTCCCGGATGGCTGCGCGGCAGCGCAGCCGGTCACGTGTTTGCATGTCCTCCACACGCGTCCACAGGGACTGCAAACCATCAATATGGGATTCAGACCCCAGCTGCAAATCCAGATGCTCGGCTACACAAACATATCCACGTGAAGCATGCGCAGAAAGCAGAAGGCTACCTGGTGTCATTATGCCCGTTGTCCCCACCTCACATGGCACTTTTGTCCAATAAAGCATGATGCCAGCTGTCAGACCACCGATTCATTTCAACACGGCACTAGGAAACGCTGATCTCTACTAATATAACCCCATACATCATGTCGGTTGGTAGTGCGGAGAGCAGTTATATTGGCGGCAGGCATCCTCACAGCGGCCTAATAAGATTATACCTTCAATTATGCATAAGGTTACTAAGGACACAAATGGGCGCCTTCCACAAAGAAAAAAGGTTTAAAATCTGAAAATGCTCAAACTAACCATTCCACCTGCAACACCTTTCTAAGAAGCACAAACATAATAACACAGTGGGCATTTGTCCGAATGTTCGAATCGTGCGTGATGGATATGTAATACGAATACTATAGTGCACGAGTAATTCTGCCTGTTTTAATAAATGGGAACTTTTCGTCTGGCCCCCGTGAGGAGCCGGAATGGAGTGGTCCGATAAAATGGCACCGGAGACGGCAATTAACATTTAAAGGGGGAGAAGAGCTTGGCGGTTATTGGGTGCCCCGGCCATTCCAAGAACATTAAACAAGATGGAAAAATGAACCAGGAGGACATCACCTTATACCTACAGAGACAGGTGCTTCATTGCTGCTGTGTCCAGGGAAAGAAAAGCAGCCCCCCTGGTTAATATATATGCGAAAGATACTCAGGAACGTTTAGTGGAGTAAGAAATAACACTGGTTTTACTCCAGTGACTTATACTTACCGGAGGTCTTGGTTATATTAGCCCAGTTTCGTGGAAGTAAACAAATACATAAATGCACCAGATCATTATGCTGTCAGCTTTGTCATACGCAACATCTGAATAACAGCCGAAAAGCCTATAATGGGCTGACATGGTTGGCAGCGATAGCTTGCTTACCACGACGCTTCATTCTTCTGCTTTTAATGGCCTTGAATTGTAACCTGGGTCCGGGATGGAAAACCTCACAATTTTCTTGTAAGAAAGGAGCTGAAATAAAAACAAAAAAAAAAAAACCCCACAAACACACGGATACAGAGACGAGATGCGCATTTGACGGCGTACAGAGCACATCGACTGGCTAAATAAAAACAAGTCACGCTCAATTTCCACCTTTTCTCGCTGTCGGGAGTCTGGGCCTCCGTGGGGTTGCACAGGTTTTTAGTTAACCCAGCTCTCCACCCCACCAAGCCAGCGCCAGAAACGCAGAAACGCCACAGAGCGATAAACCCAGAAGTGCATTCTGCTCAAATAAGCTCCACATATCATTTTTAGAAGGATAATATTGTTATTAATTTAATGATGAACCCAGAAGGAGCCCCCCCCCCCCCCTTCCGCTATTGCCGTCTAGTGCTGTTGGCAGCCATATGTATGGTGGCACCAGAATGTTCTCTCCGCCACTTTTGTCATTAGGGTTGAACGAGGTGTCACCGCGATCGAGCCTCCATCTGGTCGGTGGTCGTCCCGTTTTTCGTCTCCCTCCAAATTTTCCAAGCGTTACTGTCTTCATAGAATCCAATCTTCTCGTGACACGTCTAAAGTATGATAACCTCGGTCTCATCGCTTCAAATGAGACCTCTATTAAGCCTTTTGACCTGATTCGATCCAACATCCATCTGTTTGTTTTCCTGGCTCGAAGTCTGGTGTGTTTAGAAGTCTCCTGCATTACAGTACAAATGACCGTTTTCCCGGGTGTCCGGCCAGGCCCCATTAACCCCTCACATATTTTACTGGAGCAACTCTACAGCAGGGCCTTTCGTCGTGCTTGAACCAGCAAACTTCTGGTTACAAGTCGGCGACCCGAAGCGCCAGATCTTGGCCGTGGGCCACGCAGAAAGGAACTCTGTCACGTTTCAGGCTCGGCTCGCGAAGAATGGGAAGGGCAGCAGATGTGTGTTATGTAAGAGCTGTGCGGCGGCGGCCGGGTGTGGTACAGCGGTGCCGCTCGTGCGGTGGGGCCAAGCTGCAGAGCCCGGGGTGGTCCTCATTATCCACCATTTCCCCCTAATCAAATTCCACCGACATTAGGAACAGCCGGCATGACGGCCTGTCAGAAAACGGAACTGTTGTCAGCGGCAGATCAAAACAAATCAGGTGGCAGCCCTCAATTAAAAGCGACGCCGCATCAAACCCGCCTGTTAAATTTGATTTCGGGGACCATATGCCGCCGCCGCGTGTAAGCTGTGATCCAGGAAATCTGATTTCCTCCTTTTGTTTTCTCAGCAGATACACCTTTCGGTGAGTGGCAGCGGTACAACAGGCAGCGGCACCTGCCGGGGTGCCTTTCGGGTTAAAGGTACCGTGCCGTATAGCGGGAGACGGGGCAGGGAGGAGACATCCCGGGGGAGCCCGGCAGGGGGGCTTGCGGCGGCCGAGGCGACGGGGGACGGCGGGCGCGATCCAAGGAGACGTTCACAAAGAGAAAGGAAGTGCTTTCATTTCTATTTATACCATGGATGAATTCAGGTGACTGTGGCAAAGCCAGGCCTTGTCTGTTCCACTAAACTTCATCCTCCCACTCCTTTTTTTTTTTTTTCTTTGCACAATGATTTGCAAAAAGAGGCCTGTTAGAAAGGAGGCTAGAAGGAAACAGGACCCGTTTGTTTAAAATGCAAAAGCGGTTGTAACGCTCATGCGAAACTCGCCGTTTCAGTGCCCCCGCTGTTGTTTTGGTGAGTTAAATATGACTACGTTGAACACCAAGGTGCGCGACCTGCACATTTTCGGCCGCTGTGGACAAATAGTTTGTGGCAAAGGACAAACTTTAAGTGACGCTCTGCAGGTTCCCCCCCGAGCGCCTTCAACGCAGCTAATAAGAGGCGACTTCCTAGGAACCTCCCCAGCTTCTAGAAGCCTCTGCATGTAATGAACATGACATTAAAAAGAGCAATTCATCTATATCTAGTCTTAAGTCTTATTCCTCCTGAATAAGTCCTAATGTTATTCTTTAAAAGCACCCCGCTCCCTCATGAATAAATATTTTAAGCGTATATTAGGTGGCAAACTGCTGACTTAAAGGACATTAGCAGGCTGAAAGCATTCTAAACTTAGTACATTCACTTAAACTGTTTGGCTTAAACACATCATCAGCAGCAGCCTCCGGTCTAGAAGTTAAACCTGCCAAACACTGTTTTCCGAAACCATTTTTTTCACCTTCTGCCGAAAAGGTATATAACCAGACGTATGTTTGGCGTCAACGGCAACGCAGCGCTTGCAGTCGACGTGCTCCAAACCTGTCGGGAAAACTATAAACGTTATTTGGTGAAGCAATTATGGGAAATTATGCCGACTGTCACGTCATCCGCCGAGCCGATCGAAATGGGGTTGGGGAGCGTGAGGGCAGTGCGGGCGGATGGTGTAGCGAAGGCTGTCGCTCGGGCCGAGGTGCCGTGGGCCTTCACGGATCGCGCAGCGGGGCAACCGGGCGCACGCAGCCCACGCTCTCACCATCGCGGCTCCCAAGGTGTTGTTTCCTCGAACGGCAGAGAATTCATTGCCGCTCCGTCTAATGACTTAACCGGCTTCCAGCACACCTATTATTATGATAAATGCTGTCGTTTCCCGTTTCTCCTCCCTCCAGAGACAGGATCTGTGTTTACGCGCACTTCCACTTAGCCACGAATGCTGTAATTGTGCTCTATATCACCTATAATTGTCTTATTTGTATTATTATCTTGTTGGGAAGATGCTTTTATACTCAGGAATATGCATTGCTTGCACACTTTGCCCTGAAAAATATCCCAGGAAATTCAGGGTAAGTTCTTCTAAAAGCAGAGCAACGTGACCCGTCTTGGGCCTTCGACTGGCCTCTGCTCGATTTCGACACCGAGACCATAACCACGACGTTGAATCAAAAGGAGTCAAGTGGACAGTCAGACACGACAGCCAGCAGCGAACCCACACCCAGCGCTCTATTCCCTCCGCGCCCGGAGCATAATGGCTCTCATCTCCGCCGTGATGGATTCCGCGCCAGTGTGCCTCAGAGAAAATTTCCACACTATCAGAATTCCATCTGTAGCGGTAAACAGCGACGGGACCGGGGTCGTCCTCTAGTTCATTTGTTTCCAGCGAGCTGGCCGTCGCCCGGTGGGGGGACAGTCTGCTGCACAAGTGTCATTGACTAAAACAGAGGAACGTTTAAGCCGAGGGCCGCCCTGACTGTAAAACAGTCTCCCAGGCCGCCACTATCGATTTCTTGTCCCGGGTACACAAACAGAGGAGCGGGAGAGCGCGCCATCTTTATCTCTGCTTTCAATCACCACCGCGTGAAAGATGGGCGAACAGAGGAACCCTCGGTGAGCGGTTTTGTCTTCTCCACGCCAGGGTGCCTGTGAAATCCTGCACCGTTGTCCGCCCCCCAGCCGCTGCTCCACTGTTTTTAGCAAACTTCCTGATCATATCTGACACGGCCAATTGGCTGCGGCAACAAAAAGGCAATTCTTGGATAATGTTTGGAGTTTGAAAATGTCAACTGTGCTAAAAAGCCGGGTTCTGAGTCCAGGACGTTTTCTAATTAAAGGTCAAACCCCTGTGACAGAAGAGTTTCACACACCTAAGCCCTGTACACACTTCTGTTTTCCATATGAACCAAACCTGTGGTTCAAACCTGCTAGTTTCTTCTATACCCCCTTGTTTTCCACACGAAATAAACTCATTTAAAAGCTGCGGCTGTTCCCTGTAGCCTCTTTTGTTTTCCACAAACACACCCTCCACACTTGTGGTCCTGCTCCTGTTTGTGTTTCCCACAATTTATTCTTCTCAAGGACTGTGTGAACTTGCAGTTCTTACTCAGAGGAGCTCTCACTGAGAGGAGGATGTGGAAAAGACCGATAAACATTTTAAACTGTTAAACTGCACAGAATGGACTTTGAAACGGCCTTCTGTATATGTTCACCTCTGTGGTCTCTGCACCAAAATGGCTCGCAGAGACACATCAGCTGCACTGACTATATACACAACACTAAAGGAAAATAGGATAGAATAGGATGGATGGAATGGGATAGGAGAGGATAGGAGAGGATGGGATGGGATAGAAAGAAGTTAGGAAGAGGATAGGACAGTGCAGGATGGGATGGGATAGGAGAGGATAGGACAGTACAAGATGGGATGGGATGGGATGGGATAGGACAGGATGGGACAGGATAGGAAGAGGATAGGACAGTACAGGATGGGATGGGATAGGAGAGGATGGGATGGGATGGGATAAGAGAGGATAGAATAGGATGGATGGGATGGGATTGGGATGGGAAGAGGATAGGACAGTGCAGGATGGGATGGGATGGGATGGGATAGAAAAGAATAAGATGGATAGGATGGGAGAGCCTGGGATATAACTTTATAAATCTCTGCAGGGAAATTCACAAATACAACAGTTTGAACATAAGAAACGTAATAAAAGGTCAAATGAAATAAGTAAATAACCATTAAATAACCAGTTTAATGACTACAAGGACCCACGGTTCTTTCGGTGTAGAAAACTGAATGAGACCATTCATCGATTGTGTTTAACAGCTCTATCCTGGTCAAGGCCACAGAGGTCCAGAACCTGTCGTGGAATCACTGGAAACGGCGCTACGAAACTCCATCCTGGATGGGATGCAAGTCCGTCACAGGGTGGTCCCACATACACACGCACACAAACACACACACACACACACACAATGGGAACTTTAGAGCAGATAAGTAACCTAAATTGCACGTCTTTTGAAGAAAACCCACACAGATACAGGGCAAATATGAAACCTTCACGCAGACTGAACTGGACTGAAACCCACCCCCAAACAAACGGGGCGCTGTGAAGCAGCAGGACCGCTGTGCCGCTCTGCTGAAGAGCACACTTGTTCCAAATTTGAATGTCTGTCTCTAAACTCATCCGCTGCATTTTTTGAACTTGACACGGTCCTCCGCCTCCAATGTAAAGACATCAAACATAGAGGAAAAGAAGAAAAGCAGCTCTTTTTATGAATGGATGGCTGTTAGCATAACCTCGGCAGCTCCCCCCACGCCTGTCACACAGCGGCAGGGAAGCGGCCGTTGAGGTTGACGTCTGAATTTGCAGACGGGGCCCTTCAGGAATCTAAATAAATAAATAAACAAGCAGACAGAGGAGGAAAAGGCAAGGGCCTCGGCACAGTAACAAAAAAAAGCTTCCTTTTTTCCGCATGAGCGCCGCGGCGGCAGGTGAAGCGCAGGAGCCGCTCTCCCAAGAACAAGGCCTTTAAATTAGTTACAGCGTGATGGCCGGAGCTGCAAAAAGGAGTTCGGGGGCCGCGCCGAGTCACCACGGCGACACTTTGATGCTGTTCCACTCCACCGGCGGACGATTTTCTTTCAGGTCGGGCGAAGGGCTGGTCCCCTCCCCGGCCACCATCACCCCTCCGCCCGACCCCCGTTTTTCTAAAGTGCGACGTGCCGTTTTCAGGGCCTTCTGTCATGTTTTCCACCTCTTAACCAGGGAAATAAACATCTACATACCCCCCACCTTCCAGGACAGACAGTGCGAGTGTTTACCACGGTTGAAATGCTCCCTTCCAGGACGCCGCTTCTGACTGATGGAACGCGGGTCGTGTCGAGTGTCTGATGATAAGGAGACGGCCCCCCGTCCTGGCGGTTTAATTACACGTGAAATGATGTCCCGTATTTCACTCTCTACGAGGGTCTCTCCTGGGATGACAACAACACTGGCTGTTTCCCCTGTTAGGGCTGCTCGGTCCATCATTGCTCATTTACAGGCACAGCAACGGAAAATGTGATTCTAGACTGTGATTATTTACCACACTGAAGGTGAGATCTACAGGGTTCTGGAACGGTACAATAAAAATGCTGAAAACGGGGGGGGGGGGGCACATTCACATTCGTCGAGAACATTTCACCCATCCCTTCCACAGCAACAGTGCTCTTGTGATGGTGAACATTTTTTAACAAGGAGAATTAAGACTTGCTCCTATTGTAGTGCGGAGGATGATGTCTCCTGTATTTGGTCCTCTTTATCATTAACCATTATTTTCCTGCCACATTTCTCCAGCATAAGTTATAATGTGTTTGTAGATGAAGCTGCTTACAAATCATTTTCCCATTTGTACAGCTGGGCAGTTTTTACTGGTGAAATGCAGTGTAAGTATCCTGCTCAGTGATGTTAGAGGAACAGCAGTGATTCAAACCCAGCTCCGTTGACTAGAAGGTGAAAAATTTAAGCACTACATCACCTGCTGTTCTGAAAGCAGTGCTGGAACTGTTATACTTAAGGCTTTTATAACTAAAATTCAGTTTATTGGACAGTTACGACGGGGGGAGAGGGCCCACCGTAGCAGATAGGAGAGTCAGGTCTCCGAGTAGACTTGTAAAATATCGGTTTGTTGAACAAAAAGTGGGGAAAACGGGATGCGATGTTTGCAGGAATTTCTACTTATTGAGGTAAAGCTGAGATAAGTAACAATACTATGAATTTAAGGAACCGTTCTGAGGAAAGGCCTTCCGCTATTTTCTCCAAAGATTTGCTCAAACTTTAACACGCATCTTCAACCTTGCAAACCTATTTCTAAAAAGCACTTAAGATGGTCTTCAAGGACTGCCAGGACACTTTGTAGATTCAGATAAAGAGTTATATTTTGGATACACCAAATTTATTCAGAAGGTTCTGAAATTTGTTTCAAGTTCCTTTCATTTGCTCCTTCAAAAGCATCGATAATTGCCGTACGTGTCTGTTGAACCGACAAAGAGGTAAATAAGTGTTTACTGGATTCTGATCTTTGTCAAGGACACTAGAAGTCACATTTTCCTGTTCAAAAGACATGGTGGAGTGAGTCAGCGATGAGAAAAGTTTTAATTTCTGGAAGAAACACCCATTTTATAATTAATCCCCACCCTGATGCATCTCTAATATGATTGAAGGAGATGCTGGGAACGTGGGACATGGGAAGTGATTCAGGTAGGAACATCTCATTTCTGAAGTGCATGTACACAAATGACCTTGAGATTTCGCCCGTGGCCATTCATTAAAACCTCTCGATATAAGGGAAGGCGGAGCGGCTGATAATAAAGTGACATTTTTAAGCGCGCTTTACAAGAGCCACCTGTTTATTGTAATTTACTGACATTTTCTATGGAATGTAAAACACGTTAGGTGGAATAACTCATTACCCCGTATCGCTCAAAATGAAATCCTTTAATTTGCTGTAAATGGCCAGAAAGCCCCGCTATCATTTCTCATTTCACGAATGCATTACGCTACGTGGTGCACCAGTAAAAAGCGATAATTTCCAATCCGCAAGAACCCCGATGGTCATTCCGACTCTTTCCATTTTCGATTCGTCTGTGTTCACCGCCTGCTTGCCCTGCGCAGGGCTGAGATGCCATCTCGGAAGCGTAGGGTATGACGCCGGGTCCACCGGATCACGTAGGGCTGTATTGTTATTATATTTATAAAGATTGACAGTAAGCAATATTTTGCCACAACTGTGTTTTCTCATAAAAATAGCTGCAAAAAGCATTTTAATTAAATGCCCATGTATAAAGATGGGAAATATACAAGAGTACCAGGTTTAAAAACTTTATCTACTCCAGTTAAATGTCAGTGTGGCAAAAGGTACTTCAGATTATACAGCCAAGCTGGCAGATTTAACTTTACAGTGAAGAAACTGAGACAGACATTTTATTTTGTCCCCTCGTTGACCCTTTCATGCAGAGCAATTTACCATTTTGCTGATTTATACAGCGTGATGCTTGGCTGCAGCAGGCCATACGCAAAGGTCCTAGAGCAGCGTCCCTCCAGGGGACTCAAACCAGCAACATTCCGCTCACAAGGCCGTTTCATTAAGCGCTGCCTCAGCGTGACGTCGGCGGCGGTTGGAGTGGGAGAGGCGTCGCCTGTGTTCCAGGATCACGACTCAATTTGAAGCTCCCACTCGGGCTGGTGAAGTTGCTGAGAGCTTGTTATTGCTGCCCGGGCCAACGGGGGATCGAGGGAAATGGGAATAATATCAGTCTGTTCCCAGGGCAGCTCAGTACAGCGGCTGGATTTTTATATCTGTTCCTGAGTGCTACTCCTTCAGATTTAGAGTGGAAGGATTCTGCTTAATCGTGATATTCATGAGGCGTCCGCGCTGGGGGGGGGGGGGTGTGACCTTGACATCAAACGGGATCACAATCCGGGAGACGCAGCTCTTGGGTCCATCACTCGTGCGTCACAGGGGTCGGACCAGGAGCCGACAAACCGTAAATATACTTTATCACTGCAATATACAGACACCTCCGTGCATTCCTACACTTTCAGTCACCGCTTAACTTGCTGGAGTCCCCAGCTGAAGGACCCCCTGGATGGGACGTGAGATCCTTAACACAGCACCACGCTGCCCTGTGACCACATCACCCAAACACCATGATTTCAATCACTGGATGTATCTAAACACTGTATATCTCTTCCTCTTTGAAATTCTGAACTCATGTGGCTAAAAATAATCCATCCATCCATTTTCATGAACCATTTATCCTGAGGAGGGTCACGGTGCCTAATGGGGTGGAGCCTTACCCAGTAGCAATGGAGGGTAGGCAATGAAACTGCCTCTGGATGGTGTACCAGTCCTTCACAGACTAATAATAACAATTATTATTTTTTTTTAAATTATTATTATTATAATAAGACTGTTCAATGGACCGGTATTGTTTTCAGGATGTCCCCCTTAGCGGTATAGGAAAGTGAGTGACTGAGTGACTGAGTGAACTCATATACAGTAGCAAATATGTGATCCAAAATCATCAGATAAATAATGAAATAACTGAATAAACTGGGAGTGAAAAATTAGGAACGAGTTACGGTTGGATTTCCTGGATTTTCAGAGGAATCTTCAGGTACCGGAAGATGTCTGTGATGGTTTGACTCGGGTCAAAGCAGCTGCAGAAATGACAGGTTTCTGCAGATATCTGAGTGAACATGGGGCTTCCGCTGCAGTTAATGTACCAACAGTAGAAGTACAACCGGTAACCCGGGACAGGAGACGCTTTCGTGTCACGCATCAGCGTTTCCGGACTTCTCTCAGGGATATCACCGCAGTTATCCATCATCCCACCAGTGAGGATGACAGACAACATGCAGGACACTCCTCTCATATGGCTCAATCCTAAAAAAAAGGCTCTGTAGCACTAAACCAAACCTGCAATAAAACAGAGACTGTTTGATGTAAACAATTGATGAAGGTGTGGAATCACCTAGCAGGATTTCGCAAACACTTTACGGTGGCCATATAGCTAAGAGGGTACCAACAAGGCGAAGAGGGACCAAAGTTGATCTGTGTGAATGAAAAGTCATTTTACACCTTTTAAACGCTGCTTATTTTTACCCCCATGTACCGGATCTTCCTTTATTTACCGACCAGCATCACCCTGAGACCTGTTCTTGGCGACCCCCTCAGACTACCTCACGCTGGCCCATCCTGGTCCTCCGTCTCACGTTGCTCCTTACCACGGACCCCGGACAGCAAAGGGTGCGTTTTCTGCAAGGTCAGCATCCCTGTCAGGGCTGCTTAGTCATAAATTTGCATTATTTATGAGACTACCTTTAAAAAGCCGTCCTTCATTATTTCCCACATTTCCATAAAGAACGTGGACGGCGTGTTTGCCGGGGTACAGCTAACCTGGTGTCGGTTCTCTCTAGCCATCGTACGGACGGACCGTCGCAGCATAATGACACAAAACTGTCCTGTCTTTCACTGCGACAAAATCAGTGTCGCTACTCGGCCGACGTCACCCTTACCCGGCCCCTCCGTCCCCAACCCTGCCACCACGCTTCTCCCCGGCTACGCGTTTCCACATTTCGGATGGCTGCTCGCCGACCATAAACAGCAAATTAGATTATAACATTGGGGTAGATCCTTTGAATATCACCCAGGAAAATGCGACAATAAACAAAGCAAGAAAAGAGCAAAATTAAGTTTCGGTGCACCTGATGACTATTGCTCAAAGTCACCCGCGGTACACTGTCCGAAACAGGCCTGCAGCGTGTCAGTCTCTGCTTCTGAAGTCATACTTACATTAATGGCAACGCAAACATATTATTCCGTATACATATAGTTCACGCGACGTATTAACCGGCGAGCTTCAGCTTCGACTGAAGCAAACGCAGACTCAGCCCAGCTTTTGACACGAGTTTGCAGTAAGACAGCTGGAAAACATTTTGTTCTTTTAAGCAACTGTTCTGAGGATCTCAACTACATTTGGCCAAAGATTTATTCAATAAAAGATTTTTTTGTAGATCAGTTGAGTGGTTTTCTGTGACGGACTGCTGCCCGGTCCAGTTTGCGCCCGGCCTGGTCAACCGTGAGCCACAGAAACTCGGCACGGGGCAAGAAGCTACTGATAATCGATGGATGGAGTTGTATGGTTTTTGCGATTCCCTTATTACGTATTAAATTTATTCATTCGTCTAAGTCTTTTCTCCAAAGCCACTGACAACGTTAAGTATATAGTAAGCTACGGCAAACTCAAACATCCGCAGAGACAAAAATTTTCACCTGCTTGACAAAATCCCTAAAAATAATTGTTAGATACTTTTCATTCAGTCTGCAGTTGTGTTTCAGGCTATAGTGTCTTATTAACCATAAAATACGACAATGAAAACGCTGTACTTCCCACTGACCTTTCGGCTACAGGATTCATTACAGTACTTGTAATGTGTCATAATGGACCATATATTGACTCAAGTCAGATTTAACAACAGCACGTGTAAGAAAGTTGGACGCAAATCAGGTGTTTTCTTCCTTCTTCTAATAGTCAGGTGATCCCTACGCTAGCTGGGCGAAAAGAGTTATTGGGGCCTTCATCCCTTTCCCCCCAACTTTGTTATTCATGATCTGCACTATGTGGTCCTACAACAGCCAACAGCGAGTGAAGATAAACAGGCTATTGGCTCAGTGGACGGCGGCCGTGTTGCGGAAAGTTCTAGTGCTGCGCTGGCGCAGACCGGCTCTAAATAAAACGGTAGAATCGTGGGTTAACTAGCAGCCGGTGAGAACCGACCGGCGTCCCGCTTTAATTTCCTGCTAACTTTCAAACACCACCTTGTAGGATTTAATGTTACAAAGTTAATTCCCTTGTCAAAATAAATCACAGCTGACATGAGATAATATTCAAATATGTTTGATTTTTTTAAAAAATATGTGTATTTATCAGCGGCACGGTGGGACCGGTCTCCCCCACGGCTCGGTCTTGCGTAAATAATGTTGCACGCTTCCAGGCGTGGAGTGGAGTAGCCAAGCCATCCTAAAACAAAGCTGGCAGAATGATTTATTCTTGCTTTCATGCCCGGATTGGGCCTCTCGTGTCTTTAATGGATTGCGTCCCGTGGAGAAAATGGTGCGAGAGGGGGAGGGCCCTCGTGCGGTTCAGTCACTCTGCCCCGAATTAATCTTAATATTTGACAAATCAAATATACTTAGCCGAGAGCTCAGAGCCAGAGATTTATGATACATTAGGCTGCAGCGTCCTGAGGGGCAGGAGCGGCGTCCGGCCCTGTGCGTGCGGAGATTGACGCGGATCGACATGTTGGCACGAGCCCCGCTTTGCCACGCGCTCCACGTAGGGAGAGCCGGGGAGTTAGTGGCGGGCACCGGGTCTGTGGACGTGCCTGTGTTCCCAACCAGTGTGTTTTAACCGCAGGGAGTAGCTGGGGTGCCATTCGGTGAGGCTGTAGATCGCTGGGCGACAGGGGGGAGAGCAGCTGGCAGAAGCAGGACCGGCGCCCGGCTGTGATACATCCCCTTAAATGACGGCAGCGGCAGAGAGCCCTATTTACACAGCTGTGGCAATGCAAGAGGGACTGGCTCACGCCCCCCCATCATGCTCCCCAAATGTCAGATGCACTTTTGACTCACGCTCTGAAGGGACAGTGAAAAGTGTCCACACCATAAGAGTAGAGGATTGTTTTATTTCTGTTATTTAGTAGTTTCAAAATTCTTCCCGGTACGGTGATTTTCTCCCACGATCCAAACATAAGTGTTTCGGGTGAAATGATGACTGTAAACGGCCCTCGGTGTGTGTGAACCCTGCCTCACACCGTACGCCTCCAAAATAGGTTGTGGACGTCCGTGACCCTACACTGGTCAAGAAGTTCAAAATGGAGAACTTAAGCTTTCGCTCTGCTGTGCACCGCGGCGTACTGCAAGAGCTATTAAAGTTACCGAAAGCACCTGATTCAGCAAAACCACAGCATCTCGATCACCCCTGGGGTTTGAACCAGCAACCTCCAGCTCAAGGCTTTTCTTAGCCCCCTTAAGTAAACGTTAACTGTAAATACTGAATAATGTTCCACCGAACAACATTTGCACCATGATGATGTTTGAAAATGTTTGTTTAGGTTATTAGCTGGATAACTAGGTTAACGGCAAGTTTGGGTCGATTACAGAAGGCAAACGCTCCGCAGTCTGAGTTCAAAGTCATCGCTGGCCTCACATCTGACAGTAAACGGTCATTACTGGTCAAGCGAACAGGAGATGCGTGACCCTCAATCGTTCGCAGTTTGCTGCGGGGAAATTGACGGGTAAATTAATATTTAATAGGCTCGAGATCCGAAAATGTTACCGATCGACCCGCTCGTCCCGTTCGTTCCAATCACTCAAACAGGTGGTCGGGACCCAGTCCCGGGTGCGGGCGGCCGACGACGCTGCGGTGGGACTGCGACAGGGATGTAGGCACCACGTCCACGTGCTTCCTGCTCTCGGCCCCCACGTGCGCCCGAGAAGCGTGGCGTTCAGCGGTCGGCGCGGCTCGGGCCTGAGCGCGGTCCGGCTCCGCTCGGGATTTTTCAAGGGAGCAGCGCGGCGAAACCAATAGCTCTGAAATGAGAAATTTACACTTTAAAGGGTTGCCTTTGTTAATGCAACTTGAGCCAGGAAGCACGATGGTGGTTAGCAAGTGTCAAGGTGAAAACGTGACATAAATATCCATAAGCGTGGAGGACTACAGTGCTGACGGAATAAACCTGTCCCACCGCTGGAGCTGTTACAGCACACAAGATCCCACCAAGAAACCAGCCATATGTTTATATTTTTATGGAAGCGAAAAGTAAAGTCCCTTTCTTAGTACTCGTGTTCTTTTCATAAATATAACAGTTTAAATAATCATTCGTTACGTTTACAGCAACAGCCTCTACAAATCACATCTACACTATCCAGACGTACTGGGGGCTGCAATCGTTCAGTTGCCCTTGAGCAACGTTCTTACTCTGAAATTATGCAGTATAAATAGGTAAGTAGTTTAGTGTCCAAAATTAATACTGTAAGCAAGTTTGAGCAAAGACATCAAATCGTGGTTAATAAACATCCGTAACTTACTGCGGTTTACCACCAATGAAGGGATTTAACTTCGAAATGATACGGAAGACCCTGCTGTGTAACTGGGTAAATCGCTGTAAGGACCGTGGTGTGAAAACTAGGTTTGGACAAAGGTGTCAGATTAAAAAAAAACTATTTAGCAGTAACCTGAATGTTCCTGGTCGAATTGCTTGTTCTTATCCACTGATAAAGTCGCGTACCCTTCATTAATACGGTAAGAATACCGCACTGTGGAAACGCCACTGAGTCCCACTACTGCAGCGATTTCCGAGGGAAAGGAAAGCGGTGCCTTGCCGGTGCCCTCGCACCGCCCGAGCTGGACTCGGACCCCGGACCGCACAAGCAGCACAGGAGCTGCGAATCACCTGCCCGACCTCCTGTACTGCCAGCCCCCTAGAAAAGGACAAATCAGTGCAAATTTAATCTGAACCTATAAGTCAACATAGTGTCATTATCTAACTTTAATAATAATAATAATAATAATAATAATAATAGTAATAATAATAAGGTCAAAGTTGTCATCACAGTATATTATGGAGACCATTACACTTATGATGTAAGTAAGGTCTGTCCGTGAAATACCCTTGAAGAGGGTCCCCGCAGTTCAGACCCTGACTCATAAGTTGTAACCTGTTTATTTGTGGGATTTTAAAGAAGCGGTCATTCGGGGGTTATGAAACGAGGCTCTGTCCATCGCTCGAGCCGTTTCCCTCTAGTTTTTTAGCGCAGCGACTCAATAACCCGCCGTGATAAGATGGAAATGACAAATGAAATGCGATCTGGTGAACTCTCACCATCAGAAGTATTTTTACAGTCTCGCCGGGTGGGTGTCGTCAGCCGGTGAATATTCCACAGAAACACAAGATGCACTTTGAAACGCGGGGCTGTTTGGCACTCCAGATGGCCCGTAGCAATGTTCTACTTATTGAAAACAAAAAAAATAAATAAATAAATAACTAAATAACATCTGAACCAGTCTCCCAAAGGAAGGGCTTTCATCGTCCTCGAGCTTAATCTCTGCGTCAATTTTATTCTAGTGCGGTTTTATCTCATTTTACTGCGCAGGAAAGGAAAAAAACCTCACAAATATCATACGTTAGAGGGAAAAACCAGATATATGCAGGCACTTGTTTTAAAATGGGATCCATTTTGGAGTTAATGACCAAACCACTCGAACTGCCTCCCTATTACGGCAAAACAAAGCGGAACTCGTTGATAAACTTGCGGCGCCGGCTTCCGAGGCAAACGCGCCACTTCAGACGAGCACGAGACACCGACGCCTAGCCGGCTTTGGAGGTATTTTTCACGCCTGTTTTCAGCAACACAATTACAACACAATAAAGCGAATTACTTCCACGGAAAATGTGACAGCTGAATCAGGCGGCTGACTGAGACTAGACAGGGGCCAAATACAGGCTGGCGTTTATAAAGCCCGACTCGCGGCCTTGCCAACAGCGGATGTTAAGTATAGGAGGTTAAAAAGGCAGTTTGGTTTTCTAAAGACCGTTTCGAACTGCCGATGGAGACCTGGGCAATTGAAGAGGATCTGCGGTGAGCTAAGGGACTGTGGGTCCAAACTGTGATGCTTCTTCCTTGTCGAGCGCAAGGTGGAGCAGCCTCGTGTCGTCGTGCCAAAGCGTCCGTTTGGTGGACAGGAAGGGCGAAGCGTGCCGTGTTGACACGGGAAGCGCGCGACAACCGAGAAGATCAAACTTAGCGTAGCCGCTTGTGATAAGAGCAGATCTTCCACGGGCAAATTCGAGCGGATGCCAGGTAAGCGGCCTCTGAAGTTGGGCTTCTCCCGGGGCCATCGCCCACCTTGTCGAGTCCCCAACTCCCAACAGGTCAAAGCGTATGAGTAAAATCTACATGATCACACGTAACACACGGGCATAACCAGAAGCCAAAAAAAAAAACACAAAACATACAAAGTCATTTTCGGTTTGATTCTGAGGAACGGTGACGTTTCTTGTTTTCTTTAGGGCCATTTGGTAATAAAACACAACATGCGATTATTTGTACTCTGATGGAAACTGTGGCAACACCCACAAACGTCAGCACAGAAAAATGTCCTTCCTTCCTGGTGCCACATACAAATTATCAGTCATTGTCACCCCCTGCCAGCATCCCGCATTGATCCGTCTGTTCCTGGGTGACTCGTGTCAAGCGCTCTTATTTCTCTATGTATTTTTTTGCTTTCTTCTCAGGCTGCAAGTTCCAACACCGGTGTCTCGGGGTGCTCTGTGAGCCTGCTCGCGGTCCTTGCCGTGTGACGCGTCACACCGTTTGCGTGCCCCCAAACATCATCGTTTCAACTCCCACACTATTTAACATGTCAAATGGAGGCAATGTTTCCGATGCAGTTCAGCCACCGGAACCTCTGGATGTCTCTCCAGACATCAATTTGCTTGACAGGGATGATCTGCCGTGGGATTTCCTGAGAACAGGACCTCTTAGAGAACGCAGCACTGTTGTAAAAGACGAGTAGGATTTTAGCACGAGCGTCTTTTCATTTGCTACGTAGAACAAATGTATCTTGTTTCACATGTCGGTAGTTGAACTAGTCTTCTAAAGGTAGCGGTTTAATAAAACTTACGTACACGTGGTACATCAGTAGTCTGTCCCTGTCATTTCGCGATAGTGCTGTTTGGACTCATACCGAGCCCCACTCCTGTGTAAATTTAGCTAACACTTTCCTCCAGAGAAAGCTATGGCATTAGGTTTGTATAATAAGCTATTTACAGTCACCTTCCTGGTTATACAGCTGGGTAGTTTTTACCCTGTCAGTTCAGGGTAAGCTACTTGCTCAGGGTACCACAGCAGGAGAGGGGAATCCAAACCAGGTCCTTTGAAGATCCCGCGCCAGGGCTCACCGCTATTCCGCACGCTGCGCGTGAAGAACTCCAGCGTGTGCAGTGCTTCCGCAGAGCGTCGCGGGGGGCCGGGAGCCCACCGCGCCGCTCTGGCGGCTCTCTACAACGTCCCCGTTAGCCCCGATTCGCCGGCCCGTTGTACCACGCGCCGGAGCGTTTCGGGTTCGGCGCCGGTCGGCCGGTCTGTTACACTTTTGCACGGGAAAGCGACGGCTTCCACGGGAGCTGACCCACGTGCCCCCCTCCCCCGCCCGCCCCGCCGGCCCTTCTCCGCTCTCGCTAATTCGGACGATGTAATTAATGACCTTGCGGCCCGTATTATAGTTGGCGTGTTCTGGGGACGGCCCCCCGTGGCTCCCTGCTACCGTCTGGCAGATGCGCATTAAAGAAAATCTAATTAGACGCTGTTGATGAGGGAACATTAAAAGAAATCTATATGTACTGTACGCTGGAAACAAATCTGTCAGCTTGCTCTGCGCTCAACACCGGGAGGAGGCTTTTTGCATTTCAAATGCAATCAGGTCTCTCCTATAGCGGCTCGGAGCGCGACGCCGCAACGGGACGTCGAGGGGTAAGGCCTCGGGGTCGCGGGGGGGTGCTGAAAAAGGAGCACCCCCCTATTTATGGGGCTCCTTCCTTCCTGTACGGAATCAGTCCTGTATCCGAACCCTGAAGAGGTGGAATGTGCAGTCAATCAGTTCATTTTGTACAAAATGAATCTCGCATAATTGCCCACCCTTGTTTGATGATCTCAGATCGGCTAATTCGGGGGAGTTTGTCTTTTTCACGCGCTCGTAAGTACGCCGTGTTGCTCGACAGCACGAGGGGCATGTTTGGCATCACACTGCGTTGCGTTTCGGAAGATGTTTTCCACAGATCGTATCTATGCAGGTGAGGGGGGGGGGGGATATTGAAAAACATTAAGCACTCTAAGGAAAAGAAAACGTGGGGGGGGGTTGCGTTTCACAGCGGGGCTTTGCAGGAGCAAGGAGGATTGTGGGTAATAGCCACAATCACAAGCAGAACGTGGCATTCACAAGCGTGGCAATTTCTGAATGACAGCTGAAATCTCCGGTTGATGCACTTAACCCAAAGGTACACTTATACCCGTTCAACCTACGTACGGTTTTTATCATCAAACACATCTTCTGTCAAAAGCCGACTCCAGGGAGAGAAACGGGAGAAGGAAATGAGTAGGCTTCTCGGTGTCAGGCTGGAATTGTTGACAATGTTTGTCAAAATTGATGAGAAATTACGAAATCTCAGCGGGGGGCAACTGCGCTAGGAAGAGAACGGGTGACGTTTGTCCAAACGTGCCAAACCCAACGTGGCCGTGTGCTGGAGGGACGGCTGCTTGGTCTGCTTCTGCTGCGCTCCTCTTGGTTTCACAGGCAGCCGATCCGCTGTCTTTCTTGTTCCCCGTCGCTCTTTTCCTTCCTTTGTTGCTTCACTCTTTCTGATACTGACATTTCCGTTCTTGCTGCCAGTTGGCCCCGGTCGCAAGGGGTCAAAAGTCGTAAACCTCTACCTCTGTTCCTCAGATCTGCCGAGTCCCTTCCGACACTCAGGAACCGTATCAAAAAGACCCATCTCTTTAGGACCCACTTCTCTCTATACATTTCTGCCAGACTTGAGGCAGAAACACTGTGGCACCGGACAAACCGTCCGTGCTTCGACAATTGCGGGTCCGCATCTGAAGCACTTCGTCTGCCGTGAAATGCATCTCAATTGAGCCCAAGTCGTCTGTTGCTTTGCAGAAAAGGGCCTGCAAAATAAATAAACGTAACTCTAGAGGTCTTCTGCACAGCTTTACTTTAGCTGGAGTCATCAGCAGCATTGATCCCAAGCTGCCTGCTGAAAGGCTCCTTTCCATATGAGGTGTGTGGAATGAGGTATTCATCACATTTCCCCCTTTTGGGCATCCTCCGCTGGGGCCAACGTCGCACACGTTCACCTGACTCAAGCCTGCACCAGCACAATTACCGCGGGACAAAAATGACTAAATAAGCAAATGATTCCTGCAAGTTTCCATCTGACCAAAGGAAAATTGCTTCGGACACAGAAACCACGGTCTGCGTGAAAACGTTTAGCTGATGTCTGGTATCTTATAATTGATATCATTAGTGCATCTTAACGTTCTGACTTAACACAGGACACGGTAAATCATTCTGCTCTGGATGTCAAAAATATTAATGATTGCGCCCGGTGTTTTAAAGCCTTGTCTTGTACCGCGCACACTTTTCAAAAAGAACGCTGTTGATCAATGTCAGAAAGAAGCCTTTAGCTTTCAGTGTTGTGCTTGCTCTTCGTGGCCCGATGGAAGCCATTACTTTCTCCCCAGTGCTGCAGCGTACGGCTTTGCTCTAGGCAACAGCTCGGTCACGAGGAATGGGTGGACGTCGCATTAGCTGCAGAGGAGAAGGTTGGAGGAACACTGTTCGTGATGGCTTCGGACCTAATGATTGGCAGCCTGCTTTGCTGACCAAGTTCCTGAAAGCTGTCGGCGAGGACGGGGGTTCAGATCTAGCTTAGTGCGTGTGGAATGTGCATCCCCTCGTGGAGTTTCTCTTGGTTCTGTTGTTTCCTCCCACAGTCCTAATATGTATGTCTGGTGAACTGGTGACTTTGGTTGGACCATTGTGTGCATGTGTGTGTTTGTACGCTTGTCTCGTGGGCCCGTGTTTCCGGGAGACAATTTAAACTGCTGCAAACCGGCATTAGGAAAAGGAGTTACTGGATATGAATGAATGATTGAATGACTGAATGAATGAAGGAATGAAGGAATGAATGACAGCGCTTCAGAATCAGGAGCCCATGCATCTTCTCAATCTACCCGCTAGCCTGCCCCCCCTTTATGTATTCTATAACCGTCAGTGGTATGTGAACCATCACTAAACCTTATAGACTAGAGCAGTGATTTGCTTGTCTGTGATTTATCTGTGCAAGTTGCTAAATGAGGAATTTCACACCAGATTTCTTC
This sequence comes from Arapaima gigas, assembly GCA_900497675.1. NCBI lineage: Eukaryota > Metazoa > Chordata > Actinopteri > Osteoglossiformes > Osteoglossidae > Arapaima > Arapaima gigas. The sequence goes on from UFQX01000306.1 coordinate 128,991, forward strand.
TGTTTTGCTCTTATATGTTTTTGTAATACCTGGGCAATGGCTGGTTGTTGTAATTTGTGAAAAACTGTAATGAATGACGTTACAATATTAGTCTGAACCTGCTTCGTAGCGCAGCATCTCGCGCCAAACGCTGTCCGAATGACTGCTCTCAAGCGGTGGTCCAGCCAGGGTATTATTATTGTTCATAATTTACCGAGAGCTTTGTCCATGGCAATTTATAACGATAAACTTGTACGCCCATTTATACAGCTTCACGGTATTATATAGTGTTCTTACTATAACAATTTAAGGCAAATACTTTGCCCATGAGCTGGATTCACATTCAGGATGTTCGGCGAGGAGGCCACAGCACAAACCGCTCTGCTACCCATCTACTGCAAACTCTACCGCAGACTCACGGTCAGGATCAGACACGGACATAACCCAGACTCGACCCCAGTCTACCCAGTAACACTCAATCCGCACTTGGGAAGAGACCCTCTGGCTGATCCACCAGACTATTATCTTTAAAGTAGTAGCTGTTCTGTGGCTCTGCAGCGGTCATGTGTCCAAACCCACGAGAAGTTCTTTGCGATCCTTCTCCGTCTTGGAAGAACAAAGCTGTCCACGAAGAAGAGGGAGTGTCTGAAATGTAATATGTCAGCGGTATTGATCTGTATACGGTGTAGCCGGTCTGTATTTAAGCAATAATTGATTTCTTTCGTCAAAATGTGTTCGGAAGCATTGATTTAGCACCACAGCAGCTGCTGAGCTGCTAATCAGATCCGGGATAGTTTGTCAAAATGTTATCGCAAGTGTGGAAAACAGAGAAATAGAAGCTCCATCCTTTCAACCTGCTTTCAAAGGCACTTGGTGGGGTAATTGACAACGAAGGGCAAGAGGGCAGAGGTGTGCGCTATTGGAAATTCGCCTGATTTATTGGAATCGCATCCCCCATATCTCAGCGCCCCGGCGCCTGCCTTTCAACGGCTGCAAACATGCAAAAGGAGCCGTTGTGTGCGATTTGTGCGGCCGGTAACTCAAGAGTTTGCCAAACTCCAAAGCCTCCGACTTCCAGTGCTATTAATAAGCATTAAAAGAGAAGCTCTGATTCATTCGGCTGAAGCTTTTACATAAAAACACCCTACAGTGAATTGTACAATTATCTGCTCATTCATACCATTGTGTAATGCTTAGAAAAGCAGGGGGAGGTCCCTTGCTTAGGGTCCAGCAGCAGGAGTGGGGTTTGAACCCGGATCTTCTGAGTGAAAGGTAAGGCAGCTAACCACCGAGGCCAGCTGCTGCGGCAGGTGTTTAAAGGAAGGGTAAAAATATTTGGTAAAAAAAAAAAGGCCAAAAAGCTACCACTGTACTTCCCTATTCGTAACATAATGGTTTGAGAAAGATGTTCACTTTCAGGGAGAGACAGGAGCAGCGTTCTCATCTACGGAGAAGAGGGTTTGAGATAAGCTAGGAATGGATGAATACAGGGTATCATGCAGTCCAACCGTAGATAGATGATGAAACAGTGGAACAATTTTCAGTCTGGAGGAAGGGCGAGAGCCCAGTATCACAATGATGAGAACCGGGCTAACAGCAGAGTCCAGGAGGCCCACCACCGCAACCTATAAATAGGCCTAATGAAGGTCCGTGAGGGAAATAAGAGCCCATCTTGAACCTCAAACCACCAATGACAAGTATCGATTCGCCCGATCAATACCAGTGTAGACCACACTATTCAGGCGCAAACAAACATCTTGAAAAGTGATGCGGCCTGAAGAACGCAACCGAAAAAACAGGGCCGAAGCCATCTGTACAGGGAAGCACAGGCAGAAGACCCAAGGCGTCGAGGTTCAATGCAGACACCCAACGAAGACTCTAAAGAGCGAGGTGGAGAAGGGCGAAACGATGTTCCGCAAATGTGTCTAATTTCAATATCGTGGCCGTGGCTTCTTCTTCGCACTCGCCGCTCGGTGTCTTTCGTGATTATCGCTATCTTTGGAACGAAGGGTAATGGCTTGTGACTTGGCTAAAAGCTCACAAAGAGAGCATCAGGATGATTTATAGAGCAAGAAAGGGACTTGTCTTCCTGTGTAATTACACCACTGGTCGTTGCCCATATTCCATACTTCCAAATTCACCTCCGGTTGCCTCCCAAGGCCCGATTCCTGTAGATTTAATATGGCTCAGTAAACCTTTGTGTCTCTGATTAGTCATAGTGTTAAATGAATTTGCTGGATCATTGCTGCGCGGAGATACAAAGGCACAATGGTTCCCAGGCCTGGCGTGGCTTTGATTAGAAAGCGTCTCCTTGAGGGATTCTGTGTTTCTTCTTCCTCCGCCCCGTCGCGCGGTGATAAATCCCTCGCTCGTTCCGAGGAAGCCGTTACCTTTGGAGATGACTGCCGTAATGTTTCACGGCTGGTTTGCCGGTCGGGTGTCCCGCTCCCCTCGGTTATCTTACAAACACAGCGAGGCCTACTGATAACAAGCAACCCCAGCAAGTCTGAACAAAAAACAAAAAGGTTTCGGCTTATTTTCGTTTCGTTTGTTCCAAATGTTTATTATTGCCATAGAGATAAACACTGTTGCGTTTTTTTTTTTATAGGAAGACTAGTAGGAGGCAGATTCAGACACACGTAAGTGTGCGCATGTGAGCGCAGTCACGATTTTGCCACTGTAGGAAACCTCGCAGGTCGACCGGGTGTGGACGGCAGAAGGGCGGACGAGGAAGCGAGAAGACGTAGCGGCGAATGCAGCTCACTTCATTACCAGGGGTCCTGTTCCTCGGGGACTGTCCGCAAGGGCTGTTTTACACAAAAAAAAGAAGAAGAGCTGTCTGCACTTACGTGCGGATTACACCCCTTCTGCAAAGGCAGCTTCACATATTGTATGGCCATTTAGAAGCATCCGTTGCAAATTCCAAACAATTGGAAAGGAAATTAGGAAGGTTGTCACCTCGGTTACCTGGTTGGTGTCACTTAGCATTTCATTTTCAAGGTCACTTCTGCCAAAAAATTCACATGTGCAAGGCTACTCCTCCCATATGGGACAGCAAAACATATATATGCATATATGAGCGTGTTTTTACTATGCATCCTTTAGGCTAATAAATTAAAGCAAAATCAATTATTATGTTTATTATCATGAACATCTCTATGTCCCTGAAGCTCAGTCTCTGTTTGTCTTTTTGCCTGCTTGTTTGTTTGTTCTTTATGCACCGCTTTGCTTTACAAGCCACAGCCTCGGGATGCGGTATTTCGGAGGTATTTCTCACCCTCAGTGAAGTTTTTGCACAGCCAGGTTCACTAAACTACCACAAGGTTACTTATTATTTTACTCTGACAAGGCACACACACACACACACACACACAGGAACATGGCTGCCCCACACACTCTACCAACACACACTGACACACTTTCTCACTCAAACACACAAACCGGAAGACGATAAAGTCTGGTGATATAGAATTTGTTATTACTGTGTGTCTCTCTACACCCATTGTGCACATGTTGCTGCCGTTGCCACGGTCGCGTTCGACCACAGGAGCCAGTAAGTGCTATGAAAATGTAAAAAAAAAATTAAGAAATTATATATGACACACACCGCTAGGAGCGGGACGCCCTGATCGGGATGCCGGCGCATCACACAGTTGTCACACACTCACTCTGGACAATTTAGAGTGACCAACAAACCTGAAACGTCTTTGCCGTACGTGAGGATGACATGTAAACTTCCTGCAGACTGAGCCGGGTTTGACCCGACGCCCAGCAGCTCAGGCGCCGAGAGGCGGCAGCACTACCCCTGGTGGCCCCGTATCGCCCATTAGTTACACCCTGGTCATTACAATAAATGATTATAAGCGGCAGTTGTTGGTCCGTATCCTGTAGCACAATAAACTGTGAGCAAGCAGAACTGTTAGAACGAAAGCCAGGCTTTTTGAGGAGCACTGACAGCTGCGATTTCCTCCAGACACATCTGGGGGCAAACAAACAGCACCCCGGACAGAAGACAGCGCCTGGTGGGCCATAAAACCCCGTGGCGGTGGGGGGGGGGGGTGCCCTTTTCACCATTATAGCTGCAAACCCATCCCCCACCCCCCCCAACCGCAGCGCGCCGTCTGTTTGTACAAAACAAACTTCTGATGGATCGTGATTATATAGCGGACAGGCACTCGGATGAGCACGCTCCTCACCGGCTAAAGGCTTCTGGAGTGCCTGTGTTCCTCTTCCCAGAGAAAAGGGTCCATCTTCCATCCACTTCTGACACACGAGGAGCTTTCTGACAGCCGGGCCTCCGTCTAAGTACATTTCAGAGTTTCTTTGTTGATCGTCCCTTAAATACGGCCGTTTAATTGCCCGTCGGATGACGGGTTCTTGACGGCCTTTCGGCAACCGGACGAAGGTGGGGGTCTATGACTAAATGGAGAGATGAGATGGGATGGGATGGAGTATAATTACACCCAGAGGGTACACGCTGTATTTAGGCTGTTCTCAGGACTTGCTGTCTAAAAGAGCTTTTAACAGCGTGAACCGTCTTTTTTTCAGGTGCACCCAAAAAATGTCAACCTCTCAGCGGCGCTGGTGAATTCAGGACCAAACAAGGACACGAGGACGATGGCACAGCGATGGATTTTTTTTTTTTTCCCTGTGCCGACATCACAAATGTGTTTTTTTTTTTTTAGAAAACATTATTTTTCTGAAAAAAAAAACTTCCTTTGCAGACTCTCAACAATAAAACCAATAGGAACTGTAGGTAATTAAAATATGTATTTGTATTTGCTTTTAGCTGTTTTACATTTTGTACTTGAAAGACAATTTGCACTGTTAATTGAAGTTTTTTTTTTTTTTTTCCCCTCAGATGAAATATATATTGTGCTGCCAGGAAGGAACATTTAAAATGCATGTAAGTGAAATAAATATTTTATTTTAATTACACTGCTGAATTTTGCTGCTTTGTGCTTCCAAATCCATTTCCGCGGATTTGCATATCTTGCTCAAGTGTTCGTGTTTTTTTAACCGCGAGCACATTTTCAGTGTATTTTGTGCAACAATGCCCAGAACACAATAAACGTCAGTCGTGCACTTCGGATCACCAGCAGCAGCTCCTCTCCGGCTAAGCCCGATTCATTCATTTGCGGCGCTATCTTGGACTTCTCCGAAAAGAAGATTAAACTAGGAATCAAATTCTGAACTTGGCACACACATTTATCAACACCACATTAGTCTCAGGGCAACAAAAGTTTGCTTTTTTTTTTCCCCCGCAGGCCAGCAAAAATAAAAAAAAATAAACATCGTTCTGTAAATAGAACCTGCTCCTCCTTCGGCTGCAGTCTGTAAACCGAGAAATCGTGGCAAAAACGCGTCAAATCTTAAGGGGGGGCGACGCCTTCAACCCATCGCACGGGCTTGTTTTGTCAAATGAAGCCACGTTAGAAATGACCGCGGGGGGTGATCCGGTTACTGGACGCCCGCTTAACAGAATGAAACGTAACTTAATAGTTTACCTGACATAGCAAAGCCACTGCAGTGATGTTTCGACCAGCAGATGTGTTGCTGAGGAACGGAGGCTCTACGGAAGAGGCCGGCATACACTATACCGCATCAGTGGAGCTTGAAAACTTATACACGACATTATAAAATTAGCTACACCTTTAAAAATAGCAAATAAACACAGAAAAATCCGTCCGTTTTATGGATGACGGATACCTTTAAAAAAAGAAATCCACCTATCGATTGTTTTGTCCTGGTTGGGGGCGCAGCTTGTATGGGAACCACTGAGCATCGGGATTTGAAACTACACCCAGATGGGATGTCGGTCCATCAAAGTGGGGTCTCCCTCACTCACACGCATTTAGAGTGACCAATGAAACTTGAAACTCATGCTTGGACTGTGGGAGGAAACCCACACAGACTGAGCTGGACTCAAACCCACATCGAAACCACAGCCCAGGTGCTCTAAGGTAGCGGCACTAGTTGCTGCGGCCATCGTGCCACCGTCAGCGGCCGAACCTTCTTGGAAAGGTTTTACACCGTGGTAAATTATTATGATGTGTGATCCCCAAACAGCGCTGCAGGAGGCAGTGCCAGTCGAGGGATTACTGAAAATGTGACCGAAGATGGAGACACTGACAAAAGTGACACCAGAGTGAAGGTTTTCCACAGCAGAGCGAATCATTCTCAGCACTTTGTGTCTGATGGAAAGTGATCGTCGCTCTTTCAGTGCCGTGCCGTGCTGTGAAATATGTAAAATATTCAGCGCCGGGAAGGACTGTCATCAGGGGTAAACATGGCAGCGTTGGCCAGAATATAGAGTAATGACAAATGTTTGTTCACAGCAGATGGTGACAAAGTTTCGGTCTTCACAACCAACAGCCTCTCAAATTTTCCAAAATGGGCTGGTAGGTGGTCTAGCAGCTGGTGTTGTTGCCTTGAAATCTGAAGGTCCCGAGTTTGGACCCCACCACCTCCTCGTACAGGAGCCTTTTCGACGTACTTACATTCAGCTGATATAGTAAGAAAGCCCAGCTGTATAAATGCCCAAGTCAATGTTCAATTTGAATATTGTTTGTCACTTTAGACCAAAGCGTCAGCTGGAAAAAACGAAAATGAGCTTAACTGCGAACACAGACCACGTTGCCAATAATCTTCCGCTTAAACGTGTCGGCGATAATCTGATGGCCGTATTTATAGCATTTTAAAGTCACTGTCTGCTTTTCTTCATCGCAGCACAAAATATTTAAGCCGATGCAAAAACCCAACAAGTTATACTGCTGTAAACGAAACGTCCCTCAGTCCTCGAGAGACGATTCGGGGCCCCTTGATCTGCAAAGCGACTCTGAACGTTCTCTTTTAAAGGGGATTCGTGGTTCGGCACGACGCCACGCAGCGCGGCTCATATCTCCCGCAGAAGTGAGGTGGCGTGACAGATGGAGCACTCTGGTTGAGTGGGGAGCTGGTCGGCCTGCCTCCTGCAACAAGAGGGGTCCGTTCTGTTGACGGTGACTCTCCAAAGGAGGAATTAATAACAACACAGAGACGAGAGCGAACAAACAGGCGGTCCCAAGGAGCGCGTCGCCTTCGCTGCCAGTCGCTCTCACATCTGGCGGGAAGCGCCGATATGGGCCAAGCATCCAAAACGTGCATCGTGTGCCGCTACCACACGGACTGAGAATTCCTGTCGCTGGCACTTCGAGGCGCCGACGTCATGCCCTGCCTGGGCTTCCCAGAATCCGGAACTATCCATCCGTCCACGGTGAATTTCACTGTGGAAATTAATCATTTTCCATCCTGTCCTGTACATCCATCTATTCATCCATCATCCATTCATCCATGACGAATAACTGCTTTTTCAGTGTAGGGTTGTCGTGGTGGTCCGGGGCCTATTCTGTCACACGGCAGTTGGGACATCTGTCCATCGCAGGATAGAGAAACCTGGTGCTAAGTTGTGGCATCTACAGTAAATCGCCACTCGCCCCTCGCAAGTAAGATGCCGCTCAACCCCACGAGCACTTGCTGCAGTCCTCCGCCGAACCCGGACTCCTCGGACGCAGCCCTCAAACCCACCCGCGCTTCCCGGGAAGCAGGGGGAACTCAGAGCCGCCGCCAAAGCGTGCGCAGGGGGAGCGGAGCCGCCGCGAAACCTCGGCGAGATCCCTCTTCCATCCTGATTAGGTATATTTACTTTGCCAATAATCGCTTCCAATTTCACGCCACTTTCACTCAGAATTTAATTAAAACAAGAATGTTAATTTACACAGTTCCAGGCCTGTCTGTCTCTCTCTCTCTCTCGCTCCCCCGCCTGCACTTTACCGCAACAGAGAGTAAAGAGCAGCAAATGGAGCAACGCGTCAGGAGTCGTGTGACACCGCCACTGTCGGAGGGGAACCTCAGATACCACAGCTCATTACGGAGACGGCAGAACGGGGGGAAAAGGGGGCGGGGGTGGGGGGGGGCAGGAATGATCCAAAGGAGAGAACTCACAAAGACAGTGTGCAGGTAAGATAATTCATCTGACTAATGGGACTCATCCATGTTTTTAATTAAAGGCTGGCGAGTTTCTACTTTTTTTCCGGTTCTTTCCGCCGCGCATCGCCTTGGTCGGCGCGCCGACTCCGCTAATGAACCAAAGGAGCGCGCAAACAAACACGGAAAATTAATGAACGAAACAGAATCGCGCCGTGTTGTATTTACCGCGCCCTCGAGGGCCGCGCTCCCGACGTCCATTGATCATCGCAAACGCGCTCGCTCGCACTTATTAAATATAACTAGATAACTGTACGGAGTGATGAAAGCACATTAATAAGATTAAAATTACTAATCGATTGGGCCTCGGGGTCCCAGGAAAAATCGCAGCTGTGGGAGCCATCTGGTCTCCATCTGCATGCATAAATGCTTCATAAAAGTAATTGTGTTAAAAAAAAAAAAAAAAAAAAAAACTCATAAATGTAACCGATGTAACGTTTCTCCTGTTGTTATTAAAAGCAAACAATTTGTTATCAGGTATTCCAGGCAAAGGATTCCGAAAATCGGCGCATAAGTGGCAAGTAGTGAAACACGGGAGCGAATGAAATATGAAGATATTAAAGCAAGGGAGGCGGCAAATCTGGAGTGAAACCCCAGGTTTGGTGGGTCAGGTACTAACAAACCGAGAGCGGAGCAGGTGAGCCTGCACCACCCCCCCCCCCCCCACCACCACCACCCCTGGTGGAGGACCCCGCATTTTCCTGCACCTGCCTTAATGTGCGTTTCATGTTGGCTGTTTTATGATCCGCAGCGAGACAGTCAATAAATCTGTGGTTTAGGCAGGGTGGCTGGCAGAGATAACTGGCACCCGTCTCCCGCGACCAAAAACCATTTGATTTCATTATCAAAGGGTCCCTGAAATGAGCCATGAAAATGCGGCAAGGACTGTGTGCGGTTGGCCGGTTTGGGCCCACATCCCACCGTTCCCCTCGTCCTCCAACAATGTGGGAATGCAGTGCATGCTGGGACTGGAGGCTGACGTCGCTCTGCGCCTTTCTGGATGCCTGGCGTTCTATAGGTTCGAACAGGAACGCTTGTTTCTCTGGATGCAAATTGAACTCGGCGGAACCAGTCAAGGCAGTCGCACAATCCAGGGGTTACACTGCATCCACAAGAGCGAAAATATCACGGTGTGGCTTGTGTACGCTGGAAGGGCGGTCCTCTCGCGCACAGAGGAGTGTGTTAAATAATTCATGCTAGGTCCAGATCGATGGCATCGCCCTCGCTGGGCAGAGACTGCAAGCTACTACAGAAATTAGAAAGTGCAAACAAAATCACTCATTGCATTTTGGAGTAAAGAGGCCCGTATACACATACACATGAACACACACAGCACGAATTTCCACGAAACAGCAGAAAAGCAAGAAAGGACTCGAAGCTGTTTTTGGGGTGCGTGTCTGTGGAGAAGAGTGTTTAAAAAGTAAAAAAAAAAAAAAAACAACAACAACAAAGAAAATGTGAACCAGGCTGTCCACATTCCCCGCGCCCCCAGTTTCGGAAGCAAGAGCACCTCTGATTGATACCTTCCATGAATAAGATCTCGACCCTGCGTCTCCCTTGCGCCGGCCCTCCGCTTCCTGCGATCAATCACAGCTCTTTCGCGTTTGCGGGCCGCCGAGCGAAAGGAATACTGTAAAGGTGATCTATGTGTGTCCGTGAGGGTGTGTGTGTGTGTGTGTGTGTGTGTGTGTGTTTAGTAATTATTAACTGTTTGCCCACTCCGATGAATCATTTACACCCCCCACCCCACCCCGCCCCACTCCTCTGCATTTGGTTTGCAGGACTGACAGAAATAGGCGCATCCCGCAGTTCAGTCCAGGTCCAGGGGCCATCAGTCTACAGCAGGCGGGGGTGAGGAAGTAATAAATAAACCTAAGGTTTGAGAGGGGGGGCATGTGGCAATGTCAAAGTCTGCTGCTTCATCCCTTAGTCCTGTATTTATATTTATTCATTTATCTGGACCTATTCTCTAAAACAGCTTACAATGTTAAGTTAGTTTCCCCGATCTTCCCATCAGCTCAGAGTGCTAACTTTAAACTATCACACCTGAGGGCAAATACCTTAAACTGGGATTCAAACTAAGGACCCTCAACTACATATACAGCAGCTTTAAGCACCTCACCCCCTACTGTCCGGTTTAAATGAGAGAAAATGAAAAAACAGAAACCTGTTGCTTATATATCTGTGATTGAACATCTGATGGACTTTTATGTCTGCAGTTATTAGCATCAGGGGAGGATGAAGGACTGAGCATAAAACACACCGACAAATCCCAACAGATCTGGCAAACACGGGGCTGTCGGTGTTACTTCTTTCCCATATTCATGCAAGAGAGAAAACCGACTCAAAACCCCTCCAAAAAAAGAGAGCTGGAATATTCTGGGAGAATCAAAGCCTAATGGTGAGAATGGAAGGGGGACCAAGACCAAGGATGCAAAGCAAAGGTGCAGAACTTCCCCGGCAAGCTGGCAGACAGAGTCGGCCGGCGCGCGAATCGATTTTCGCCGAATTTGTGCAAACATGGAGGAGTGATGGAACGGCGACGTCCGGCTGAAGGACATTGTCACGCAACGGACCAGAAGAAGCAGGTTCAGGAGTGTCATTTTAACACTCATTTCCCGTACTTCTGCACATAGCCGGTAGTGCGTTCGGGGATCGAAGCCCTTCTTCAGGCCCGTCCAGTTATGAAATGCAGTTGCGTTTTGGTATAAAAAAGTGAATTAATGACGCTGCTGTACATACACCACGTGCGAGAAAACACGAGCGAATTATTTGTTTCTTCCAGTCTATCGATCACTGGTTTTACTCTTGAATTCATCCCTGATAAATGACTTTCTATTATGCGAAAGGAGAAAAATGGGACCACATACATCGCCACATGGTCACTCTGGCTCCTTCGAAGCACAGTAGTTACTCTGCATTTTAAAATATTTTAAAATGTATTTATATTTATTAATTTACTCATTTGTTTACAATTACATGTCAGCATGTCCTACTACGAGCTGGATTTTTTACGAGCTGTATTTACTGATAAGTGGAATCCGACCAAAACAGCCCTGTTAGAACAAGAGTTGCGATTTAAATTTCAAAACGTGAAATGAAACGCAGCAAAATGGTTTATTTTGAACCCCAGCTGTCCTTCGAGTGGACGGTCCAAACGGGCTATCGAGCTACAATTATGTGTCACAAAGCTGTTCGGTACATCAGTAGATCCAAGAAGGACCGATCCTGTCCAAGAAAGACTTGGTCCACCTGCTTCCATCGCTTAGCTGCTCCTTCTCCGTGTTTGTTGGGAGTCGAGGGGGGTATGAAGATGTGTTTGCATCGCAGCCATCAATATCGTCCCACCCCCAGAGGAGGGGTTGCCAGGAACCTGAAGTCGAGGAACCCACCAGGATGCTCAGCAGAGCCAGTAAGTCTAAAAATTACTCCTTTTATATTATAAATTAGTATAATTGTCCAAAAAAATCGCTTTGTAGTTGTGTCCGTGATGTACAGTCAAGATGAGGCCTGCAGCTGCCTTCCTCCCCCGTGGACAAAAGTGATCAAAAGACTGTTGCCGTTCCCGGTTGTTGAAGAACGCAAACCGAAGGGGGACGACGTCTAATGTAATATCTGAAGGTAGTTATGGAGTCGGTGGAGTAGAACAATGTAATTTTGTTTATGCAAAAAGGGCCGATGCGCGGTAAATTTCCTCGAGGCACACTGTGTAAATGGAAGCCAAGTGGAAGTTATTTGTCTTTAAAATCAAGTCTAATGATTTTCAGAAGACTCGTTGCTGCTGTTTTTTCTTCTTCTTCTTCTTCTTCTTCTTCTCTCCTCATCGGTTCTGTTAATGGTTTTGTACGGAAACGTGGGTGCGAATTCCACCGCCGCGTTCCCAAACAGTCCATTTACCCTCCGTTGCGGCAAATGTGCTCCCTTCGATTCACAGGCCCCGTCCAGGAAAGCGGGGGAGCCTGGAGCCGCTCGGTGTCTGCAGTTCGACCGTCGACTCCGCTTCGACTCACCTTCAGCTGAAGGAACGGCAGAGCCCTCCGTTACACCGGCAGAGTTGAACGTTCGTGGCGGCGACGGCGTTTGATGTGCAAACAACGAGATCCGACACACAACCGCGGTGCGTTATTTAACAGAGTATATGCAAACGTCAGATGCTAAGCTGATGCGAAACGCAAGCTGTGTAACAAACATCCTCGGAGCTCCCGGCTCCGACGGGAGATCTCAGTCATCCATCTGGCAGCCTGTGCTTAGTCACTGCCTCCCGCAGATTCAGTGGGAGTCGGGCTTTAAATTTTCAGACGTCAATTTACGCGTGATGTACGGCCCTGTTTTCTTCTGCTTCTTCTAAGGAACAACCGAGGCCATAATGGACCAGATCCATCTACCCTGAGAGCCTTTCTGTGTTGTTACTGCATCCCCCCCACTGTTCCCTGCGAGAGTGTCACAGCAGAACCAACATCATGCAAATCAAACTTTGGACCAGTAACAGCACCACGGTGTGGCCGGGATCTCATCATACCGAGAGCTGCAGAAGGGCGACTTCGACGCTAAATCCATCCCGCGACAATCGGCACGTGCGGCCAGGAGGCCTCAGCAGGACTGCCGACAAAGGAATCGCTTCTCGACATCCTTCCGCTCTTTTCCGCTATTTCACAACCTGCTCGTCGTGTGTAAAACAAGTCACCGCGGTTCACGTTCAGTTCGCAGACAGAATAAGGAATCGCTGTCAAAACGTGACGGAGAACAACGGATGCGCCCGAGCTGTAGCAGCCCGTCGCTTTTACGCAAACGGTGCTGCGTATGCGTACGTTAATACGGCAGGTACCGCGCTGGTCAGAGCACCGCCTTCCAACAGAAGGGACGAACCCTGAATTAATACAGCCGGAGTCACTCGGCTGCGCAGATGGGTCATTTATTGTCAGCAGCTCGGTATGTGAGCCGAACGCTGCAAGGTGCCTTCGGTCGAAGACGGCAGCCGAAAGAGTACGTTTTAATGTGTCCGTGGCCTTTCTCACAGAAACAGAGCGTTAAATGGGCACTTTGAGGGTGCCCTTCCCCGCCTGACACGTGGCGCGTGCTGCGCGGATGCCGCGTTGATGTGTTTCGACGGCGTGGCGTGATATGATCGCCACATTTGTGAAAAACGCGGCGTCTGGGGCGGCGCAGCCGAGTCTGTCTGTGCATTTCACCGCTGGGTTTGGTTTTTGCACGTTTTAATTCCTACCCAATTTGCTTCCTGGGTAGTTGGGCACAGTATGGGAGTTTTGCGCCTACTGCTGCTAAGAAGATAAAATATATATCGATTCCATAGACTGTGAAAACAGCACAAAGGCTGGACTTATTTTTGGAAAAATCACAATGCACCTAATAAGAAGTGAGATTTTTTTTCTCTCTCTCTCTCACTAAGGTGTACCCATTCATAGATGTCTTATCTCAGGTTAACCCCATAACCATGAAATGCAATTTCATCATGTCAGGAATTTTTATGCAAATTCTGTATAAAGTAGGAGGCGCCCCTGCTATAGACCATGATATTGAAAATGAAAATGAGGAAGTCGGGCATTGAAATTGAAATTCTAGTTATCAGCACCCCACTTTTATCAAAAACCCTTGTGGCCCTTGCAAATAGGTCTCACAAAATAGAGACATTTACAGTCTGACTCGATTCCTTCCATAAGCGGAACAATTCCAGAATAACACGCGAGAACTAAATAAAGTGCCTTTAAATGAGCAACAAGTTGCTGAAAAATTACATCGAGACAAGTTTGTGATCCCACTGTTTGCTGAAATTAAAAATGGGATTTTTTTATTGCGCTCAGTTGTATTTATGGCTTCAGTTGTGTTTAAACACTTGAAAGGTCACACCGAGAAAGGTTACTAAAACAAACGTACATTTGCATTTCTGAGTTTTCCGTTTAATCGATGCTTTTTTCTCCAAAGCAACTTATCGCTCAAAGTAGACATAAGGGCACTGACAGCAGACAGAGTTTTGGCTGCAGGAGCAAGATTATCAAAGCGGTTTTGATGCCACCATTTTTCCGTGGCGCTCAAGTAGCTGTCCGCAGAATTGAGAGTCGGGAAATACAAAAATGTTCATTACAGATGGTGCGATACAAATTTATGAAGCTGTCAGATCACGAGAGAAGTGGGTCTGAAACATGCATGTTGTGAGACCTGAATGTTAGAGGGGATTCGGCATTTCTAAGAGAGCGAGGGATGTTATTCCACCACATCAAAGCCAAAAGTGAGAATCTATGGACTTTTGATTTTGGACCCCTTGTGAGTAGGACCATCAAGCAGCCAGAGGTGAAGGAGCTCCACACTGTTGCTGGGATATCAAGTTCTCTAGGAGTCAGGGTATGGACGCCTCAACCGACTTGTAGAGGGTACTCAGACTCTTGAAATCGATGCAGGAAGCCAATGGAGAAATGTAAGGAGGGGAGATACGTGGGAACGCTTTGGCAGGTCAAACAAGCCGCCGTGGCGTTCTGGATCACCTGGAGAGGGTTGGTGAGAGAAGCCAGAAGACCAGACAGGACCAGACCTTTGCAAAACATTTACTGAAATTAGACTTAAAGTGAACTTACAAATGTAGATGGACTGTTTTAGTTTCAGGAGGAGGAGGAGGTCTACAGTTCCCAGGGGGGCAAAGCAAGCCCTTCAATTACCATGAGCAGCTTCTGCAACCTGTTGGGATTAGAAACTCATACCTGGTGCTCACTGTGCAGGAACCCTGCAAATCCCGATTTAGGGGTGAGTTCTGGAGGAGAACACAGCAAGACCAAGCTTTTAGCCAGAATTAAGGTGCAAGTCTTTTGATAATCTGCCAGGAGGAGGAAGGAAAGGCTTTTTGGATTTGGACTGTGAGGGGAAATGGAATGCAGCTGAATTAAGTACCCTTAAAATGCAATGCCGCACCAGGGTTATCTGTCAGAGACTCGGAAAGTTTTTTTTTATTCTTCCATTTGAGTTATTGTGTGTTACTTCTCCTGAAGACTTGAAGAAGAGTGCTTGAGTTATGCATTTCATTTTATTTTCATTTTCAGTGTTGCTTTTATTTAATGGCTGATGAAAAGCAGCTTCTAATATGAAAGGAGGAATGAAAACTCATAAGTCCTAATTTTAAGGTAACTATGTCATAGCATGCGACACCTTGAAATCTTGTCTTTCAGATCATGTGAGATAGTTTTATTGTTCAAGCTTGTTTAATCCACTTAAGGGGGTGGTATGTGGGTTTGCTGAGGTATCTTACAGGTTGAGGGGAAAAAATGAATTACTGAGGATGTCATATGAGATGTGAAGAGCACCGCAGTTTCTCTCCCTTCCACTTTTCTCCCCCTGCCTCCGGAAACCTCAGGTAGACTGACCGTAACAGAGCCCGTGTTTACAATGACAGATCCCCTGTCACATGTATACAGTGACAGACCCCAAGGTTAGATCAGGACAGTGATGGACAATAATGGACTCGCTCTGCTGTCCCATCCCTGTGGAGACAGAAGGTTTACCTGCACTCAGGGGATGGAGCTTCGTTCCCCATTGTTCCTTGCAGCCAAGTTTTTTTTTTTATATATATATATATATATATATATATGCAGACCAGGTAACATTTTCTACGGATGTCTTTAAAAGCTAAGACCTTCAAGCCACAACCAAGACATACGTGCATTTTAATATTTTAATTTTTGGTTGCTATACATCCGGAGACAGAATGTGGAAGGTGAAAACCAAGGTAGTTCCATTGATGATAGGAGCGCTTGGGGCTGGTGGAGCGGCTCCATCGGATCCCAAAAGTGACAGCACTGGTCTCAGTCCAGAAGAGCGCGGTCCTAGGAACAGCAAGAATACTGTGCCGTATCCTTAAAACTGCCAGTCCTCTGGTAGGAAGCCTGAGTCTGAGGAACATCACCACCCACAGGGGAAAACTGGGCTGAGAAAGGAATGCATATGCACATAAGGTACCTGAATATAAAAGGACCTGAAAAGCTGTATGCATTCCACCTTCTGCAAGCACAAATGATGTGCTGTCATGAAAGGTTATCCACTAAAAGTCAAACAGTCACAAGCAACGGTGGCCGAACATGTTTTCCCCACCAGCCCGTGTTTTCCCCGTTCCTCCCATAATTCCCAGCCCCTCTGGTTTTGCGAAATTTCCAGAGAGGACATTGGCTTAGTGACGTTTTCGTCTGCTGTTTCTTCGCTGACCGTTTCCCCGGGCAACGTTAATGGCGGCAGTTGGGTCGTAATAGTCCGGCGACACAGACGGCATCCATTAAGGTAAGAGCGAGATGTCATCGGTGATGTCCCCCAAACGTCATTAACCTCCATCAGATACAATTACAGGGCAGAACCTCGCAGCAGTATTATCACTTGATGCCTGGATGTTTGTTTCTGCTAAACAAGGCAGCTGCTGTCATATATGTCACCAGCTCCCGCAAGCCCCCCGCCATCCACACTTTTCCGTAAGGTGAGCGAGAGGCAGACGCACGGCCCGCTCCTTAAAGGGGAAGCAGTTTTTTCCATACCCCATTTGACTCGTACTCTCGTATTTTCACCCCCATTTTAGTATCCCTACCATAGCTTGTTTTATGCACACAGACCAAGACGTGCAATAGGAGCACAATTTCTTAATAATATTTCACGTGGCTCATAATTACTGCGCCAGCATCTCATGCATATCTAAATAACTACGATATAAATATCGCATAATATTGCATTATATAAACTACAAATAAAGTGGTAAATGAAAATGTGGGAACAGATTAGATATATAAAGATCTAATTATATGGACCTTTATGAAAGTTGTGTGTGTTCCACCTTGTGTAAGCACCAATGATGTGTATGAATATGAGGTAAGAGTGAGAACTTCACAGCAGCATTATGATTATATTACTTTAGATATTGCACAATAGCAACTGTCGGGAGTGAAACTCTTCAGAGGAATTACTCCGTCTTACATTTCAGAAGGGCAACAGGTCCGGAGCGCAACAGGAGACGTGCAAAGATGAAAAAAAAATAAATCGGTGATTTCCGCAGACTGCTTCATGTGGAACCCAGCCAGAACAACGCGTGTCGCCATCATTCGACAATGACAAAGCGTTGTTATTGCAAGGTGTTACCAGAACATCGCCGGTGACAATCTCAAGAAACAAACAAGGAGGGACTACAAACAGTCCCGAGACGCGTCCACGTGAAAGCCGCCAACGTTCCGCAGAAGAACTGCTTTAAAATCCCGCAAAAGTTCGCCACGCCGCAGAAGTGCAGTTTCTCGCTCCGTACAAAGTTCGACTGCTTTCTAAAGCAGACGGGGGGAGGCATTTTTTCCCGAATCATTTCCGTACACGATCTACGCGTACTTTATATAACAAACGTACGTTTCGCTGCAGGTTGAGCGACGGAGCCGATGCACCGCAAAGCAGAAGGGGCCAGAAGTGTTTTCCAACACGATACCCAGTGGATTTTTTTAATAGTTTTCAAATCAATTTAACATGCACATAAATGGAAGCGACGGCAAGACACAAAATACGTTATGATGAACTCATTAGACTTTTCCTCCACTTTGTGTGCAGTACTTACTGCATTAAATTACAATAAAGATTAGGAGATAATGGCTTATTAAATTGGAAGTTCACGGACGTCCCGAAAATCGATTTCACATGCAGGAAGGATGTTCATACAAATTAGTTAAATATGCCGGCTTATCTAATTGCACAGCAAACAGACAAATAGAGAAGCAGAACAAATACACATAAAATTATTTGAAAACTTAAGGGCAGCTTTAGGTAAAACTGCAAAATTGAAATGCAGAGGGATCTGACGTAACATCAAATATAGAAGATGTTATATAAATACTATAAAGCAGAAGCAGTACAGGAGCGTAGATATGGAAAGGCTAGGAAGAATGCAGTGGCCCATGAAGGACCAGAAGGAATGAAGGAAGAGGTCGTTGTAGGACCAGGAGGAGCCCAAAGGAGAGGGACGAGGAAGGATCGAGGGAAGGAACAGGAGAAAGAACATCGCTGAAGGATGAGGAAGAATACTGAGGATCTTGAAGGACCAGAAGGAATGAAGGAAGAGGTCGTTGTAGGACCAGGAGGAACCCAAAGGAGAGGGACGAGGAAGGATAGAGGGAAGGAACAGGAGAAAGAACATCGTTGAAGGATGAGGAAGAATACTGAGGATCTTGAAGGACCAGAAGGAATGAAGGAAGAGGTCCTTGTAGGACCAGGAGGAACCCAAAGGAGAGGGACGAGGGAGGATCGAGGGAAGGAACAGGAGAAAGAAGGATGAGGACAAATACTGAGGATCTTGAAGGACCAGAAGGAAAACAGTGATCCTTGAATAAAGAGGGGGAATACAGAGGACCACTAGGAACATATGATCATGACCATGCCTGCGATACTGTCAGAGAACCGGGACACTGTTCTTCTATGAATCTGGATCGTCCCAGATGGGAATCTGATATGAGGGATGACACTTTGCTCCCAGGTTCACCTTCAGGAGCTGCCGTCAGGACAGACTGGACCTCCTCTCAGCTCTTCCAGTGCGGGGGAATCTTCAGCAGCACCGCGAAGAGCGAACGAACGCCGCCGAAGCCCCATTCTGGCTGGAACCCAGAACCGCGCTCACGGGATATCGACAGACGGGACGTCGCTGGTAATGAGCGTAGCGTGAGATCCGTGTCTCATTAAGAGCAAACAAGCCGCAGACGTAACCACGTTCGTGCAATATGCTCGAAGCTTTTATGAACAAAAATGTCCAAAGATAACCGTACGGTGAGTGCACATCACACTGGGGAAGAAACAAATCAGCGCAAAGCGTTTACCCTTCATATCGCACAGCACTTTGTTAGGAAAACAAGTTCTTTTGCGTTTCGTGACAAAACGACTCATTTCAGTCGACAGGATGAACTACTGGAATACGTTAAAATCAGCAGTCCGTCATCTGGTTGAAATAACTCTCTTACACGGGCAACCTGAGGAACATCTAACAGCGAACTGCTGCACAGGCTGTCAAGCTCGTCTCCACGCCGAATGAGTATTTTAACAGCACCGCCACCTTAACAACACCTCCGAAATCGCGGCACGTCCACATAAAACCTGTTGTTTGCGTGGACTGAATGTGCTATTGAATAAGGATGGCAACAGGTGCGGTGGTTACAACCGAGGCCTCTGGCTCCAGATCCCACTACTGCTGTATCTATGCAAGTGTTCAGGCATTTGCCCTGAATCTATACAGTAAGAAATATAAATGGCTAAATCACTGCAAGCTTCTTAGTCCACAAACCCAGTACTGCAAATTGGTTTTGACAAATGCGTCAGCTAACAATTTGGAAATAAAAAGGCTTCTTCTTGAGCAATGCGACGCAACCCTTCCTCTAACGGTCAGAGTTCCACTATTTTTAGGAACCGGATTGATGAAATGATGCCAGTCACAGACCTTTGTTTCCAGAACTGATGTATAGGCTCTCTGCACCTTTACTGCAATAAATCAGAATGACTTTTCAGAGTCAAGCAGACGAAGACAAAACCGAAGATTAATACGTCTAGGGGTTTTTGATAAAGGAGCGAAAATGAAGTCTTGTGTTTTTCTCCCTCCGTCAGCCACAGCCACTCCTGGGCTCATCTGTGATGGATGCACATTGCAACTGCTCTTCATTGGGGTGAAGTAAACACTCCTTGAGCGCCACACGTGGATGAAACAGATGAAGTGCTAACAAACTGACGCTTGGGGTACCGAGTCCTTCACCTGCTTAATTAAGAAGACCCCCACCTCCTCCCCTCCATCCATATCGTGGCGTGGAACCATGACTGTGTAACTATATAAAAAGCATTCATTAAGCGAAGGGGAAAGCGAGACCTCCTAGGGGCTGTTTCCATAGTAATCGCCTGCATCAGTCACTCTTGCCCCACCTGGGGAAGTCAGTCAGACAAAGCAACACACTGCACTGATGCTTAAAATCCATCCTTTTGTCCGTCCTCCAGAGCAGGGCAAACACGCCAGTTACCTTTGCTTACATTTATTTTTTCGGTGGACGTTTCTCTGCAAAGCGACTTACTCTGTTAAAACGTTTGCAGGAGCCATTTGTACAACAAGGTAATTTTTGTTACTCTGTCAGCTGGGAACTGCGCTGCTTCTGACCGGGGAGCTCTGCAGCGGCTAGTGAAGGCTGGCCAGTCCGTCACCAGGACCGGGACCTGACTACCCACCATCCAGACCACCTACGATAAGTGATGCATGAGGAGAGCTCACGGCATCACCACAGACATCTCCCATCCTCTCCACCGCCTGTTTTCATCACTGCGGCCTGGGAGACGCTATTGCGGCCAAGACCACCAGGCTCTGGAACAGTTTCCTACCACAGGCGGTCAGGCTGCTGAACTCCGGCATCCCAGGTCCCAGCAGCTCCACCACCAGCGGTCACCACCACTGCCCATGACCACTGACCACAACCGCCGACTGCCTGTACAGCCAATACATTTACATTATGTTGCACTAACTTTATGTATATATTTAAACATTTATAGCTATACCTATCTTTTTATATTTATAATCTTTGTTTATATTTAATTTACGCATCTCTATATCTCTATATAATCTTTTAATTTATTTCTCAAAATTTTCTCGCCCACTTTTCTGCACACCTGTGGAGCCGAGTGACTTCATTTCGTGCCCTCTTGTACACCTGCTGCATAAGGGTGTTTTGACCTCCTGAGCAGGTTTTTTAATGTTTGTATGTGTGTGTTATAGGCAGACGGGGTAAATATCACAGATCCAAATGACCAAACATCAGTTAAACCCATTTAATCAACAAGGCGCAAAAAAAACGGGAGACAAATCCGGAGGCCATTTAGTCTCCGCGTGGCTGCAGACTCAGAAACCCGCCGCCTTCGATCGGCACCCCTGCGGCATCAGAACTAGAAAAGTGTCCAGATAAACACTCACAAGCTCACTGCCCCCCCCTTCCTCCCACCTGCACCCCCGACACGGGAACCCAGGCGGGGGGGGAGAGGTCTTTGTTTTCCTCTTATTGAGATGCCGGTTTCCCAAAGGCGTTTGAGCGAGTCTGAGCGCGAGCCTCTGCCCCCTGACTCGTACCCATCTGCTCCCGCACACACCGCACGCCCACGTTCACCGAGAGCCATTCGCAGAGATCAACGACACCGACTCATGTGTATACTAATAATAACCCCCCCCCCCCGCACAAAAAAAAACTGCTTCTCTTCCGGCCCTACAAAGGTGCCATTTTATTCGGATAAAAAAAACGATGCTTATAACATCCACCCAATATTGCATGTAAACTGAAGCAAAAGCAGCAGAGCAAACATTTCCCTCGCCTTCTTATAATGGCTCCATCAGAAGGACGCGGCCGCCTGTATGGCTGGAATGAGTCTTGGTTCCCAGTGGGCTGAGAGCATCATTTGTAATGCAGCCACCCTCTTCACTTGCTATTGTCTTGTATTCCCAGTGTGCGAGTTAAATCACTTCACCGCTTAGCAAAATACCCCCTGCTTTTACACAAAAAATTGCAATAAGTCATTACGGCTAACAGGCCCTTGATTCTCTTTCGTATTATATTTGTTTCCGCATGAATCCTGCTAAACTGTTCAGAAAAGACGGAAATGTGAAGGACGCGGAAAACCTGGGCTCGACGTGTAGACCCTTCTCCAAAGCAGCTTACAGCGTCGAGGTTGTGCCAGTAATTCACCATGATTTGCCCATTTTTACTGTAAGAAGTTAGGGTCACTACCTTACTGAGAGCACCGCAGCAGGGGATTCGAACCCAAGTCCTTCAGACGCAAGGTGATGGTGGTAACCAGTACAGCACCCGCTACTCCAGGTACAGGTATCTTCACTTTGCCACGTTGGGGCCGTTTTGTTAAATAAAAAGAATTTCTGGCGGCCATCCTGGCAGGTCACTCGTAGGCCAAACAGCTGAGCGTTTACTGTACAACTTTTTTTTTTTTTTTTTTTTACTTTGGGGACTTTGTCTCCACAACATTTTGAATGAATGTCACCACGGGAACAGCTGCAAGAAGGCCGATCCACTTTTAATTTAACTCCAAGTTTTGCGGCGGCAGCTGATAAAGTCCTCCCAACTTGGCGACTTATCAGATGTGTCAGAGGGAAGCGCAGGATCCTGGGGATGGGGGGAGGGGGGTCTTTAATCTGTCTCGCTGCTCTTCGATCTCCAATTAAAGGGAGAGAGTGAGAGACTGCACATATTGAGATGGAGGTGCCCGTCGCGCCCGTGTCCTTCAGGAGGCGCCGGTTTGCGGCCAAGCAGAAGGAACCAGAAAGTCGGCGTTGGAGTGACAGTTACAAAAAAATAAACAGTTTTTTAAAAGGGGGGGGGGGTCACTGCTGCTCGGGGAGCGAAGTTTCTTACGGTGGGAACAGGGAAGCACCACGTGACAACACCGCGCTCCACTCAGGGCTTCGGTGCTTCGATTTAAAGTAAAAAAAAAATGACAAATGTTTTAGAGGTAGTGCTGACTTTACAAAATAGCTGATATATTTCGTACGTACCAAAGAGCTCGGCAGAATGTGCGGAATACACCCCGAGTGGAGAGCGGGTGCGTCGAAGCGCCGGCCCTGTCCCTCTTTGCGGCTCATAAAGGTCAGGTGTTCTGTAAATAAAAACCGTTTTTCTAGCTTTCCAAATTGGAGAGATGCACCTAGAGAGGCTGAAAATTCACGGCGAAAGTGCTCTCTCTCCGAAACGCAACTCGTACTCTCAAATAATTCATTTTGCGCTCAAGATGTTTATGCTGAACATAAAGCTGCCCAGCGCGCGTCCATTTTCCATGGTGGGACAGCTGGGAGCCGAGTGGGATGGGCAAGATCGTGTTGTCCCGTCAGTACCGCTTCATAACCCTGCTGCCCTGGTAAAAACAAGAGACAGCTGAGGTACCCGGGGGCCACAGCCACTTCATCTAACCTGCTTGTACGAGAAGCGGTCGCACACACCGGACCTCCACAGGGGCCTGGCACAACACCCAATAACCACCTGCCTCAGGGTCAGCAGGTGGTGTAGTGGTTACCACCGTGTTCAAATCCCGCTCCTGCTCCGGCTGTAGGGCTCTCGATCTCGGTACTTACCCTGAACTGATACAGAAAAACACCCACCTGGATAAATGGGTAAACCGCTGCTGGAGCTTCGAGTACCGACCCAACACCGTGGGCGACTTTGGAGAAAATCCGAACGCGTAGATAAGAGCAAAACGGATCCAACCTCGTCGCGCTCCAGCTGGGAGAAGGGCTCTGTTCTGATGGATGGGGATCTCTACTGGGTGTAAATAGACCTCGGCTGGGGAGTCATATTCCTGGCTTGGCTGCTGGAAGCGGCGCTCTTCACCGGGGGTCCAAAACGAAGCGGCGACGGAAAGGGGCAAACGTGAGGGCGCCGTGACGTGTGTGAAATGAGCTGCCTGGCTGGATATTCAATAAGGAGGTGTTGGAGGGACCCAACAGACGCTCTCTTTGCAGGAAAGCTGGGGCCGCGTTTCCCGTTTGCCCTTTGCCTTCCCCTCACTCACTCGGCCCTCCCGGTCACCGAAGAAAAAGGAATAAAATTGCTTGAGAAGCTCGTCGAGGTTGGAAAAGGGGACAGACATTGAGGGGTCCTTCTGGTTATTTAACTGTTCCTTACGGCCGACGCCGCGACTGCCGGCGTACTTTAGGTTTGTGCACTGAGCTATTTGCACTGATTTACCCATTGAACAGCGAGGGTCATTTTTCTTTCATCGGTTCGGGGCGACTGCCTTCACCAAGGGTACGGCAACCGGAGTGGGGCTTCAAACCCGGGACCTTCCGATTAATACGTGAGGTTTCAACGACTGCACCACCTACTGTCCGTCTTAGTGAGCTCGATAGCTACGTATGATCCTCCTCCGGGGCACAGAAGGAGCTACGAGCAGAGGACGGGGGTGCAGTACATTTACTCACCGGCTCTCCAAGGAGGTGTGCGCGTCAGCGAAGTAAAAATGAGGTAGTTACACACGCCACGCGTTTGATGTCTCTGCACTGACATTGTGTTGCGGCTGCCGGCCGACAGAAATGCCAGCAGGAGATTGCTACTGTGCTTCTCAGCAGTTGTCCTCACTCAGAACCTCCTAGCTGGACAATTTCCTGATGCTTTTGACATATTAAAAAAAAAAAACCATTTGAAAAAAAATGTTTACACAAGCTGGGCTGTGCTCAGCGTGCAGGTATTGTTTTCTTTTGCTCTGATCCACGTACGTTTGATTCTTCCGCCGCACGACATTTTTCACCCGCCGCAGGGGGATTCTTCTGCGGACTCAGAGGTTTATTTTTTTTTTAAACTCCCGCGTTGATGTCGTTTGGTTTTATTTTAAATACTGAACCATAAATTAGTACATCTTACCCCTTGAACCCGCTCGCAATAGTGGTTTCATACTGAAATGGAGAGTCGTGGCCGCTTGGATAAAGTACAATATCTCCACATCAGAAGTAAGATAACAGGACTGCATGGATTAAGATTTGTATTCCTGTCCACAGTTTTAAGGAAACAGCAAATGACTGATGTAAAACAGCTTAACTATTTAAATTAAACGTGCCGCTTTTCATATAAGTCACGCAATGAAGGAATTCCAGCCGGAATTACGGCAACATCATTTGTACGAGTAAAACATTGACTGTCTTTTCCAGGGAGGCTCACGTTGTCAGAACAGATCAATAAAAGCCTGAGTGCTTAACAGCAGTTAGACGCGAATTAAACTTTGTTTCAGTTTAACCGAGGACATCATGGAGACACTTCTGACCCCCAATGGTCCGGTTGTCCCCGAAACGTTCACTTGTTCACGTCCACAACCTAGAAACACAGGTGCTACCAAGTCGACTTGCTGAAACACCAAAGAAATGTACATATGACTTCAAACAGACTCTATTTCATGCTTTGATACTTGGCCAGGTTCCATTGTTGCAGGGGGTGGAAAGAAATTTAATCTACAAGAAGTTGACAGAGATAAGCTGCCATCTTTTCATTTAACTGGACCTCCAGAAGAAAGGTGCGGACCAGTTCGCCTCTGAGAAACTTTAATTAAAACCCCACCTAATGTCATTTTTTCCTCTCGCCGTACGGAGGACGTATCCAGGTTTTCGTGAGCGTCGCCCCTGAGAAAGAAGTGCGACGAAAGGATTAAAATCAAAGGAGGAGGGAATTACTCACGGTTTGGAAATCGCTGTTGTTGCACGTCTCTTTCCCGAAACGACAGAATTTGACCATGTCCTGCAGGTTGTGACCGGCCCGGTCGTACAGCTCCGCCCAGTCGAAGTGGCAATCCTCCTTAGATGACTTGTTGGCGTGCAGGTTGGTGAGCTGCTTCAGGTGGTCTTCGTGCACCATTTCGGCCAGGTCCAGCTCAGTGTCCTCGGAGAGCGACCACAGCTCGCCCACGTGGGCCATGTCGCAGTGGCTCAGCTTTGTGATGCGGGCCCGGTTCATGTTGCAGAAGGTGATGGCCGGGAAGTCCATATCATTCACTGCCACCTCCTCCACCTTGGTGATGTGCGGGTACTGAAAGTAGTACTCGATGAGACTCACGTAGTGGTAGATGAGGATAAAGAGGCTGCTGAAGAACGCCACTGTCCACAAGCAGCGTCGCACAGAGCACGACCTCGGACCCACCACGTAGGACAGGCCGTGGAGCGAGGTGTGCTCGGCAAACTTGGCCAGCGTCGGTACTCTCACCTCCTCCGCATTCCATTCGGGGAGCGATTCCCAGTCCGAGGCGGTGTCGCGAAACCCGAGACTCGACATCGCGTGCCCCACGTGTCACAAGATATCTCACAGGGCTGCGACAGCGCTCCCTTTTATAGATGCTACAAGATGATGTGGGCGGAGCTTCCCAGAAATCAATAAAAACACTACCAACGCGGGTGTCGTTCAAGCGCACACCGTGGTACCAGAAGTTCGCAAAACTCCACGCCGGGGGATGAAGTTTCCAGTAAGCCGCAGCAATCTGTGAATCAAAGCCAACCGCACACTTTTCCATCACAGCACAGATGAGATGAAACCCCCGGCGAATATCTAGATCGATTAATATAAATTAGAAGGAAATACACAAATGCCACATAAAAGCTTTCTCTTCCAGACACGGGGGTGCGGTAGGCCCTTAGATACCAAGATGTGGCTGCAGTGGAACCTCTCTAATGGCCCTCCAGTCCCTCAGCTCCACATAATCGCTGCACGGGCTAACTGATCGGTGGGCTGTGAGCAAAAGCCTCAAAAATGGTGGCGTTGCGTTTCATACGACGGGCTTTTCGTCAACATCCTGGATAAAGATAGTACCTTTATGTACAGCACCGCGCAAAAGTCTTCGGCGCTTTAGATGTTTCACAAAACCATTTGTCTTAGATGGTTATTTTACGTCGCCTGCATTAGTGCGTCAATAGGAAAGAGCGCGCTTTAGATTTCCAAACGCTCCTTTCGCAAAAAACAAAATACTACAGTGACATTTTTATATGTCATTAAAGTAATAGACCACGTTCCAGACTTTAAAAAAAACGGAGGTCTTTGTAGGCATGTAGCCCAGCGAGGCATTAAACAAACATAACAAGCAGGTGCTAATGATCGAGGACGTCGTGTAGATTGAACCGAACAGATTGACTGAAACATACACGGCTGTCGAGGGAACAAAACTGGCCGACGGACAACCCATACTGAAAAGGTGAGGTTGTAGAAGATGTGGCAGCTTAACCTTCAAATCACACCGTGGGAAGACTGAGCGTAGCAACAAGACACAAGGTGGTCGTCCTGCGTCGGGAAGGTCTCTCCCGAGCAGAAATTTAGCGACAGATGGGTGTTTCCAAATGTTCTCTCTAGACTCTCTAGACACAAATAAGCGGGCAAGATTGAGGGCCAGAAACGCAGCAGTTGCCCACAGAAGTTGAGTGCAGCAGATGAGAAATGCGTCGAATTTACTTCCATTCGAAATTGGAGGATGTCCAGCACTGCTGTCAGTTCAGGAGTTCCAGAAACCACTGCGACTCTGGTACACGCATCTACAGCCTGGAGAAGTCTTGCCAGTAGTGGTCTTCGTGGAAGATTTGCGACCAAAAGGCCGTTCCTCTGAGTTGGAAACAAAGCCAAGAGACTCACCTGCACGTGAAAACACAAGGACTGGGGTGCAGAAAAATGGAAGCAGGTGCTCTGGACTGATAAGTCAAAATTTGAAATTTTTGGCTGTAACAGAAGGCAGTTTGTCTGCTGAAGGGCTGGAGAGCTACGTGGATGAGTGTCTGCAGACAACAGTGAAGCATGGTGGAGATTCCCTGCAAGTCCGTAGCTGCATTTCTGTAAATGGAGTTGGTGATTTTGTGAAAATGAATGGCTTCTTAACTGGTGACAAGTACAGGCAGATTCTTATCCATCACGCAGACCCATCAGGAAGGCATCTGACTGGTCCCAAAATGCATTCTGCAGCATGACCGTGATCCCAAACACACCGTCAAAGTCATAAAGAAATATATTCAGTAAAAAGAACAACAAAGAATCCTGCAATAAACGGTATGCCCCCCACAGAGCCCAGATCTCAACACTGTGGAGCCGGTCTGGGACAGAGTCTGCAGAACTGTGGCAAGTTCTCCAAAGTGCTTGGAACAACCTACCAAGTATCTTAAACTGCATGCAAATGTACCTGAGAATACCAGAGAACTGGTGCTGTTTTAAAGGCAAAGGGAGATCACAACCAAATATTAATTTGATTTAGGTTTTTTCTGTCTTTAGCACTTTCTCAGAAGTTTATTGATGCAGGAGAAAATATTGACAGCAAATGTTTGGAAGCATCCGCGCTTAACAGCGTTCCTCCACAAATGCCTGAATCTCTGTAATAAAGTGTTGTATAGAAATATACCCTGCATCTACACACGTACGAGATGGGATTGCAGCGTAAGCAGAGCGGACTACAAGGTGTGACCAGAAGGTTCTAAGATATATCGTTTATTTCAAACCTTAGGGTAGATGCATAGTTTGCGTGTGGTGTCCCCTTCGACGTAATCTCACCCAGGTCGTATGCGTTTGCCCCAGCGTTCAGATGCTGGACGTCCTCAACTGTGACGCCACTAAGTTCTGCTGTCACTTTATTGTGGATGCTTGGAATGTCATCGTATCTCCTTTAGCTCCATTTTGATTTCCAGAAGTAGAAAACGTCATGCGGGGGAACGGTGGGTCTTGTATGGCAGGAATGCATTTTTTCTGCCAAAAATTCGTGGATGGAGGTTGCAGTGTGCAAAGCGTTAACCATTCTCCCCACTTGTGGTGGTTCTTCCTAGCTGTGCCCCTCGGTTGAATTAAAACCTCTCTGCAACAGGCCTGATCTGAAGGCGCAACTTCTAACAGTAACAGACAAAGTCTGGGAACTTTCTGATCGCACCTAACCACTGCATTCGGCTCACGTTTCACTCGAAGAAACGCATAATCCGATTATGGTTACCCTTTGAAACGCGAGCAGAACGTTTCTGCAGCACTTTTTCTCACCAATGCAAAATATCCCTGCGAACGTTTTCTTTCTAGAGTCGGTGCAGCTCGGCTCTCTGGAAGGGGTTCTTGCGATCGGAACACGTGCGATCGGTAACTACCCGAGATGAGGTGACACTGCGGCGAGAGGTGAATCAGTTCATCATTCACTAATTCGGCTCCTGTGAGAAGATCATCACAAGGGTAAAAAACATAGTAAAAACACGTCGGTGGAGCGCCATTAGTGTTTACCGGAGAAGGAGATTAAGAAGCTATTAGAGGAAAGATCTCGATAAATCTAATAAATTAGTTTCCCTACCTTTGGTGCATAAACCTCCGAGGTGCGCCTTCGAGTTGTTTGTAAAAATGAAGTGCAACCGCCACCTTGATGGACACCAGCACGACCACCTAGGCAGGTACCTACCTGCTAACTCATTCTGTGCTGCTGCAGAGTCAGACGGGGTGTAAGAACCTGTCAGGTATCGGGGACCAAATAACACGCGACGGAGATTTACAGAGACCCTGGGGGGCACATTAGGCCCGTGTTAATATTTTGAAGACACACCCCTTCGTGCTGACTGTGAAACCCATCACGAATGTCATGCACCCACAACCTCACGTTTGAAATCCATGTGTACAGCATTCGCACCACTTCTGTACGCACTTTTTTTTATGGTTTCCACAGCATTTACGCAAATTAGAGATGAGAAAATTAATGTTAATGACTGTATTCAAATGATCCCTCCAGATTGTGCAATTTCTGTTGTTTCCATATTTTTGTTATAACATGTTCAACTCCAGACTCATAATTCCACCCAGCTTCTGGGGTGGGTGGGGGGGGGTCTATTTAAACTTTTACATTAAAACAATTAAAACTTTTTCGCTCTTTTAATGCTTGCAGATGCGTTCGGCTGAGACCGAGATGCTGAAGAAATAGACATTAAAAGTGGTCGGATGTGTTATTCAACATTCAGAGCTGCGTCCTGCATGTACAGTCACTAGACACTATCCAACCCCACACAATACCCAAATGAATACATCCCAGCGCCAAGCTGTGATTTAATACTTGTGTCTTGGTGTCGAAATGCGTCTCTGTTTACTCCGAGCTTTACGTCATTTTGGGGAAAAAAACAACACCTTAGTGCATAAAGGCACATTTCATATACATAAACACCTTCTCTGCGAGAAGTAAACAAATCGCAGGTCACGCAGACAAATTTTCGAGAGATTGTCAGAGAGAAGCAGCGCCTCTCTGCTCCCGTGTGGAAAAGTCATCCGAGATGTTCGCCGTAATTGTCGCAACAAATGCGCAATAAATACGTTCGCTGCATAATGAAGGTGACGTGAAATACCCACCAAAACTGGTTTCTTTCTTTTCATCCGACTAAAGCCCGTCAGGCGGTGTCGACACAGACCCGGGAGTGTGAGTTCACTCGCCTGAGGTCATGCTGCTTCCTGGGATCCCACAGCAACCCCCTGTACGGACCGCTCTCTCGCATGACGTCTTGCCAAAGTTCTGAAGCTGGCAGCACCGGTATGGTCCGATATTCCCACCATCATCTTTACTCCCTGGTTTGAACTCAGTTCAGTCTGTGAGGACTTTGCGTGTCCATACGTTTCCTTTGGATGCTCTGGTTTCCTCCCACAGCCTCGAAGCGTGTTGCAGGTGAAGTGGTGACTCTTAGCAAGTGTGTGAGATGGTCTTGTCGTGGACTTGTCGTGTCCAGGGTGTAACCTACCTCATGCTCTTTGCTTCCAGGGTGGCTCTGGACCACCACCGACCTGAACTGGACAAGTGGTTAATGATAACAGATGGAAGGATTTTCAGCTCCATTATTGCCACCAGTGAAATTAACTATTATCTTTAAGTATGAAGTTATTGGTCTTCTTACCTGAGAACTCAGCACACTATAATCCTGGATGTCTCTTTAAATAGTTTGCCAGTTAAAATTTTAAACAGTGGAGTGCTCTGCAGACTCAGTCTGACTTAAGTACCTTTGCTCCAGCTCCCAACAGCAGGATCTGAGTATTAGAGTCTGGAGAAAAACCCAAAGAATTTTAATGAAACTGTATTTGTGTATCACAGACTGAAGCTACGCTGCTGCCTTCAGCCACAGCTCTGCAAGCTCTCACACAGCAGAGAAAGAAATCAGTTATATTCCTACGTTATTTATGCAGCAATTCCTCGGCATCCAAATCTAACGCCTCCCTGAATATGTGTCTGATTCCAAATTTTTCAGATACCGAGTGCCTGTTTCACATTATTTTAAACGGGAGGTAAATGATGTCCTTCCCCAGCCCATCGGCAAACACCTCTACAACCATCACCCCGACATGAGCCCGATAAACACTGTAAACACCAGTTACCTCATTCGAAACACAATGTTGCCATTAATGTGCAGGTTTATACCGCGGTGCAGCGTGTTCAGCACAGCACGTTTCACATGTTAGTCACTGCGTTACACTCGGGAAGTGAGAGGTTCGCAGTCCCACTTCAGTCTTAGGACATGTTGAATAAAGGGAATAAAGAAGTGCGTCACAGCGACCCGCCGTCCGACTCTGTTTCACACAAGAACCCGCAGTTAAATAAATAGGTTTATGCTCAATAAAAGTGGCAACGCAGGAAACAGACAGAAACAGCTGATAACACCTGTGCAGCACATCTGCCTTCCAATAAATTAATTGTTACAGTACACTGTATGGTGTTTATTTGTAAATGCTTAAATTTATTTAGATTTTTATACTCCTATTGATTTTCTTTATTATGGATAAGCTTCGGATAAAAATTTGTAGTTTCCTTTTGGACACTGATATACAAGTATCAATTTTGAAGAGCCATTATAGCAAAAGTTTAGATATATGGAGCTTGAAAAGGAAGGAATTGCTGCGTTTATATATTATTTGGTGCTAAAATAACATCTAAGAGAATTATGGACAAAAGGACGGATGTACCCGTGCAGCTGGGTTTAGAAAGCCTGCAGAGTTTCAAGCGAAATGAAGTGAAAACATCTGCAATGTCCAGCAACTCCACAGACATCTGGGAGGTTTGTGAGGCCTCCTCACATAATACAAGTGTTGAATGTATTGCACAGCAGTGCCAGCAGTGTCCCGAGTTTCAGTGGAGTCTATCGTATAACTACAGTACAGTGTTGAAAAAAGGAGGTGGTCGATCCCAGTTTTCTTTGTTTTTGCAATTTTTTTACATCAAATTTCTTCACATCTTTCAGTCTTCATTTTTCTAGCAGTGTATGACTGAAGCCTGAGAGGGAGAAAAAATATACAACACCAATAATATTTTTTATGTTATTTTCCTGGTGTGGAAAATAATGAAATGTGCAGTCGTTGGTTTGAAAAATTGCCCTTTCACAGTCCATAACTGACTGCATCACCTTCAGCTGCTGCAGCTACAACTAAACATTTCCTGTATCTGTGGACCAGAGTCTCCCACATCGCCATAGAGGAATTCTGGCCTTCACCTCCATACTGACTTAGATCAGCAACATTTGCAAGGTTTGTGAGCGCAAACAGCTCTTTTCAGGTGTTACCACAACATCTCCATCAAATTCAGGTCAGGACTTCCAATGTCAAAAAGATACAAAACTAGAGAACGGAAAAGAGCAAATTCTTTTTCACATCCCTGTACTCTTCCACGTCTAAGTGATGCAACTGAGGCTTTAAAAAGTAGAACTGGCAAAATCTTCAGTGAAACCTGACAATTTTAGGTTTTTGTACTAAGCTACTTACATTTATCTGCCTGTTTATGCTGTGGGGTCATTTTTGCTGTTTCAATTCAAGGTACTAAAGCAGGAAGGGGGATTTGTACCTGGGACCTTCCAATTACAAGGCTTTTACCCCCATTTAGATGATACTAAATTTCTTTTAAGCGTTTTTAGCAGACTTTTAATCCTTAAATTTTGCAAAAGAGCAGAAGGGAGTCGAAGCTTTCGTACAGTTGTGAAGAACCCATAGAAACATTAATGAACACGAGGGAATCTTCACATCTGAGTGTTCAATGGGCCTTTGGGCCTAAAACTTCCGTTGCTGTTTTTCACTTATCTTCTGCTGTTTGTTTATGGGCTGTAACTCGATCCCTCGATGTCAGGACTTTGGGCGAAATGGTTGCTCGTGGTGCACCGCCATGACATGACAAGAAGGTAAACAAAAAAACAGACAAACCAAAAAACAGTGTAAAAGCAGAGCAGATGCAGGAGTCTTTGGCCCACACCAAGGTGCATGTTAACCCAGTGCGCCTCTCCATTGTCATACCTCCCATCTCCATAAAGCAGCTGCATTAGGCGTTGTATGTGGAGCTGTTCGTGTGTACATTAGTCTCCGAAGTAATGGCTGCGTGGATCTGCCGGCTTTCGTCATGCGGTCTCATTGTGAATTTCACTTAATGTGAAAACACAGCTCAGCCACACAGCCCCAGATTGCCAAAAGGCTTTCAGCATCACGGCGAAGCTTCCAGAACAAATCCCATCAGCAGAGTTCTAAATGTATCTCCCTGCATCACAGGAAACTACAATACACAGCAATAGCACAGACGCGCGGGATAAATGTGCCGTTCCCCATTTTCACATTAAACGTTTTTTTTTTTGCTGGCAAAGAGTGGCGATGGTTGGATGCCAGCAAAACATATAAATATATATCTTTAAAAAACATTTTAAAAAAACAGGGACAGCAGTCCTTCGCAAAGCGTTGACAGGACAGAAAGCTGACCTTGTAAACAAGTTGACGTTTCGCATTTAACGTACATGTTTCACCGCTACGTTCGAACACGACCGCTGCCTTTTAGAAGAACGGAGGGAATTTTTAGGCGGACAAAAAAAGAGCTACGTTTTCACGGTAGGAAAGGGAGTGAAATACGGTCGGTTAACAGGGACGTGATGCCAGGAGACTAACTGTGACTAACATGATGCGGTCGGTCGGCCGTGTTTGTGAAACCGGCTTTTTACTGAGTTCAGTAGAACATAGAAGGGTAACACCGTCGTTGTCCCACAAAGCCATAATGGATTTTATCTGCGTCTATTTGTGGGATTTCCTGTGGCTGTGGGGACCGTGGTTAACAAAAACCAGGCTGAACCGAGATGTTGGGGTATTTAACTTCTTATCCATCTAGATAAGACTAAACCCATGTTTCTACATTATTTACTTTCCATAAACCAACGATGAGCTAATAAACACTGCGGAGCAAAATTGTGATCCCGTTTCTCTCCTCGGTTCCTCTGCTGGAGAAAGGTTGCCGATTACAGCTAAACCGTGAACGCGTGCGCTGCCGAGTCAGTGTCAGCGTCGGCTACCGCTTACAGAGTCTTTCCAGAAAGTTCCGGCCTTCGTTTATGTCCCGAGTGTTAAAATAGGCCTGTTCACTGAGTCCATCCAACTCCTCCTCTTTTTCCAACTTCCTTTCACTTACTTTCTTTCCGGGTGAGTCCAAGAATCCAGAATCTTCTCATTACGTGTCCAAATCAGAAGAATCTCGGTCTTTTGTTCCAAAACTGATCCAACAGCCATTTATTTCTCTGCCTAATTTTCCATAGAACCCCAGGGACTGTTCGCCTGGCCATCAACCCCTCATCCCTCTCTACTGTCCTGCATCCCGCATAACGCATATTTATAACTGATGTCGGTTTTTATTGCTGTTCCCGCAGAAATCCTTCACGTCCGATAGCCCCTTGTGAGCTGCCGCTAACTATATCTTCAGCCAGACCACCAATGTGGAGGAAATTATGATGAATAGCAAGCATAATATCCCTGATAATTCATTTTAGGTTTAGCGACTCTGCATGTCGCCACATAGCTTGAAGTATCGGCCGAGAGGGAGGCTCACTTGGTCAGAGAAATGCGGCCTTTCCTCACTCGCTCAAAGTAAAAACCCGACGCAAGCCCTGGCCCCGCCCGTCTTAGATGAATTGCCCTTCGTGCCTTATTAGTTGAGGCGCCCATAACTGGAGCCCACCAGCACACCAGCAGCTCGGAGGATAAATGACACATAAAGGAGCTTTATACCATTTGGAGGACTGCCATTATTTGTGAATAATATGAGAAAATATTTTTTCCACCCTGTTGAGCTGACAGCATCTTAAGTTATGCAGTGTAAAGTAATTGGCCTGGAGAGTCTAAACCAGGCAGTTGCTCAGATGTAAGTGGAGGCTGTGAAGACCATCAGAAGACCATAACTGGAGATCTGTGCTGAAGCGCCGGAATAGAAATGTGTGAGACGCTCACAACGTGGCAAAAGGTAACACCGTCAAACGTGCTTGTGCTGTCACGTCACTGTTTTTGCGAGAGTTTATTCATCTGTCAAACCATTCGCTCAAATATAAACATCGAAAAGCACTTTACATCAAAATGCCGAAAACCCATTTTGGGGATCGTGGCGGTCCGAAGCAAATCCCAGAACGCTCAAGGCGTAACGTGGTGCACACCCCGGACGGGAGGCTTTGTCGGCCACGGTGCTTCCACACTTCACCTCGAGCACATGTCTTTGGACTGTGGGAGAACGAGAACACGCAGACCCCACACACGCTGAACTGGGTTCAAACCCTCATGTGAACCCACAGCCAAAAAGATGTGCGGCCTCTATCAATCTGTTCAATTATATGTATTTTACTTCACAAGGTATCCACTCCCAAATAGGTCTGTAATTGTCACGATGATGATTATTATTACTGTTATTACCGACAAAAATACTATATTGGATCCTAGTGTTACTGTACATTACACTGATATCCTTTCATATGTGCAAAAAGCTCAGCGTTCCATTAGGGCTCTTTCCTGCTCTGTTTGAAAGTCAACTCCGGTGAACAATCGTAAACAATGGCAGTGAGATCAAAGGAGAAAGACGTCCTCGGAAAAAAAAAAGATGTCATTAGAATAAATATTCCCAGCTCTCCCTTTGAAAACCCAGCGATGACTTTCAAACGCAAAGTTAGCAGCCTTCTTCCGAAAAAACGGCGGCAGCGTCTGGGGGGGGCAACCGTTCCGCTCCTGACGGATTTACGCGCCTTTTCTGGAACCCGCGCTCCAGACGGCTCTACGCTCAATTCACGCTAATTGTTTTTCCTAACAGGACCGATTGTTGATCTCTGGAGGGACGTCTGCAACGGAGGCCTCGAAGACGTAGCGAAACGTAAGGAGAGGCCCTCGGTCACGTCGCTCGAGGGGACCGGCTGCATTCGGCTCATCCTTGAAAGCCGTTTGACAAAAGTTGCCGAGGGACGTGCCACTCCCGGGCCAACAATAAAAACATAAATAATTAAAACCGAACGATTACGCGATTGGGAATAGCTGAGAGGGAAAAATGCTTTACGGCGTGAAGCCGAGAAGAGCAAATGAAATAACTGAGGCTTGGTGGAAAAATTGAGATCGCTGAGCGTTACGGCAGCCCGGTATCAGCTAGACTCAGCCTAAGCGTGGCGGACGTGATTATAACCCTCCGCGGAAAGGTCAACGGCGTGTTACCGAGCGCGGCTGTTTAACCGAACCCCCTACTACAGAGCGCGAGCGCAGCAGCCCTCGAGGTGCTGCCGGATCGACGGCACGGGGGTTACTCCCCGTCGGAGGAGATCGTTGAAGAATTCAGGGCACTTCTTGTGCAAACAGCGCGATGAAAGGCGGCGCTCTGTTATCAGGCCGCCAGTCGATTCAGAGTCAGCGGTGTGTGTAAACACGCGTGCTCCGCCGGAGATTCTGCATCGAGCGGCTCAGCCAAAGGCCTGTGAAATTTTGCTCGGAAAAGAAAAAGAAAGTGCCGACGAGAACGGGGAGGTTTCCCTTCATCGTTTGCTGTTTTCCCAGACAACAGTGCGGAGAGAAGTTCCTCTAGCGCAGCAGAGGCTGAACTGCAGTCCATATAGAAGAATATGCATATGCTTCACATAAAAATAAGGAGATGCAGAGATAGTTCCCTTTATTTTAATACCCATGTAGGCACTGGAAAGAGCTATTGAAGGTGCATTGCATATTGTTGTGGGTGAAGCCATGAGAGCAGCTCAGCAAGTAGGCTCGGGACCAAGTAACTTCTGAGCCGCGGTTTCAAATCCTGCTCACGCCGTGTCGGTCCTGTTGTACGAGAGGTTTCCACCCCCACAGTCCAAAGAGGTGTTTCAGCTGAATTGGTCCCTTTGCGTTGCCCGTGAGTATGTGTGACTCTCTCTGACAGTCTGCTGTAACCTGCTCCATACCTAGTGTCTGTCGAACAGCCGCTGTTACCCGTAATGGATTTATGGACAAATGATGAAAATAAACAATTTTCCTGCTTTCCGGAAGTTAATAAGAGAACCGGTGCTGGGCAAAGAGAAACTTTACAGCTAAAAAATAACCAGTTATTTAGTACTAACTTGCAGAAGGAGGGAATTTAATGACAATTTATGAGCAGGTAACAGCTGGAGGTGCCAGGAGTGATGTAACTGTTGCGCACCTGTGTGGGTATAGAAAGCTTACGAATGAATAAGCAGGAATTCTCTCAACTGGCACCCGATGAAGTGGGTCAGCAGGGGTCACTCACGGGGGTTAGAGCCCTTACCTTAGGAACAGGAGGGACTTGGATTCAAATTTCCTTCCTGCGGTGGTTCCCATGATGCAGTAAAAATGACCCAGTTGTACAAAGCTGCGAATAATGTAGCTTAGTGTACGGTTGTAAGCCATCTTGGAAAAGTTGTCTGCTAAATAAAGGTTGATAATAGGAATGGGGGGTTTCATTTGGCTTTAAGAAATGCTACCTGTGGGAAAAAAAAAAAACAAAGGTAACTGCGGCAGTGACTGTTTCTCACCAGGCAGCTCTGGTAGAAAAAAAATGAGGCTATGTAGGCAAAGCCACAGTATGCAGAAATAATAAATGCGGTGTGCAGCCTTTCAGTAATAGCTGTCTGACTCGGAGGCCTCTCTGCTGGACATCTCGGTGGTCAGAACAAGGGAAGGAGACGGATTTAGCTCTCAGATCAAGGCTCTCCGTGAGCCCCTGGGTTGCCTGCTTTTATCGGGGACGGAGGCGGAGGCAATTCTGGAAGGCGTTGATGGCAGGTCCAAACCACGTTCGTCTTATTCGCAAAGAAAGATGGCCGACCGTGTGTTCTCGCTCCCGTGATCCTCGTCTCCCTTGAGTGAAATGCACACAAACATGTGGGACACCATCTGCACTGGGGGAACTTTTGTTCCTCCCTCTGTCAATCTCTTGAAAGGGATTCTTCAAGACACATGCATCCGTGTGAACGGTGGAAAAGTCCAGAAGTGATGACATGGAAGGCTGGGAGATGGTCATGGGTAAGGAAACCGTTTTTGTTTTCCCGTTCATCCATCAGGTTTCCTGGTTTTAAAAAGTATGGTCAGGTCCGCCAAGGGTCTAGGTAGACCTTTCAAATGAGCAACATCTTAGACATCCCATCCCGCTCTTTTTGATCGTACACTTCTTCGTAGTGGCTGAGAGGTTTGCATCCTTCAAAACACCCAAGTTTCATTGCAACCTACTGAGCTGGGTCTCCCACCCTTCCCAAGGTTTAATACCGCATTCAACATCCTGTGGCTTCTGCATCAAAGTTCTCAAGTTTTCAAATGCAGACCCACTAACTGACAGTTTTAGGAGAGAAAAATCGCCGCATGACTTCAACCTCAGCGCCGTGGATTTTTAAATCATTTCCAGGTACAGAAAAAATACCTGTAATTCAGCTGAAAAGAGTAATTACATGTCTAATAGACTCACAGGGTGAACCTGTACTGTTTTTGTACACCTGGGGTGCCTGACCCCGCCGGTGACATGACATGCCTTTTATAACCCCGCATACCGTGTTCTTAGAGACCACCAGTAGCCGTACTTTTCAGCAAATTACCACTGCTGAACACTGCGGTTGGGCTCCTTCTGCTGAGGTCATTTATGTTCCTCGGTCGAAGCCATGATGAGCTACATATGGCTCAGTCGGCTCCTAATGGGAACTTCTGGGAATACCGGGGGTCATAAATAAGGAAAAGGAGGAGGTATGTAAATGCGGCTTAAGTACAGACAACAGAACTGCGATGTTCTCACAAATATACAGACAAAAATCATTACCGTGGTGTACTGTTCACTTTCTTTCACAGGGTCATTTTAAAACCAACGGGATAACATTATGAGTAACCAGTTATTTCACTTAATACGGTTTTTAAATCACCTTTTCGTACCGTGTTCTAAATCATTTTTTTTTCAACCTACGGAGCCGGAATGGAGGAGACCAGAGAGTTTTTAAGGAATCAGATCGAGAGGCAATTTTGTTTCACTTCTAACTTACATTATCAAATCTAAGTTCAATTTCGGAAAAACTCCAGAAAAACTAATGATGAATGTGTGACATTACGGAGGTTGCAAAGTACGCAACACAAAATTAATCTGCACTATTTTGTAAGAGATTTTAGGTGCCAGATTGTTCGAAACCCTAGTAAACAATGTCCAGATTATTAACTGAGTATCTGAATATTTCCCAGTAGTGCTCTTGCCTCACCGCACCTGGGCTGTTCGGTTTCAAATGCGCTTCAGTCCATGTGGTGTTTGCATGTTCTCCCCGTGGCTGTGCGGGTTTCCTCAGATAGTCCAAAGATATGTGTTTCAGGTTAATTAGAGACTCTCAGTTACCTACAGTGTGTGAATGTGTGTGTCTCTGGCCTCCCTGCGATTGACTGGCGTCCCGTGCAAGGAGCTCTTGAAGCCTTGCCCTTCAGATTGGTGAAGACCGTAAGTATTATGCCACCTCCTGGCAAGGAAAGAATGGTGGTTCCCTACTGAGTGTGAGAGGAACAAACAACCGTGGTGCCACTACCTGAAACAAGGAAGCTTTTAGATAATAGACAATAAGTCTTGAAGGCTCCTTAAGACTTTGGCGAAATTTTCTTGCCATCTTTGGCTATTTTCCCTACACTGACTCACGACATGAAAGATTTCTGAGCAAGTAAAATAATTCCTAGATCCTCTTACTTTTTCATCCCCCTCGGTTGTTCCCAAAATAAGGTGAAGTATGTAGAATGCAGCACATTTCAGTGACTGTTGGTTGGGATCCAGGGCCTTCTCCACCTTACATATTGCCGACCCTGGAAGGGAGTTTGTCAATCTGCAAAGAAATGAAAGGTAGCAAAGAAAGAGCGAGAGCACTTCTCCACGCACCATCTAGATGTGACTGCAGCCAACACGAAAACTGGGCTTTTCTGTCCTGCACGGCTACAGACTCGTATTCAGCACCTCCCAGAAACATCCTCCCATGGAAACCGTGCTTGTTTGATTGTCTGCTTTTTTGTCGTCGACATCTCATTTCCTATTTTTCTGCTCATCGGGGGCCGGTTTTTACTTTTTTACAAGTTTACATCTCAGCCTGGCACAGACTCTGAGGAAAGAAGCCTACAGGGTGTGAAGATTTAGATGTCATTTAGAGTTATACAGCCTCTCTTCTTTCACTTGTAGCTGGATCTCTCTTTTCTACTAGAAGGGGTAGAAGAGGTAAGCAGCTACTCACACTTGGGTCCCCAGAGGTTAATTTTTTGCCCTTTTCTTCTGGCTTGGAGTTTTTTTTGTTTGTTTGTATGCTTGGTTTCCTCTCCTCAGTTGCCAGCTGCTTAACATTATTGCTTTTATAGCCACTATATCTGCTTCTGCCACGTCTTTTTGATCTTTTGTTCAGTGCTCTTAAACTCTATAAATTCTATAAATTGAACTGAATTAAATGTTACTTCCCTGTTACCTCTACTGGGATGTGGAAGGCAAGGCCACTGAAAGGAGGATCAGGTCACTGCATATGTCAGATGTTTCTTCATGTTCCAGGGACTGTATGCAGGGAAGCTCCGTGTTTCATGTCTCCCAGTAGGTACCTTATGCAGGTGGTGATGTTAGAACCACCATCATTACTTAGCCGACCCTGGAAAGTATTACTGGTTATCTGGATTCAGGAGGTACGGATTTGACGGCTACCATGCAGCAGAAGTTGACCACAGCTGTCACAGTTTTTGAACTACAACTATTTTAATTGACCCAACCAAGTTCCATCTCATCCTTCTGGGTTTCTGTGATGAGAACACTCAAGAAAGAGGGCCATGGTGGCTGTTTTTTACGCGCCACTGTTCACTGATGCAAAAGGCCTGCATTTCTCCATGTAGTCATCTTCATATTTGTCTAGCAGGTCCTACTACACACCTGTGTTTCCCTCACAAGAGGGTGACCTGCATGTTTGCCCATCACTAGGGGATCCAGTTTTGTCTCTCAGTGGTGTCAAGGTACGTGGGAGACTTGGTTGTCGTAAGTGCTTTGTGCTCGA
The DNA here is from genome assembly GCA_900497675.1 of Arapaima gigas. NCBI lineage: Eukaryota > Metazoa > Chordata > Actinopteri > Osteoglossiformes > Osteoglossidae > Arapaima > Arapaima gigas. The sequence continues at coordinate 169,741 of UFQX01000306.1, forward strand.
ATGAAACGGTTCCACACGCTGTTATGAAACCCTGCAGAGTGAAGGTTTGCAGGATTGCAGGTTTTCCTCTTTTTTTGCACAAATATTTCAACATTTTGAAATGCTGCATTGTGGCATTCTCCAACACTCTTGAGTTGATACGACCGTAAAGGAGAGCACCAAAATTGTCAGAAGTTCAGCTAAGCGGTAACTGTGCCAGCGGTCCAGAATGGTCCGGGTCACTGCAGGGAAAGTCACTGTACGCAGAGATAATAAATGCAGGAAGCAGTGTGGCGCCTTTCAGTAACAGCCATCTATCTCGGAGGACTCTCTGCTGGACGTCTCTGCGGCGAGAGCAAAAGAGGCAGATTTAGCTCTCGGCTCAAGCGCTCCCCGCAAGCTCCAGCCCACCAAGAACAGGTCTCCTGCTTTTATCAGGTCCGCAATCAGGAGTGAAAGTGGCAGAAGCGACTCCTCGCGGCATGGCGGGGGGGTCCATCAGCAAAGCCCAGGTTCCAGCTAACTGTCGCATCGCAGTGCTCAGGCATTAATTTGTGTACTTTGTATTTTTATATACTGAGACATTTACAGGGGATTTGAGTGCTTCGGAATGCTTTCGTTTTCTGCTCGCTTTCCTCCATCGGACGCAACCGGAAGTCCTACTGCTGCCAAGGCGACAGGCAGCATAGGCACTTACTGCTGAGTCAAACCACCAGTTGGTCAGGTGTCATGGAGGGGCTGGCGAAAATCACGACGACAGGTCGAAGCCATAGGGAGAGCGGCTGAGTCACAGGGAGATGTTTGTCAGCTGTGGCCAAGAATAATGAAATGTCAGTAGAGCTGGTGGGAGACGTTGGCTGGAGAACAAGTTCTGTCCTCTGCTTCAGCTCATGGGAAGCTTTTTATTGGTCTCATTCACATAGTGCTAACATGATCAGCTGAACAGTGTTATTACTGTTATACTCTAGTTAAGGTGTACTAAAATGTATCACCTGGACTCCATATTAGCTTTTCGGATAAACAACATTAACTTTATTGCAGCGAAAACACACAGTTTGCAGCTGGTATCGACCACACATTTTCCAGGTTATTTATGTATTTCAGTTGCATTTTCTTCACTTATCTATTTTGTTAATGCAAAATAGATATTCTATTTTGGTCTTTTTTTTTTGCGCCGAGTCCAACTAATAGTAATTTGCGCTGAAGCAGAAGAGGAAGAGGAGACCACTTTGGGAACATTTATATTTACCATGCTTTCACCTTGTTTCCACAGCTCACGTCTGGTGTTGGTGAACGTTGGCGACCGACATTAAAATGACCAACGCTGCACATATTTATGGGATCAATCAGTCCACAACTGGCTTTGAACAGGAATTTACGGAGTCTTTTCAATTTCCGTTAATATTAAATTCGTTTCAACCTTAGTGTCCGAGACAATTCATTCAAACGCAGATGCCAAGTGACTGAGCAGAAAAGCATCAGGGTGCAATGAGAAAGCTAAACTAATACGGAGATAAAGGTATGGAAAAAAGTAAATAACAGTTTACTAAGAAAAATCCTGCCATACTATACTGACTGTATATGAGATTTAATAAAAGTGATTCTGAAAAACCAAGCAAAAGCGGCTCGAGTAAAACAAGTTAGTTTTACATCACGGTTACATTTAATCATTCAGGAGATGCTTCGCGGTGTTTAGCTGACATCAGACTTTCCGTACCAGTTGCGTTTGTAAACAAGTTTGTGAAATGTGAACTAAAGCATCGTCCGGATTCCACAGCAGTTATTCAACTATATCAAGCAAAGCAACAAACTGTATCATCGCAAAACAAAAGAAAACATGGAGTCTTACAAATGCGCTTGTCCATTGTGTGGTGGCGCCGAAGCTCCTCCGTGTTCTTGGCAAACGGACACGTTCTGTGGCCAGACCGCCAAGCGCCGGGTTCCAGCGGGCACGTTCTCCTGGCACAGCCGGGGTCCGCTTATCTCACCAGACGCGAGTTCAACAGTTTGCCGCCCTCATCTTTTTCCCACAATTAAACATTTGTTCCGCGGTGGGACAACAACAATCGGGGTCTGCAGGACACGCGGTGGACCAGAAACACAAGGCCACCCAACTTCGATGACCTGGCGTATCACCAGACCGCCATCCGACGTGAGAGGATCTCAGCGGGGAATGTGCGAGAGCAAAACAAGGCAGCGAGCGTTTTCTCTGTGCAGCTATTCTTTGTTCGTGCGCTTTACTCTTGGGAGACACCCGCCTCCTTGAAACCAGCGTGAACTTGCAGGAAAACCTTGTGGGGATTCCTTCAGTGCCAGACACCTGAAAGCCCCACGCCCTTTACAGCCCCGAGCCGCACCACACGCCTGAAGCAGGCGGACGGGATTAAGTATGTTAGTCTACAATAAGGTTAAGAGACGTACAGACGGACAATAATGGAAAAGTGCGTGGGAGCAATCGTGTCGGGTCAGAAAGGATCCAGGTAGAAGCTGATGCAACAAACAGGCAACGACATCACTGAAACACGTTGTGCAAGAAACCATGCATATGAATGGAGCTTCGCATCCATCTTCAGTACTATGGTGCTCTTTTGATGCAACGCCTTGCTCCCGTATGCCATGACTACTGCGAACGCAAGAGCGTAGTGGCCCATTAAATAAAGTGAAGATAAATAAAAAGGAACCAAGATGTCTGAGACGATAGCATTGCCGATTAACGGTGCCCTCCTGGACCGGACGGCGTGCGGAGAGGATGATCGATCCGTTCCGCGAAAACGCGGAGGGCTGTGAGGTCAACAGCTCCTTACTTATCGCCGTTTACGGAAAATTGACACTTGCGGGGCGGGGTCTCCAGTCAGAGCCGAACTGAATTCCGGAACCTGCCGTCTCGGTCGTCCGTGCATTCGGCACGTGAGACCAACGGCCTCTTAAGTGACAAACCTCCTTCGCTCATCCTGAGGGACGTCCAAGTGTCTTTCGCCAATAAAAGAAGATGCGCCTATTAAATTTTTAAGATGTGCTGCTATCAGTGTTGCCACCTCCTCCTCCTCCTCCTCCTCCTCCTCCTCCTCCACACAGAATAGCGGCAGTCGCACTGTATGGCAACGCCGAGCGTGTTCCTCAACCTTCTCGAATTTTCCTTATACACATTAGCAGAACAGCCCCCGACATCTGTTAACTGTACTGTTCGTACATGTACCTGCAGCAACTATTGCAGAGAATCCCTTTCACAGGCAGACCTTTTCAGGATTCGATTTGCACGCCAGGATATTTTTGAGTGTTAAACCCGTGTGCAAAACAACAGCAACGGGCCTCCTCAACTGCAACCTGTTCATAACTCACCCTGTTGCGCATCGTTCAACGTGTTCCGCTACAGCGCGGCCCACACGAAGACAACAGGTTTATCCGAACGCTTTAAATCGCGTCAAAACCGCGTCGACTCCGGGAGCAGCCTGGCTGGGCGAGAGGTCAGAAGCAGCAACCCGGGCAAGAAAAATAAATAAATAAGTGGCGCGGAATGCCGCGCGTGTGTCTTTGTTTGCGCTTTATTTACTTCAGATTCCCTATCGTGCCTTTGCTGTTTCGAATTAAGAAGACGGGGGGGGGGGGGGGTCGCGTGTCTGCCGAGGTCAGGACAACCGAGGGAGGACTTGAGAACCGCCGGAGCGGAAAAATGAAGCTGCCCAAGTAGAAAGTCATTACTGAAATCATTTCACGATATGAAAGCCGGGCCACATAACAAAGCTCACCTCAGAATAGAGCCATTGAAATAATAAGGTAAAAAATGCTGTAACCGCAGACTGAGAACATAAGCAAAGCACTGGCCTTTTCAACCTGACTAAATCTGGACACCGACCTTCTTGGGAGCATTTTAATCCACTGAATAGCGGAGAGTAAATCATTACTACATTCTTCAGCCGCAAAGGGTGATCCCATCTAACCCGCTGAAAGGGAATAACTCAATTTTAGAGGTGATATGCGGCTTTTCAAACATTCGCGCGTCGCAAATTAAATGTTATTTAGCGGACGCTTTTCTCCAAGGCAGTTTACAACGTCGGGTTTGTACACTAAGCTGCGTGCAGTGATTTATCCATCTGCACAGCTGGGTCATTTTTACCGCACCGGTGCAGGGTGAGGATCTTGATCTCGGGCAGTAGCAGCAGGAGGCGGGATTTGAACCCAGGCCGCGCTGCCCGTTGTGAACATTTCATCAGTGCAGATGCGTGCCAACACCTCAAATAGCAGGCAGAACTGAAAGCCTTTCAGCAAGTTTATTTGTATAAAAAAAAAAAAAAAACATGAAAAGATTTGCTTTGCTTTAGAAGCTAGTATAGTCCACGCAAATTAGCATTCGGCTCACATTTACACTCAGTCATTGAGCAGACTTACTTTTTCGAAAACACATTTGTAAATGGGGTCTTATCCCTCGGCTGTTGCACGCCAATGCTTTAATGCTACGTTCCCCCCAGCGGAGTGCCTGTATTTAGTTGCGGCGAAACTGGCCCGAGTGCCTGTGCGAGTCGCCCGTTCTTTTGACTCCTTCCTTCCAGCTCGCCTTGCGACTGCCGGCGATGTGCGAAAAAACAGGAGCCGACGCCACAGGGGGCAATAACCGTGCCCGAGAGGAGTACGCCGGTGTTTGGAGTGGGACTTTTTCGGATGCCAACGGGAAGGTCGGCTCCGCTGCCCTACGACACGTCTTCTGTCATTAAACCGAGCGCGAGAGGGGAAAGGAAAAGCACGGACGGGCCAAGAATTACCAGGGCTTTTCTCCGGCTCGGGGAAGCGTGTCATCTCCGGACTCGTCTCTCCACACCCTCAGCCCTCGAGACACGCAGCGAGCTCATGGACGCACAAAGCCAGCGTCAGCGTCCGAGAGGCACGGCATCAGAAGAACAGAAAATGACAAGGAGACGGAGTCACGATGTTGCGCGCGACGTTCGAGAGGGGGGCACTTGAGTCGAAATGGTGAACGCGCAACGTGAGTTCTGCGCGATGGCGACGGCACGCTATTTCCCGAGCCCTTCCAGAGAGACAGCCAGGTAGAACCTGGTGTAAGGATGGGAGTCCAGGAACAGCGAGACAGAGATTCCCGCTTGTCCCTGTTTGACAGCGCCGTCAGCACCCAGGCCCCCCGGCTCCTCGACAAACACAAAGTGACGAGGGCATCTCGCGAACATCGCTCCCAAGCCCCTGCTGTGAAGGAGAAACCGGAGAGGAAGAAATGAAAAAACCTTGACGAAGCTGCCGAGCGATTAGCATCAAACGTCTTATCTTTTCTTTTTTGGTTAATCTGAGTTTTGTGCACCTAATACATAGATTTGGGTAATCCTTTCCAAAAATATACCGTCGGGGCGTTTTATGAAACATGGATTTAAGTGGAAAAATAATTAAATAAAACGAAACGGTAAGCTTGTTTTGCAAAGATCCTATTACAGGCGCTCCAGATCTAACTTTATATAAACACTGTTCTCTGAGCATCAAACATTATTGCAATTGTCCTGTTTATATGGCTCACGATGGGACTCAGAGCAGTTTGTATTTCTTCTACAGTTAATCTTCTGTTCCCCTCGCAGGGGTCGGCTGTATCCACGTAGCGCGGGGAGGGGGACAAGACGGCTGTTAAACCACTGACTTTAACGTAGAGGGAAAATATAAAACAAGTGCTGGCCGGTCAGAGGTCATCAATACAGCATTTTGCATAAATAAAACTCGAAAACTCTACATACACAACGCAGCAGGTAAGTGACACACGGGGAAAAAAGTGTATTTTTCGGATAACAAACACAAAATCTGAAAACGGTCTTTCAAAGTTTAAACAAAATAAATATGGGAATTTATTACAATAACTTATTTAAAGGGTTGAGAGGTCAATTCATAAGGTGTTTTGCACAAATAAAGTTTGAAAACTGCACACGCAACACCAGCCTACTTTACCGGTAACAAATACAAACTGAAAATTTTTGCACACGTTGTGGTTGATTTTTTTTTTTTTTTTAAACACAGCAAATTGTTAAGACAGTTTACGGAAAGGGCTAAAATAAGAAGAGTGTGAAGCCGCGCCGGAGGAGACAGCGCTGATCGAGTTCTTGCTGTATTTGCATTCAAACACCCAAGAATGTATAATAACACAAAGTCCATCTGCTCATATGTGTAGGAGGACATTGCACCCTGCATGGAAACACCTCACACCGTGCTCAACAACAACAGTTCAGATACATTTTACACTTCATACATTCTTCTACATGCAGACCACTGGCACAGCTGAAGCATCCCAATGATGACATCTAGAAAGGTTCAAATAAATATTGAAGGGGCAGTTAAATATCGGGCCCTGCAGGTGGCATAGTTGTTAAAGCTGCCGCCGTATGCTGAAAAAACCCAGGTTTTGCTCTCATCTCCTGCTACATGTGGTTAAGGTATTGACCCTGAACCGATACAGTAAAAATTACCCAGCTGCTGTCAGTAGTTTAACATTGTAAGCCACTTTAGAGAAAACAGAATAAATAGAAACGTGGAAAAGTCAACAGGAGCTTCTTCTGTGTCTGGCCGAGTCTGTCAAAGAACAGAACTCCTACGATTCCGTGCCATCGAGTCGTGGCTTTGGGTTTCTGACACAAACGGACAGCGGCGACGGCCGAGATAACCGCTGCTATAACTCGGACAGCGCTGACCTTCAGCGGAACCTCCCCGTGTGCGAGCGACGCACTCGGCTCCGCTTGCAGTTACCTACCCATAAAGTAAGAAAGCAGGCAATCGGAGGTAATGCAAAAAAGGCCACAGGGGTTTACGGAGATTAAGAAGAAGAAAGCGCCGGGGTTTGGAGAGGCAGCATTTTTGCGCGGAGGGAAAAAATGAGGAGAACTTTGGCTGCAGATAAATACACGGTTCAAAAGGTAAGCAGATGTTTGTGAGATGCTGAGGAGAAAGGAGCTTGTTGGAGGACAGCGACGCAGGCTAGGTGGCCTCACTAGCCTCTCTGTTGCTCCAACCTGTGTTGTTGTAAGATTACTAGTTTCCATCTCCAGCTGCCCGGCCACATCGCACATAACAGTAAATACCTCTGAGGAGCTGCACGGCATCGGGGGACGACGCTCACAGAGGTGGGCTGAGTGGGCTTATTCTCACTCCCTGTACCTTGCACTCCACCTGGAGGTCTCCGCCTGCACACACAGACCAATCGCTCGGCTCAAGTACGAATTATTATCATTATTTATTCATTTCGCCGACGCTGTTCTCCAAGGGCGAATTACAATGCTAGATTCGAACACTAAGCTACTTACAGTGTTTTACCCCCTCCTTGCTGTTTCAATTCAGGGTAAGTGCCTTGATCAAGTGCTACACCTGGGAAGGGATGCCCACCTGGGTCCATTATCAAGGGCACAGCTCTAAGCGCTACGCCACCTGTTGGCCAGAATAAGGAATCATCTTCCACTGATCACGTGTTCACCCTCGGTGCGTTTGTATACTACCTGGTCGTCCCCGACGTGTGAAACTATTCATCCCGCCAGCCCAGAACCACAAAGCCGAACCAGAGCGGAGGAATCGGGTCCTCCGGTCTTCTTTAATCGAGCAACGTGGTAAAAAGATGGTAATGAAGACTCCTCTGTTCTCACACACTCCCTCGGAGGGAAGGAGCAGCTGTGCTATCACACACACACACACACACACACACACACACTGTCCGTTTGCTCATTTTTCATGCAAAATTAAAGTCAACAGTTGTATTTGTTATGCACTGACCATCTTTTCATTCAGGGCACAACTGTAGTTTGAGTTTATTTTGCTTTTAAACTGAACAAACAGCAGCACTTTAGCCCACACCCTGCCCGTCGCCAGACCTCATTCTTTTTATTCACTATTATTTATTCGTATTTAGCTGACATGTTTCTCGAAGGTCATTTACACTATCAGGCATACTTCCCGAAGCTATCTATTGGTTCCTTGTTTCTTATTCCTTTTCACCACTTCTGTTATTACTAGAAACAACAGTTTAGCTGATTCCATTATCCAAGGCAGAATCAGCACATTTTCAACAACAATCAACTGGCAATAATTCACCCATCTCCACCGCAGGGTAGAGGGTTTTACTCTAACAGTTCAGGGTAAGTACTTTGCTTAAGGGTATTACAACGGGAGGGTGGACTCAAACCCAGGACCTTCAGTTTACAAGGCAAAAATCACTTCAGGGCCTCCTGTAACACTCATCATTTGCATCTTACCAAAATGCGCATGCAAAACAAGAGGGCTTCAAGGTCCAAGGCGAGCTAAAGACGCTAAATGCAAAAATCCTCAACGTTTTGTTTAAATTTACTGTCCTTAGGCATTTTCCCCCACATACAGGTGCGGGTGAAATTATCGGTACCCCTCCCCTTTTTCCAAAAAAAAAAAAAAAAGTATTTTGAAACTGACAACCACCATTCTTTATTTCCCATTAAACAGAACAGAAACTTTTCTTTTATGACTTAGAATATTATTTTAGATAATAAAACAAATGAAAATGGCATGGAGAAAAACTTTGGGACCCTTAACCTAATACTACATTCTACAGCTTTTGGCAACAGCAACTGCAACCAAGTGCTTTCTGTAGCTCAGAATGAAATTTCTACACGTCTTCTCTGGTAGTTTGGCCCCCTCTTCTTGAGCAGTTCTCTCAAGCAATGGGTGCTTCTCCCAGCTGTGAGTCTCAGTCTCTTTCCACAGATGATCCATGGGACTCAGATCAGGACTGACATCAGGCCACTACAGAATGGTCCAATGCTTTCTTCTTATCCTTTCTGGCCACTTTCTGAGGAGCATTTCAAGCTGGAGGACCCATGACCTGTGGCTGAGACACAGCTTTCTGACACTGGGCTGTATGTTGTGCTACAAAATGCCTTGATAATCTTCTGATTTCATAGTGTCCTGCAGAGATTCAAGGCACCCAGTGCCAGAAGCAGCAAAGCAACCTCAAAACATCACTGAGCTCCTCCATGTTTCCTGGTAGGGATGATGTTCTGTCCTTTGAAAGCTTCCATTTGTTTTCTGTGAACATTGATTTACCAAAAAGCTCTAATTGTGTTTTGGCTATCCAAAGGACATTCTTCCAGAAGAACTGAGGCTAGTCAATATGAATTTTGGCAAACTCCAGTAAAGACTTTTTTGTGTTTCTCTCTTAGAAGTGGGGTCTTCTACCCTGGAGCCCATTTTCATTCAGACATTGACAGATGGTGTGACTTGAAACTGTTGCACCTAGAGCTTGAAGGTCAGCTTGGATCTCCTCTAATGTTTTCCTTGGTTCTTACGCCACCATTTAAACTATCTTTCTCTTCAATCTTGGGTCAATTTTCCTCGTGCTGCCACATTCAGGGATATTGGCTACACTCCCGTGGACCTTAAACTTCTTGATAACACTGGCAACAGTGGTCACAGGAACATCAAGCTCTTTGGTGATGGTCTCGTGGCCTTTACGTTGACCGTGCTTAGCTGTTCCATTCTTTCTAACCTCCACAGACAACTATCAGCTTTTCCTTCGCGTTTCCATATTTAGTGTGATGCCCACAGTGACACAAAACAGCGGAGTGAAGACTTTTCACCATTTAAACTGCCTGAATGAGTGATCATAAGACTAAAGACACTTGTGGTACTAATGAAAGGAGAAAAGCCTGCTTGAAGCATCACTACGATACAACTATTTCTTGTAACTTCTGAAGGGTACCAGTAATATCGTCCAGGCTATTTTAGAATGTCTTTGTAGAACAGGAAAGAAGTTGGTTCTTTTAATAGCTTTTCTGTTTTGTTCCACTGCAAACCAAAGAAACGAATGTACAGTGGTGCTTGAAAGTTTGTGAACCCTTCAGAACTTTCCATATTTCTGCGTAAATTTGACCTAAAACTACATCAGATTTTCACACAAGTCCTAAAAGTAAAGAGAACCAAGTCAAACAAATGAGTCAAAAAATTAGACCTGGTCATTTATTTATTGAGGAAAATGATCCAATAACACATATCTGTGAGTGGCAAAATTATGTGAACCTTTAGGATTAGCAGATAATTTGAAGATGAAATTGGAGTCACGTGTTTGTTATCCCATCGATTGAAATCAGGTGTGAGTGGTTGACCTGTTTTATTTAAAGAACAGGGATCTATCAAAGTCTGATCTTCACAACACGTTTGTGGAGGTGTATCATGGCACGAACAAAGGAGATTGCGCAGAACCTCAGAAGAAGAGTGGTTGATGCACATCGGGCTGGAAAAGGTTACAAATCCATCTCTAAAGAGTTTGGACTCCACCAATCCACAGTCAGACAGATTGTGTACAAATGGAGGAAATTCAAGACCATTATTACCCTCCCCAGGAGTGGTCGACGAACAAAGATCACGCCAAGAGCAAGGCGTATAATAGTCCAGGAGGTCAAAAAGGAACCCCAGGTCACCTCTAAGCAACTAAAGGCCTTTCTCACATTAGCTAATGTTAATGTTCATGAGTCCACCATCAGGAGGACACTGAACAACAATTGTGTGTATGGCAGGACTGCAAGGAGAAAGCTGCTGCTCTCCAAAATGAACATTGCTGCCCGTCTGCAGTTTGCTAAAGATCACCTGGAAAAGCCAGAAGGCTATTGGAACAATGTTTTGTGGACAGATGAGACCAAAATAGAGCTTTTTGGTCTAATGAGAAGCGTTATGTTTGGAGAAAGGAAAACACTGCATTCCAGCATAAAAACCTCATACCATCTGTGAAACACGGTGCTGGTAGTATCGTGGTTTGGGCCTGTTTTGCTGCATCTGGGCCAGGACGGCTTGCCATCATTGATGGAACAATGAATTCTGAATTATACCAGCAAATTCTAAAGGAAAATGTCAGGACATCTGTCCATGAGCTGAATCTCAAGAGAACGTGGGTCATGCAGCAAGACACTGACCCTAAGCACACAAGTTGTTCTACCAAAGAATGGTTAAAGAAGAACAAAGTTAAGGTTTTGGAATGGCCAAGTCACAGTCCTGACCTTAACCCAATAGAAATGTTGTGGAAGGACCTGAAGCGAGCAGTTCATGGGAGGAAACCCACCAGCATAACAGAGTTGAAGCTGTTTTGTAAGGAGGAGTGGTGTAAAATTCCTCCAGGCCGATGTGCAGGACTGATCAACAATTACCGGAAATGTTTAGTTGCAGTTATTGGTGCACAAGGGGGTCACACCCGATACTGAAAACAAAGGTTCACATACTTTTACCACTCACAGATATGTGTTATTGGATCATTTTCCTCAAATAAATGTCCATGTCTAATTTTTTTTGACTCATTTGTTTGATTTGGTTCTCTTTATCTACTTTTTGGACTTGTGTGAAAATCTTAAGTAATTTTAGACCAAATTTAAGTTCTGAAGGGTTCACAAACTTTCAAGTACCACTGTATGGATAACAAAAGATGTTTTAATTTTAACACGGTTCAAAAAAAATGCAACGTAATGCAAGGGTGTCGATACTTTCAACCACATCTGTACAACCACACAATAAAACATGCAGATAAACAGCAAACCGGTCAAATAATTGTCCCACTTAAAAGTGTGGTGGATGTAACTCGGTCATCTTCTTCCACCCACCCATTAACCATTTGTCCTGTTCACAGTGGTCTACAGCCAATACTGGAGTCATCTGGGAATATGGTAAGAAGGATTTACCCTTTGGAAGGCATGTCAGTCCATTACAGCAGGGAGACACACACACACACACACACAGTATGGGCTATTGTGAGTGTCTAATTTACCTAGGACATGTATTTGGACTGTGGGAGGAAAGCAGACCACTCAAAAGAAGCCCAGAGAGACAGAGGGAGAACATGCAAATTCCACACAGACACATTCAAAGCCACATTCAAACAGCCCAGATGCTGCGAGCTAACAGTTTTATCCAGCTGTGCCACCAATTAACTTCTTACAGAACTTCCCTTGTTTCGTCTTACGCATTTCATTCATGCTTCTCCGGCTTCTCCCTGAGGTGGAGGATGATTTATCCGACTGTCACCGAGTCCATCTCCTTTCAAGCAAGCAGTTGTTTAAGGTGCCAGAACCGGTCAGCCTGTAACTGACCTTGGTAGAGTTTGCACAAATCCACCGGTCCGCATTTGACCACTGGACGGGCCCTCGGTGAGCTGCAGGTCCAACTCCAGCACTCGGCAGGCGTGGGCTCAGAAATAATGTCACCGTTACGTAGTGCCAGATCTTCGTTCAAAACTATCAGGAGCATTAATAATATTTCTTCTGTGCCTTTGCATGTATTTAGTGCACTTTTTTAAAAAATGTCGGTCACTGTCACGGAGGCTGCTGACAGAGTTGGCCGGAGTCGTAGATCTGAAGGACCATCTCGGGAGGGATGCTACCGAAAGAGGAGAATCGTTCTGACAGCAAAGTGGGTTTCGGCTGCGGTGTCGCGGAATTTGGTTTGTGGCTGTGTATCTCTCCCAACCATGACAAAGCTAGCTCTGTTGAGACCCCGCTGCGATCCCTGGGGGGTGCAGCGTGCACCGTATTTCGGGCCAGCTGGCAGGGGAGTCTATAAAGTTTCCGCTATCTCCGATTCCCTGTAGCTTCCGGGTGCCTCTTCCAGACCGGCAAGCTTCCCTGCCAACTTGACATTAAGCTCAGTAAACGTGTCACAAATTGAGAAATCTTTTAGGGCAAATAGAAGACTGTTATTAATACCTGGGAATAAAAACCATATGTGGCAAGTAAAGAAAAAAGTTTAATTAAAAATTACTTTTTGATGTTAACAAATACCACTCGTTCAATTGAACGGAAGTGATGCATGAATCTGGTTGCTACCCAGCCTACTGCCCATTACAGCACCGCAGTTCTTCTCTTGCTTATTTTTTGGACTTCATACAATTTCTTATTTCATTTCACAGATTAATGAGGTCCAGAAAGAAATCATTACAAATGGGAGGTCTGTTTTCTAAATAAAACGGGAGCTGTGAGGTTTTTTTTTAACTATTATTTCTGTATCTAGCATCATTAACCAACAATAACATTAACGTCCTCGCTGTTTGACTAACAGAATAAGCTATATAAGGCGTTAGTTCTCTCTCTCTAGAAGATCCACCTCCTATCAATTTGAAGATATGGAAAAGCTGCTATAAAGTTGTTTTACAGTACCTCACAGGGTCCTAAAGTTGAAAGTTAAGGCTGAAAATATGATGCAAGTGCAAAAAGAGAAACAAATGTCTTACGTCCACTGTGTCAGGAGGATAAACACCCTAGAGTTTAGTTACCTGTTTGTCGATGTAAATTATGTCAATGAACTGGACTGTATCCTTAAAGCCAAGGAGATTATGGAGGGTATTGGAGTGGATGCCATCGGGCCTCCTACAAGAGGCCTGGGGGTATGAGGGTATGGCGCAGTATTTCTGCTGTTCCTAGGACTGAGCTCTTCTGGACTGAGACAGATGCCATCATATCTAGGATCTGACGGAGCCGCTCCGCCAGCTTAGAGGTCACGGCCCAAAGTGCTCTTACCGCTTTGGTTTTCACCTTCCACATTCTCTCTAGCTCCTCTCTCGATCCATGGTATTTCTCCAGCTTCTCATGTTTCTTTTTTTTGATGTTACTGTTACTCGGGATCACCACTGCTGTTTTCTCTTCCTTATCTATTACCACTATATCTGGTCTGTGTACGTACACACACACACACACACACACACACACACACACACACCACACACAGTCAGCTCAACTGAAAAACACGTTTGGACAGTGGGAGGAACCTAAATCACATGGGAGAAGTCTGCACAAACACAGCCAAAACACACAAACTCCACTTAGACTGAGCAAGTTTCAAACTCACGTCTGAACCTACAGCCCAAAAGATGTGAAGTACCAGCACTAACCTGTGAATTTCTCTGCAGAGATTAATAAAGTAGCAACCCTACCCTATACTATCCTATCCCACTCTACCCTAACCTATCCTACCCTGCCTGCTATGCCACCGTGACACTCAAACAAACTATAGATTTTATTTGTACTAAGATGCTCCACAATGGTACAGAAACGGGATCGTGACCAGAAGAACTGGTGATTATGTATTCCATGCGTTGTTTTCCATCATATTTTTATCCACGTTGCACAGAAGAGAGGCAGGTTGGGGTTTAGAGAGGAAAGCTGACTTTCAGAACCACACTAGAATTCTGAAGGAGTGTAAAGCTGGGGGGGGGGGCGAAGAGAGAGGACGGGTATAAAGATAAACCAGAAATTGCCTTACACAAAGCATTCATTACAATATCTCTACTCCATTCTCCTGTCAATAGACTGCTTGTTCCAGAAAGTGGGGAGCTTCAAACCTGCACTTACACTTTATCTCCTTACCAAGGAAGGATCGCTTTCTATTTGTCCTGAAAAGCCGTTTGAAAAGTGCTTAGGCTGCAAGATCCTTTGCCTCTGTTTTGGGGTGAGATCAGGACTGTAGTGTTAGTCCACCTCATTTCCACACGGTTTACACATGATACTCTGACTGGGGCCACTGGCACCGTGCTGCTTAAGCAACTCCTATCTAAAGTAATATACTCACCCTTGTTTTGCTCCCCTAAAATGTGTACAACTGTTCATTTAACACCGGCTAAGAAACTAATTATAAAAACTTAAATAAAACTTTCCAGCATGATTTAGAGTGACTAACCCAATGTGCAATGAGAAAGTATGCCGAGGTTTACGCTTATTGACTGTTTTTGTCCAGACATCATGGAAACCAATAAAGAATTTAAAAGCACAGCACATCCAACAATTAAAAAAAAAAAACACGAACACTTCACACGCAACGAGTCAAGAATGAATCCAACCTCGGAAACAACATAAACTGAGAATCTAATTTACAAATATATAATTCGTCCCCTTGGAAAAACAAGCTCTTTTATCACTGCGCCACACAGTGTGGCACAGGCACAAACCCTCACTGGAGGAGGGCATCCAAACATTACTAATGTACACACACAATAACCCGTCCCAGTGAGTGGACCACCGGTAACACTAAGGAATTAATACATCAGACACTTATTAAACTTATCTAACACGACATATATAAACTAACAGCAAGATGGGAAGGTTCCCTTCACCCTGCTGCAACAATATCTTAAACAAACTGAAAAAAAATTTGGCAAATCCAGACAGACAGAAACAAATCTGGCACCGCGACTATACACGGCTCAGCAATGAACCTAAAACAAACAAAAGCTGCGACAGATGCAGGGAAACCCTGCAGCATTTCAAATCAAAGCCATGGTTAAGCCCCGCCCCCTAAGCTCGAGCCCAAACTCCGGGGTAAATCACAGCCCGGACCTCGACGTGGGTGTTTAACACACGCCGGGAGCTGCTGTGTTGTACGACATCTGGAGTTTACCGGACTTCCGACGCAACCTGTTGCCGCTGCAGAAGCCGGCGGTGTCTTTAACTGGAGAGATACGCTCAATGGCACCGTGACGGCGGCGCTGCCGGGATTCCTTCTGCAGGCCTTTAAGGTCCTGACACGGAGAAGCTGTCCCAGTGCTCCCAGCGGCTCAGCAGGGCCGAGACGCAGGGACCGATCGCTCGTGACACCCTACCCCCAGCGGCAACAGCCGGCACAACTTCCACGAAGCCACACTTAATTTGCTCTCTGGAACTCGTCCAGTTGTTGTGAAATCCTGGAGACGGATAACTAGTGTTTGTGTTTCTCTGCGGTATAAATCAGATGTGGCACACAGCCCAGTAAAAAAAAAAAGAAAAATAAACGATTTTATCTTAACGCTGGTGCTACTCCTGCAATTCCCAGAGAAGGTACTTTTGTTTCTCATGACGGAGACATGCGGAAGAGAAAACGTGGCCAGAAAGCCGTCGGCACCGCAGAGCCGTACCGCCGTGTCGTGTCGAGCGAACGCATGTTTTTCTCCCAGCTCCTGTCACGGATAATCACCGCAGAGGAGGACGTGCCGGGCTTTTAGGCGCACCGACGGGCTGAGAGAGAGAGAAAGAAGCCAAAGCCCATCTGATCCCCGCCATGCGGCCCCTGCAACCGCAGCTGCAGCGATCACGACCCCAGGCCTGCCATAAGAGGTCACGGCCTCTTGGGTTTTTGTAGCGCATGTAATTCCTACTGCCGGGAGGAGCGACTGCAATCCTTCAGCCAGCGAGGAAAAAAAAGACAACATTATTGGATACAGACAAAATATATTAATGTGGGCAAGAATCAAAACGGCGCCCCTTACTCCCGGCGTGAGAGCAAAGCTGTGAGACGTCCAGGAGTGAGATGTGTGTCTGAAAGAGTCCAAGTCCAAGTCTAATTCCCAGTGATGCAGTCAGATCTTTCTGCAAACACCTCCCGCCACACAGGGCAGAAACAACTTAGAGGTTTTGGCCATCATCTTACTGCCAGAAGGTTTCTGGTTCAAATCCTTGATCAAGGTGCTTGCCCTGAATTGACGTAGTAAAAATTACCCAGTTGTATAAATGGGTAAATCAGTGTAAGTAGAATTAGTAAGTAGTAAAAATGCAGCATTACACTTATGACCGCATGTTAAATATTCGCAAACGCAATGAAAAATATGTATAAAATGAACTGCAACCAAGTATATTTAAAAAAAAACGTAAAACCCATCTGTTCAAGTATGGACTGAGTAAGGCAAGGCTGCGCTATACAACTGGAGCTCACTTTGTATTAATATTACTGACCAAACAGTACAGACGTCCACGTCATCCAGGGTGTAACCTGCACGATGGAGAAGATTATCCACTACTGGCACGTTTTATCGGAAGAAAGTTCTCAAGCCGCAGACTCAAGAACCCTACTGGTACTAGAACTGGCAACCTGTCAGGCACCGGTTTAGTCCCTTAACCACTATTCCCCTACCGGCTGCCTCGAACAGAATCGGCCCACGTGGAACTGTATCCGTCTTTTGTAGAGGCTCATTACTGACACCCAAATTCTGCTCAAATATTCCGCTTATCAAGAATAGCAAGAGCCTGCATGATACTTATAAATAAATTCCCTTTCATCCGTCGTTTGTGGATAAAGCACCACAAACCATTAAACTTTGAACAATGCGAGAGGCTCGGGTTTTACTTTTAAATCACTTCCACCATATAACCTGACACCCGCAAGAGGGGTGAACCTTTATCACAACCGCGTTCAATCCACCACCAGGAAAGGTCTTTTATTGTCAAGAATGACCACAACAAAGTCTCCATAGCTAAAGGGGCCACAGCTAAAAGAGACTTATGTAGCAGCATAAAGAGAAACCATTGTTTGCTTTATGGTACATTTCCCACATTTCCGAAACGCCGGCTAAAGCTTCCGATCCTGGTGCTGAGCTCACTTCTCTTGGACCTTTGCTCGGTTGACCCAAAGTGAGGAAGCCTTGTGCCAACAACGTGCCCATCACGAACAGACCTCACACCCACCCCCAAGATGCGCCAAGGAAAGATAAATAATGTTTTTATTTAAAATATTTAATATTCCTTACACAACAATATTAACAGCTCCCTCTATTGGCCGCAAATGTGGCAACACAAAGCTTTGCTGCTCTCGGAAAGTGGACAAAACAGGGACACATAAAAAAGGTATTTTGTAGTGATTTATATAAAAACATAACAAAGATATGCATATAAAAGTGTAATTGGTAATTGTCCAGCAGAGCACAGCTGTTATACCTCATAATACAATTTATAAACACAGTTCTGTTCAGTCTGTAACACTTATTCCAAGCTCTAAAATGTACAAGATTAATGTGATGTTTTAGGTGAAAACTGGGGAATGAGTTTTAAATCTTCTTTAAAACTTCTGGCAATTTCACTTTATGTCCAAATCTATTTTCTCTACTTAGGTGTCTGTTCTGGTGACCCCCCCCCCCCTTCGCGCCGGTGCTCCCAAAGGGCTACAACCTTAATATAATGATGAAATTGATCTTGTGGTCCCCCCTTACATTACAATGGCACTTTCATAGTTTCTTTTTATTTTGTTTAGTCACTTCTAATTTAAAAACACAATTTCCATGGCAGGATATTTTACCGGAGTTTTTTTTTTTTTTTACTTTTTACAAGCGTACTTGATCTAGAAACCTTCAGGTGATGAGTCTGTGGTCTTAACTGCTACACTAGCAGCTGCATATGAAGACCAAATCCGTCATTTTATGGTATACTGGAGAAAATTACATAAAACTTATACTCTCATTGCACTGAGTTCATGAACATCTTTTAACTTGTGGGATTTGACGCGGCAGAGAAAATGGAACGACTCCCTGTCGACTCCGTAAGGACCTGAAGGGAGTTTCTTCCCAACTAAAGTTCCTGGGAACCACACGTGTTCAGAATCGACTCCTGCTTCGAATTCTGATGTTTGTCACAGAATTTCAGCACTTAAAAAAAAGCCGGAATTTTCTCTGTCCTCCTCCGACCGGACACTTTTGGTTTGAGAGGCACCTCGACGACGAAGGCCAGTCTTTAAAGGAGACTCACTGGGCATAAGTAGGAATTAGAACCAAAGTTTAGACAAAGCATCAATAAGGCTTATTTTCATGCGGAGTGCGTTTGACAGCTGCTGCCGACGAAGCAGAAAATCACCCCCCCGTGGGCAGCAGACGTCCTGAGCGCCTTTAATCTTACGCATCTGAAACGTACGAAATGATTATCCCATGAAATGCAAATCGCGGGTCCGCGGTTTCCCTGTGAATGACTGATAGCCACTGCGTGTTCGCAGCGCTGCGTTCGACGGCGCGGTGCCTTCGCGGCCCTCACTTCGGCTCTACTGCACACCCTCTCGAGTCGGGGGGGCCTTTAAAGTGGATCGCAGCAAGGATAAAATATTCACACCCTGCGGACGCATGCAGCAATTACAACATGCAGTTCCCTTTGGCGCCCTTGTTTTGCTGGCAACTCGAGCCGTTCTGTCCAACATCATTTGCGCACGAGCCCTTACAGAATCCGAGCTATTCGGCACCCGTAGGTCAGGCGATTTTAAGATCTGCTCAGCCCTAACTTGGCCGCTTTGGGGCACTTTGATCCTGTTGTAGAAAACAACATCTCGCAATGGCGGCACCGCTGAACCGAAGTGTACTGCGAACTGGTGTAACCCGTAAAGACTACACGTTTCAAAAATCCACTGATATTCTGTAGAAAAATCAGTAAGGCCTGGATTGTTGCTCTAGATGGGTTCTTGAGAAATGATGCTAAATAAAACAGCGCAGTCGTTCAAACAGCATTCTGCATAAACGGAGCTTGAAAACGGCGCACGTGCGACATAATCCAAAATAGACACCTATAATAATGGCAAATAAACATAGAAAATGGTGTATTCTATTGAAAACAAGCTTTACCCCAAAAAACTGATGAAAAAATCTTTAAAAATATGGTTCGTTTTGATAAATCACTCAAAGGGCTACAATAAGAGCGCCATATGAGGTAGTGCTGATCAAGGTTTTACTGTGATTTACCTTTTATCCCCTCCGCAGGAGTCTCAGCCACGACGACCAGACGACCCATTTGGTGGCATATAATTTATATTAAGGCACGAAGGAAAAAGCAAGCAAGCGGCACCTCAGGGTAAACCGAACGTCTGGCCAACTGCGGATATTAGTTTTAACATTATTATGTTACGTTACTTGCGAGCCATTAGTCTTGCTTATCTTGTACTCTTTAATGAACTCCCGTTCCCAACACCCGGCTTAAAAATTAGGTTTTGCCCACAGAAGGTGCATTTTCTATTGTCACCTTGACATATTGTTACAAAAGTAATTCTGTTAGGAACCCCGTTTTGTCAAGGTTTATTCAATTGCGGCAAACGCACTTCGCTTTTGGACATTTCGCAGAAACTAATTAATTTAAATCGGTAAATGTTTATTTAGTTATTGCCATTTCCTTCCATTTTTGGGAGCCTGAAATATCCCTCTCATTTCCTTAAAACACACAACCGCAGCTGGACGCCTCGAGGTTCTCCTTAATGTGCGTTTAAGACGCCCGAGACACGGTGCACCCGGCGCTCGACATGCCAGCAGTCATCACCTTTCTGTGACTTGCATCCTTTCTATTTATTCTCCGTCAAGCCCCGCTACATCATTTCTTAAAATTTGTTTTTTTTTTCCTGTCTTGCAGCTATTTTCTATTCCGCACTAAACAGAGCAAACACCACATCAGCCAGAAAGCCATTTCAGAACAATCTCGAACTGTCGGGCCATTAGTTACTTTCATGCTTCTTTCTGCCGTCTTGCGCTTCGGTTCGAGGGCGTGGGTTGTTCCGTGGGGCTGTTGGCCTCTTGGGCGCCGGTGCGTCTGTGTACCATGGCGCAGGGGGCCCTCGGGGGCAGCGCCGAGAAGGGATTAGTTCGTTTCTGGCATCTACAAAGCGGCATCGTTTCTGCGTTGTACCGGCAACAGGAAGCATAATTGCTTTGTCTCTTATCTGCTCCGCGCACAATCGCTGTTCACGAATACATTTTATACTTATTTAAAGACTATTGCACTCAAGTTTCATGGGTTAAGTTGTGGCGTCCTACTCCACCGAAACTCGTAAGTCTCCGTGCTCTCTGTTCTGGAACATAATGTAAATCTGCGACTTTTCCTGGTCGTTTCATCCAAACAGGGGCTTTTACGATTAAAAGGAACTTGACTGCGGCTGCTGAGAGAGCTCCTTCAGGTGCTGGGAAAACAGCACCAGCACATGGAAAGGGGCAAAAGCGCACTGTGGACACAATGTGACCGCGTCTGCAAGACTGACAAAATAACGTCTCCGACACACGGCGTTGCGTTAAAAGTAACATTAACGTCACTTCGAAGCAATGTCAGTTAATGAGCGCCTATTAAGTGGCTGTGTTTGTGTCATAAATCAACCTGACCGAGGGAATATATGCAGATAAACCGAGTGATAATGGAATGCGAAGCTCTGGGCTGCCCGAATGGAATTTACTGAATGTGGAAAAATACGGACTTGTCAGTTAATTCTGCTCAACTGGAGAAAAAAAAGTCTCTTCAGAGGGTCACACATTCAAGACAGTTGAGCGGAGAACTTTTTCAGGACTTGTGAGCAGAATATCAGATGATCAAATCCCAGGAGTACCGCAGCATGGCTGTGATAAAGATTTTCCCAAGAAAACATTTAATATTAGGTTTGAGTCCTTGACCACAGGGGCTCCCGCAAGTAGAATTCAGAGATGTATGAAAAAATAGTAGCGTGGATGTTAAGGGGCTTCAAGTGGGACTTGCAGGTCAGTTCTCGTGAAGGGATGTGTGGCTGTTTCCTTCAGTAATAAATGAAATAGCACTGGGTAGGTCTACTGGATAAAGGCATCTGCTAACTAAGCGGAGAAGTGAATTAACCTCTTCACACGAGGCAGGGGAAAAAAATCCTAGTTCCCTAAATCTTTGGGTGCAACAAAACAACCCAAGAGGAGAAAGCAAGCACACAGGTTTCAAAAATATGACAGGTTCTGTCCCTTGGCTGCCTGTACAGGGGGTTAAGATTCGGCGTCACTCTCCATTACAGAACTTGTTCGACAGCTTCCAGGAGGGTGCTTTCCGCCAGCTTCTTCCTCAACACCTGTCATCTTACTTGGGGAACACCTCCTGAGAGCACGACGGCTTCACCTGTCCGCAGGTCCAAGAGAGAACGCTGAGGAGGAGTGAAATCGAAATGTATACACCGAGGGGCCTCTTCAAGTGTCGCATGTAGCCTGCTGTTAGGAACGAACCCGAAAGCTACCCAATTTCTTTTCGTAACGTTTGGACTAAGAAAGGAATAATTCAACACGTTACACAACCACCTGGCGGTCTGGCCCACTCAAAAAGCAGGAAGTCCAGCGTTTCTGGTGAGGACAGTAATAGGCATCTCCGCTGATATCATCAGCTTGTGTCCTTGTTAGTATGTCACAAACGTGTGACCTGTCACTGGTTCAGCCCAAAACCTCTGAAGTAATTCACTGGAGAACCTTCGCTCTGACTCTTGTTAATGCGTGCTGTTTGTAAGCCTCCCTTTTAACTTGTCATTTTCCCCGTAGGCTGCACCTTGCTCCTTCCGAGCTGTGGTTCGTCATTCGGTTGTGTAATGTGCACCCAGAGCAGAGAAATGAGAACTGGAGAAGCACCCGTGCTCCACTACCCTGTGTAAATTTAGATTTCTATGTGCTGGCAGCAGTATTTCAGTCCTGCTGCTGAGCCGGCATGGGTCAGTCCCCACTCGAGAGCTCCATTAAGGTTGTTTTTCCATTCCGCATATGGCGTAAAGTGCAGTTTCTCCAGGTGCCTGAGGGCTGGCTTATGGTTGAGGATGGGAGAGAACGTCCTTGGGAAAGAGTTGCTTGTGCAAAAGCAGGATATGCATCATCAGCCAACGTCTTAATGCAGCTGAAGGAGCCTCATCCTCAGAGCTCTTGCTTTCCTTTTTTTCTGATGCTGTCCCAAGAGAACCTTATCCTGCTATTTCTAAATCTCCACAATAGTTACCCTCTTTGCAGAAAGCTGATGACAACTTCCTACAGGTCATGATCACTACTGTTGGATAGTCTTCCAATGCAGCAGATAACTAGTCACGACACAGGAGAGAGAGTTAAGCACTGATTAGAGGAGAATCACAACTAGCAGAAAGCGGTTGACAGCACCGTGACAAGACTCCATGACAGTTCAGCCCCTTCTTCCCAAAATGGCACTTTCCAGCCTCTGCATGGTTCCCAGTATGGCTGAGCAAAGTGTGACCCAAGTTGCAGACCTCTCCTCCCGCTTAAGGTCACCACAGCTGCCTGAGCCACCAGAGAAGCCTTGCTACTTGCCTCCCCTTTAAACCTGCACTGATTTCACTCAGCCTGGCACTACTTTACTTTTCAATTTTTTTCTAAAGATTACACACTCTTTTTGACATGATTCACCAACTGACCTCTGATGGCACAGATGTTAACATAAATCTTTTCTTTGGATACACCATAAAATGTATTTAGATAACCCATCTCTTCCACAGAGGATCGTCATTTCCTCCTCGGCCTGATATCAAACAATTTCCAAACGGCTGTAAAACAATTACCGCTTATCTCCAAGCCTAATTTAGGCAATGTTTGAGAATATAATTTCACAGACGTCTCTGCACTTGAACATGGAGTGAGTGGGAAATTTAGCAGCAATCACCTTGTGGCGTGGCACTCTGATTATACTACGCAAACCAGTTTGTTTAACACCTGAAAAAGATGCCACTTGCCAGTAAATTATGAATCGAAATAAATCATATCTAGGAACCAGATGCTCCACTTCGATTCCTTCATTTGAGAAACGAAACACAAGTCTGCAAAGAATGGAAAACCCTTGAGACTCTACGTCTATCAAAAATCGCTGCCTTTGAGCCCTGTTGATAGAAAGACACAGTTCAGGTGCAAAGTTATTCTTCAAAGCCACCTTTGCAAAAAGTTTTTCGACTACATTGGTGACGAAACTTCTCAGCAGCTCATTTAACCTCGTTTCTTTAAAGGGTTTCGGGCATCACGGACTTCCCCTGTACCAAACCCCAGCACGCTGAGTAAGGATTGACCCCATTGTGGAGATCCAAAAAAGGTTGGTCTTCCATCTTTGGATGGAATTTCCCCTTGTTACTATCACCTTTAACTTGCTCTCAAAGGGCTTTGACGTTCCTCCTCAAACGGGGTTGTAAAACCTAGGGGATCCACTGATAATTAATAACTTCTGTACACCAGTTTAGAAAATAAATTTTAAAAAAAAACTTACACTCAGTCAGTCAGGACACTTCAATAATCTCATCCCTGCTGGCTCAAAGTGGGCTTATTTAAATCTCATTCAGTAACTTCAAAGTCATGCTGCAGAACTTCCCTAAAAGTAGGAGTGCTGGTTATGAGCAGACTTACATTATTTTCACTACCTACATCCTGCTCAGACTTTACTTTAAAGCATTCTCATTTTAATGTAAATCCAAACATGTAAGCATAAACATCCTAATGTATTCACAGAAGCCATACCCAAGCCCAGCAAAAGCGAGAAAGTTGTTGATTTAGTTAAATCTCGTGACCAAACTGTTTATCGTTCCAATTTGGCACACTTTCTTCAAACTCTGCAATTTGTCAACTCTATAGCAGTGTTGAAATTATAAGCTAATAACAAAACTAGTCTCCAACACTCTTATGTAAGACAAACTTACACAATTTTGCTGCATTTAGTCTTCCAGGATGTGTAAGGGGATTAAGGCACCATGCAAAATCCTAAATATGGAAAATACCAACTGCTGAACCTCTGGTAATAAGGATATAACAGTTTTATACTGTGACTAAAAAAGTAATTGTGAAACTTCAAATACACTTTAAATAGCTTTTTCCTTCAGGCAATTCAAACATCAACAAGTATAAGACTTGTTTCAGATGGAAGCTAACATTAAGACATTAAAATTACCATCTTGACAGATCATTTGTTGTGTGAAACCAAGCGATCAATCAAACGGTAATAATAAGATGCCTCCCGTCTGGCCCCTGGTCTTTTTCCACTGAGTCAAAGAGTTCCCTTGGGGTCCCGGTAGGTTCTAACTTAACTTGAGCATCTCCTGATTGCCTCTCCAGAGTTGTGCCGAAGTGTCACAATCACTGCTTTCTGATTGAAGGGAAGCACTTATGCCATCTTTCCCGACAAAGGCCACCCAAGACAAGTTGCAATTAACGCGATAATGGCTACCGTTGATACACAAAGCCACCAATTTCCACTTGCGTGATTAACTTGCTCAGTTGGTCAAACACCCAGTTGCTTTATTTTACAATCTACAAACATTCTTTTTTTTTTTTACATTAGTTATTGAGGTGCCATACACTGATAAACAGCACCGAAGACGACGTGGTCAGTGGCAGGATGTCGGGTTGGTTACGATGATGTCACATTACACTACGGCGAACCCATACTGTCATACGATACTGCTGGATACCGACAGCGGGAACAAAACTAAACTCCCAGCACCAACTGTGTTGACCCTCGTGGACTATTCATACTCGCATTTAAGTGTACATATAGTGTCCTGAACCTACACCAACAATTGCGCTTGCTGCGTTCTTTTTACTCTGCACATTGTGCTTAAAAAGAGATCCTTCTACTTAACATGAAGTCTGCATCTGAAAATAAAGTTTCGCTCTGCACCATGTAAGGCAAAAAATTTTTTGCCTCTAAGGAATACAAAATGAGATGTTCAATTACTGTGTGGCAAATGTAACCAACTTTGTTTTTCTGTTATTCGGCTCCGGTTTAAAATACCGCCATATCAAAATTTAAATGGGAGAGGCGTATTGTTCGCTCCTGGTAGATTCCATTAAGTCCTTCTTCTGTTGCACAGAGAATGAAGACTAGCTTTGATGAGGGTACAAAATAAATTACAATATAATTTGGTTTTTGAAGCTTCGGTTGAGGTCTTTGTGTGGGAGGACAATCGAGTTGAGTATAATCACCTCCGAAGGGATATTCACATTACAACCTGGAAAGTTAAAGGGTGCAGAAAAGAAAAAGAAATGTGTGTGAAAAATATCTTGCTTTCTTCAATCAGCATATGCTCCCATAGTGTACCTGGAAGGCAAGGTGCTCACCTAGAATGGTTATCGAAGGCGTGAGCTTTCCATCTCTGAACAGAGTCTCGCTGTCGATCTTGGCATAGGGGTCATTGGGGTTGGGGTCACTTGGGGTTCCCTCAACTCTCGCCCACCTGCCAATGGTACTGTCCCATCCAACAATGCTGTTTAGCACGCAACTGTGATCCTAAAGTGAAATAAACAACCAAATCAGGATGAAACAGCTTTTTGTCATTCTGATACTCCAGGTCAATGGGAAAAAAAACAGAAACTAAGCATTCATTTGTTCATTCATTCATTCATCCATCCATAATCAGTAAAAGCTTGTCTGCTGCAAGGCAGCTTTGGTCCACAGCCTCAGCACACTTTGGAAGGAATACGAGTCCATCACAGAGAAATATGTCTCTCTCACTCACACACACACACACACACAAAATGGGCAATTCTGAGTCACCAACATCTGAAGCATGTCTTTGAACTTCGGGAAGAAACCCATGTAAACACAGGGAACATATATAAACTCACAAAAACAAACCCACATCTGGGGAGATGTGAGGCACCACAAAAAAACCAAGTTTAGCCTAAATTATGATAGCCTTGAAAAATCACGTTCATATTGATGTAGGACAACACCAGGTACAGTCAGAGTGACTGCTTAACAAATTATTCCGCTTAGTTTTCCTAGACAAGCAAGTAGCCTGTGGTCTAATCACAGGAGCTCTTTAATGATATGAACTGAACAGCTCTCAGCCATTCTTCCAGACTCAAATAAAAGCTTAACACAGTCTTTACTCCAACACATCCAGCAACCCAGAAACTGCCATACCTGCAGAGTAGCTCCATGCAGAATGATGGATTCTCTCACTCGAACCCCTGCCCCTATTGTGACTCCTGTGCCAATGGACACATTGGGACCCAACTGGGAGGGGGAAGGAAAAACAAGTGCACTTGAGTCTTTAAAGTATTTATTACACTAATTCTATGCAATCTACATTCCCCCTGTTTGTGCACTTCAATGTGACATCAATTATAGGAGCTACTTACCACAGCAGTGGGGTCAATATTCGCTGTGGGGTGGATGTACACGTTTCCTAGGAACAAAACACATTTCAATACCGGTAAAATCATAACACGGCAGTTAAGAGAGCAATGTGCACATAGCGAATGATTACCAATTATCTTTACACCTCCTTCTTCATTCCTAGCCAGCCGTTCAGGGTGGGTCTTATGGTACTGGTTCAGGTACAGGCGGCTGGCGTATATCGCCGATCTGTTTCAAGACAACACGTTCGGTGCAAAAAAAAAGCGTGCATCATTAAGCTGTTAGGCCGTGACAAATGGCTTCCCTGAGGTGTTTAATCTTTTGGCCTTGTTATGGAGAAGCAATCTACTCGCCCGACGAACTGTGCACAAGCAAAACAGAGACTCACCCAGCCGACTTGATCTGGCTCCAGAAATGGTCTGTTTTGTAGACGTACAGCTTTCCTTGACCGGCCAGTGCCGTGAAGATGTCTTGTTCCAGTCGTATCACTTCCGCCCGTTGCCAACCATTTGTCTGCTCCTCTCTGTATGTGGAACAGCACTGCTTTAACATCTAAACATCTCCATTCCTGTCAGAACAATCTCTCACTCTTACAAAGCTCATGGTCCTCTTCACACCTTCTCGCCACAAGCCGTCACTCTTACAACGTTTGTGGTCATCTTCTCACCTCCTCCGCACCAAAGGCCCCATTTCTTACAAAGCTTCAGATCATCTATCTACTCACCACCTCAACATAACAAGCCCTCAGTCTTACAAAGCTTCTGATCATTTATCTTCTCAAGTCCTCACTCCTAACAAGTTAAAGGTCTATAGTGACTTTAACCCTAAAAAAAAAAATACATTTCATATTTTAAGGGAACAATGTTTGTTTCACTACTATCCAACAGACTTTCAAGTGAAAGATTTTTATTCTGGCCAGGAATAAGTTCTGCTGAAGCAACACAACTTCAATTTCACTGTTAACTTTAACTTTAGCACTGAGGATCTGAACAGCCACGTTGGCAGTGTTACCCCCTCCTTTCAAACCGACTAGCACCTTTGACTGTGCCTGTTGTTCTCCCTATTGCAGATGCCATTTACATGCTGCTACGCTCCATCACACCATCTGTTACAACCTGCTGTTCCCAGACCTAAAGAGTTTGTGTCCATCTGGACAACGGAAGTTTCCCAGTGTTCATGAATAAATGAGAAAATCATATCTTTAAACAAAACAGTTCAAAAATAAAACTGGCCTTTGTCTAGTAGAAGCCAAAAAGAAAATGTTAGAAAATGAAATGACTGAATAGTTCAAGACAGTGAGAAATGCCAGAACAAAGAAAACTTGTGTAAAATTTGCATGTTTAGAACAATGCTGTTGGAAACCATGCACTGATATATTTAATCATCCATATAAACACATTTTACTTGCTTTTAAGTTGGTTTGTCTCTTTGTGTACAACAAACTACTTTTTAACTGTCTGCCATCATTGACCTTTTCATATTTGGGTCTTGTTTATTACGGCGCATTAATTTCAAAGTTGTGCATTTGAATAACTGTTAAAAATACATTTAAGCACTTTAATTATTACAATTTTGCCTTTGTGACATTCGGGAAATAAAAATAAGACCCACGGTGCAAAAATAGAAGAGTCACTAATGAGAGATTTTCTGCATAGCACCTACTTGCCTTCTAATACAAAAACAAACAAGCATTTCCAGAAACAGCATGCAGACAACCAGATAATGCAATAAAAGTATGCTTTGCTGGACAGTGGGGATAATACTTTTGAATTTAAAAATATAAAACTATTTTAGGAAACTCAAATACAGGCTACAAGGCCCACACACAGTGCAAGACTAACACTCTCTAGCAACAGTGTGAATCACCTAACGTGCCAACTTACCCTTCATAATGATATCTGGAAGAACAGGAAACAGAATGATGGCAGAAAAGGGGGAGGTAGCAAAGGAAAGGGAGAAATAGATGAAATGAACAGAACTGAGGATGGGAAATCGCCAAATCCACAAAGTGTCCCCAATGGGAGCCCAGAGAGACCCCCTCCCACTCACAGCAGCATATCTTGCTGGTTCTTCTGAAAAACTGTGCCGATATGCTGGAAGATTTCCGGGGTGAACAAGTAGATGCCACAGTTGATGATGTCACTCACAAATGTGCTGGGCTTCTCCACGTAGTGCAACACCTGAGTGACAGCAATTTAGTAAGTAATGTGATAAGAATCTTAATAACCAGATTTCTCAGTATTTTGTAGGTATAGAACAGTTTAAATTAGGAAAAAATAAAAAAAAAACCTTAAAAAAATTACCTCATTTGTTTGCTGGTTTTCCACAATACAACCGTAATTCATGGACTGCTTCCTGTTTGCCTAATGTATATAGAAAAGGAAATTGCCACTTGGTGTGCATATATTTATTACAGTAATATTTATCAAATAACTGTAGTGTTTACTTCCATTTATATGGTGGCTTTCTACCTCCTACAACTTACTTTTACTTGTAAAGCCAACACAGAGATTTTCAACCTAGTTAGCCAGGGTAATGTACATATTTAAAAATGTTAAACTGTTCATTAACTTCTCAACAGCACATGAAACATTGACAATACAGGTCAATATGGCCAGTGCCAGGCCAAAATGCTCCAATCCTGACCGTCGTGCCCAGAATGACAAAGCTGTGTGTGTCTCCGTGCTCCTTCTGGAAGCCCAGCATCTCCGACAGGGGAAACTCAGAGCAAACATCTGCGTTCATGACGAAGAAGGCCTCAGGGCCACCGGACAGGATCTGGTCCCTGAAATGGTAGATGCCCCCCCCGGTGCCAAGAGCCACGTATTCCTGCAGATACCTGGGGAAGCAGCAGTGTCATGCTGTTACTCAACTCCGCTCATACTGCTCAAACATTTGTATGACTATATGTATTAGACACAACTTAAAAGCTCAGCAGTAATACAAAGGCACAGTAAAACAGAAAAAAAAATTTAATTTGCAGAGTAAAAAAAGTCAAAGGCAATATGTGAGGTTAATGAAAAACAATAATTTTCAGTTGGTATTCCAGTCACTATGTGAATAGGAAAAGGAAAATAAAACTTTCATCTATTAATTAATGCAAAGAAAACATGCATATGATAAACCTGTACCGATGCTATTAAAATGCATTAAATACTAAAAACTCTAATATTAGAGTCAATTTAATCAATCCTTCCCATCACCCCATGCCACATAGTGTTTGTGTGTTGTTTCGGTTACATTTAATATGTGCTTGGTGTACTGTCTTAATTATTTCTTCTCTTAATTATACCTCAAAATGTGGAGTCTTTATTCCTGACATCAATTTCATATCGATATTCTTTGTAGTGTATATGTTTATTTATAGGATTTGGTTGTCAACCCCAGTATACCTTCAATTTTATTTGGTGCCCTCTGTGTGTTTTGGGGGAGAACTTATAAGTTTGTGTTTGTGTCACCCTTAGCAGGGTATGAATAAAGGGACTACAGAGTGGAACAGCTGTGGTGAACCAACAGAAAAATCATGGCAGACATCTTCATGAATAAAGGAGTGTTTGTGGCATGAACCTGGTTCTCAGTCATCCCTTCTAACAACATTACTGCTAATGTTTAAACTGTATTTTAAACAATACGAGTCTAGCAATATACCATTAGTCGGAAAGACGTACTGTACTGACAAAAGTGAGAAAAGTGCATAAGATGAAGTGAAAATATACTATACACACTGACCAGACCCTGAACCAAAAAACATCTTACATGATGAGTCACTTCTTGACCACTCCACTCCCCGCAGAAGAATGGGAGCCAATCCTCGGTCACATTAAATGTGAATTTATTTCATCATTGGGTGTGTTTTCACAAGGTTTTTAATGCACTTCTGATTTTGTAAACTCACATCATGTATCATTTAATCTCGTACCAGTCTTAAGCTTAAACTTTGCTCTGGTATCATAATTAAACATACGAGCCACAAAAGGAAATATATATTAAAAGTACTTCAGCTAATGAATAAAGCCATAACCATACACATTTATGTTCATATCAATAATCCTACTGCTATGTGCACTTTTCTGTCATGTACCTCATATTGCCAGCAGGAGGAGCAGTTTTATCTCTGTTGCAACAGTAGAAGAGAAAAGTATCTCTGGGGAGGGGGGCATTTCTGTAAGTGGGAGTATTCTGAGTTTTTTAAAGTATTCTATTCTCAGAGTAACCAGTGGTGATTTTGTTTCAGGACTGTGTGTAAATACAGTGCAAATACTTCTCAGGAAAACAATAAAAGGGCCGTCTGAGAGAAGAACCTGAGAAGGAGAGTCACCAAGCCAAGGAGAGACTTCTTGCTCCCCTCCAACTAGAAGAGTGACTTCTACCTGAGGCTGGACAGACTATTCCACCCCAAGTCTTTGCCCAGTTTTGTTTTACTTTAGCATTTTTCCCTGATACAAGTTATATTACCCACCGGAAGACATAAAACCTGAGCTTCCATTTGATTATGTCACAAATGCCGACAGGCAGCTTTATATTCTTACAACAGGAAAAATTTAGAACACCGAAAACAAGTAGTTAATCTTAAATTCAATGGCAATTCTTTGTTTAAGAAACGGGAATCTAGATACAGGGTGACTCAAAAAGAAATTAACACTTTCATAAATTTATTACTCTAAGTATCACATGAACAACTAGTCAAAACCAATTTGTGAAGTAACACCATTTTTTCTTCATCTCACAAATGTTCATATACTGCGTGTTTGAATCACCCTGTACATTTACCAGGATCCACAAGATGACCCCTTGATTATAAAAAATGCAAAAATGAACACAGTTCATTCCACGGGTAATTGGACAACATTCTCGTATTTACCTTACAGAGATTTTCAGCTCCTGCTGCACGTTAGACAAGAATCTGTTAAGTTCTTCATTAGGCTGATAGAAACCAATAAGTAATATCTCTTTCATATGGGGTACCTAAAAGAGAAATCAGTGAAATGAGTGTATTTGCAGATACACACATGGAATTATCCTTAATCCTACACTTTGTACAAAAATTACACGTGCTTGTGTTAATTATGCATAACTAGTCGGAACATTCGTGTTTATGATGTACTGGAAGAATGAGACACCCTATTACTTGGGACTACTTTTCAACAGTAACACCTCAGCACAGCTGAACAGGAAAACGGAGGTGAGTGAAGGCCAGGGTACAGAAAGTAGAAGACACCCACCTTGGCACACGCCTCGATGTGATGCTGGAGCATGGCCACCCCAGCAACCGGGAACAGTGGCTTGGGAACCTCAAAAGACAGCGGGCGAAACCGCGTCCCTGCAAAATCACACAGCTCAATAAAGTTGCTGACAATAACTCTGCACTATTTTAGGTTTGTATTATTCAATTTATTCTTCTATACATATAAACATGTAGACTAAACCAATTTGTAAAGTAGCTGTTTTTTTTCCTTAACCTTACATGGCCTTAAATTGGGCTTTTGATCAATTTACAAAAGTGGTGACATCTTTTTGAATTACCCTATACTCTTATATGTATTTCTCATCACTGTGCGTACGGACATATGTCACGTGCATGAATATTCGATGTATACTGTGTGCTGCAACAGGGGTGGAAATTCCTCTGCATTTTATTAAATTTCATTCAATCATTTGTTTATAGATTCATTCATTCATTTACTCCATACAGGCCCGAAACAGCACAATACCATGGCAACGCAATGAAACACCAGTGGGGTCCATTTTATGTCAATGAAAGATTCAGCATATTGCATCAAATGTAATAAAATTCTGAAGGCCATCAAAACCAAAGGAAAACTTGCAGGGCTCAGCAGTTCTACTAAGCATAAATAAAACCCTGCACACTCACAGTGTATTCTTCCCTAGCACGGTTTGCGCATATGAATAAAAAACATGTAACGCTAAAGTGTCAGGGTGTTGGTAAAATAAGTGTAACTGTAATGAAAACAAAACCTTTCGGTGCGGCACCTGACAGAGGCCACGTCATCACAGAAGCAGTATCTACAATGTGTTTAACTCATAAAGGTAACTTCGCCTTTTAGTCCCCCACTCCCTGTTGCCCTGTCGTTGTTTTTATTACAGTATTTTACTTTGACTGTTGTTACTGCTGTACCTTTCTGCGGCCCCCCGATGAGAATGACCGTTTTCAACATCTTTAACTCCTCAAAAAATTGCACTGTTTTTTTCGCTTCACTTCGCCCCCGAACGGCTCCTGAGATTCTGTATCACGCACAATGACTCCGCAACAAGCAGAGACACTCAGTTCAAACGGACACAAAACATGCTTAATAATAAAACCATTTAAAAACACAGTTTAACAGACCAAACTCGTTCCTCAAGGGCCAACCTAGACTGACAAGTACGTCTTTTTGCTTCCGGTATCTGACGAAATACGTCGTTGCATAACACGCATCACGCAGGCACGCACGCACGGGAATTGTGGGAAATATAGTCCTTCAGCGGTCAAATAATGTTAGTCCCTGAATTAATAGACCTAATGTGACACACAGTGACCTCCACATCAAATTTGTCCACAGATACATTTGTATTTCTCTGTCTGTTTGTGAAATATATTTTTGCTTGCTCTCAGTTGTGTATCGCTTTGGAGAAAAGTGACTCCTAAATGAATAATTGTTACGTAAATGCTAGCAACCCAGTCTTGGAGTGCCTCACTGGAGACAGACTCCCTCAGTTACTGCGGATAACCAAACCAGAGAGTGGTAACAGCTGGGTTTTTTGGATGGGAACAGAGGGACACTACCATGATCTCACTCCCTTTAAGCAGATTGCCAGAAGGCAGCAGCAGGAGGAGAGCGCTTCCCTTTGGTGAGCCAGGATGCCTCGTGCACATCTAGGACTCCATGCCAACAAGAAACCCGAATAAAGAGAAACGACATGGCTGTGCTCTCCTACGGCTCCTCAAGCCCTTCGTTTTCCCCACATGACTCTGTAATGATAATAAACAAAAGCATGAGATTTTTTTTACTAAAATCAGTGTAAACTGTTATTTACGTTGACGTGCAGACAACTGCATCACCTCTGATCTGGAGGCACAGGATGAGGGGCAATGTTTCACTGGCAGCTCAGAAGCGCTACATGTAGAAGCAACTGGATCATCTACACCTTTTTCGCCATCTTTGTGCTTCTTTTACACTCGTGAAAGATGTAAAAAATTAAACCAGCACTTACTTTTTGTGATCTTTATTAGTAAAAAATTTGCACACCTATTAAATTGGTAGGTCAGGCGTCAATTGTATTAACCTTTAAGCAGCTAATATATCTACAGTTTCACACAAGCAACTTAATGATTTCCTTCATAGAGTAGGGTATTTTACAATAACAACAAGATTCTCTTGTGCAACAACAACGTTAAGAGAACGTACCTAGTGGTCCTAACCACTATGCAGCTTTTAAGTGCAGTTAAAATTGTCATCCCATAACTAAAAAACATTTTTAAAAATCACCACAAATGTAACTATTGTATATATTTACTTTATATGGTTGATATTTACACATATACCCCAGTGTGTGGATTCATTGTGACTGAGTTAATGCGTCAAGGTTTTGAGATTCTTCTTTTTTCCTCATTTCCACACTACTGCATCCTGCATCCATCTGGGAACTGAATGGGGCAAAGTACTCTGCAGCAAAGGAGAAGATGTCCTCAGGTTTTCTGAGCAGGAGAAACTGCAGGAAGTCTGCCAGCAGGGCTTTGAGCTCAGGGAGGTGTCGCACGTACGAGGCATGGCTGGCTTTCAGCTCCTCCTGCAGAGCAAACCAAAAGAGTCATGTTAAAATGTACTAGGGAACATATTATTACACTGCTGTGGAACATGTGCTTTGCACATATTATCAGATTACATTGTATATTCAAAGGCACAGATCCATCCATCCATACATCCGTTATCCTTAACTGCTTTATCACAGTCAGAGTAGCAGAGGACTATCCCAGAATTGGTGGGCACTGGGGTATGAAACTACACCCTGGATTGAATCCTGAAGCCATTGCAGGTACGCAACACACATAGACAGTTATGTACACACTATCAAAGAAGAGAAATAAACAGTACTTTTCTGTCCAGAAACTTAGAGTACATCTGCATGTCTTCTTCCCACAACAGGTGTTTCTTTTCAAATGCAGGTTTAGCCTCTTTTTCATCTTTTTCATCTAGAAAAGAAATTTATATAAATGTGGATGGCAGTTCATACACGTACAATTCTGCATTTAATTTTATACCACTGCTTAGTTTCTGATCATATTTAACATGCAGGAAATGCCATGAACTCATGTCTAGTTAAATCAACACCTTCTTCCAGTTCAGCTGGGAGCTGTGTGAGCTTCATGATCACTGGAGAGCCGATCTGGACTCTGCTGGCAAGGTGCCTGAAAAACAAGTTTGTGTCATATCTAGTCTGTATAGTATTTGTGACTGCTATTTAAATGCAACAGTGTTCCCATAACGTAACTTTAGCAGGTTTTGGATACCACATATTTCCAAAAATTATGAAGAACCCAAAATTCAAATGAGCAGACTTCCCATGCACTGCAGCCAATTTCCAATAAATCATTTAACATTTAACTATATTCTGCACGGTTGTGGTCTTTTACGTCTATTATTTTAAGTGACTTGGTCTTCTTGTATGTGGGACGCCTTACTTTAGAACATCAACAAACACATTTCACACATGTAAAATGCAGTCAGGTGCAGCCAAAAGCTCCGCCTACCCATCAGGGAGGAAGTAGCAGTGCCATGTGGCGGGAACGTCCACGTTGGACTCCACCGTCCTCTGAATCCCAAACACGTCCACAGTCTCGCTGCCCACCTGCTGCTTCTGCTCGCCCAGCTCATCCTGGGTAACAAACCACACACATAACCTCAGTGCACAGAGCTCACATTTAAGCTGAAAACAACACACCGAGTCCACACGGCCAACTCTTCGAAACTGCTGCAATAGAAAGAACCAAAGTCTTCATCTAGAAGTAAAAAAACCTTATTATAATATCCTCCCAAGATCCTGAAATGTTTTGAGATATATTTCTGGCACTTCCGATAAGTTTTACAAGCCCACGTATCATTTAAATCATAGAATGGTTTCTGTAAGGTGTATTACAACTGAGGAACAGTTTGGGAGATACACTTGTGAAACATATATCCTCTAAAATAGACAGAAATGAATGATTGGGTCTCCAGTAGATGTTAAACTAGAACCAACCCATTTTCAAACAATTCTAGATGTCACCCATCCCATCATGTGAAGCCCTGGGGGCAACCCTGCTCTGTATATAGCTCACTCAACCGTGGAGCAGCAAGTGCGTACATAGGTGCAGGTAGTGATCCGACTGTCCGTGTCAAAAGACAGGAAGACCATGTTCTCAGGGACAGTCCTCCTTTGAGCCAGAATCCGCATGATCAGGATATTTGAGGCCTCTGACACAAATCCTTCCAGAGAGCTCAGTGGGAATGTGAGGGTCTGTGTCGTCACCTCCTAGAAAAGCAAACATCAGTGGCAGATAACAAAGATACAATATATACAATATAGCTGCAGACTGTCAGGCCTACTGAAGAAGTATAAAAATCCAGCTTTTAACCAAGTTGAGGGCTCATTTATACTTTTTCTATATTTCTAACCTTACAACTCTGGTTAAATGAGACATTGATGGAGAATCACGATAAACTCATATTTCTGGTTCGCGAGCGGCAGAGCAGAGCGGAAGCCGTCTGACCTCTCCCTCTGCGATGACTTTATTTATCACCATCTCATCACCGCGTCGGACCATGTGACACTTCTTCTCCAAAGGGTGGTCCTGAAGCTGAAATCACCCAAAAATAACAGCACAAGCATGTATTGGATCAAGCTTACTGTCACTCTGTATAGGGAACAAATGAACAATTGTAAATAAAAGTCAAATTCACTGGACAAATATCCTAAGCAATTTGCTGTTTCCCCAAGGTAATTTAAAGAGCACACCACTAGATGGAAACCAATCCACATTTTTGACAACACAGAAATTACTTTCTGTTGCAGTTACATCCCTTAGAAAGCCAGCCATTTATTTTCTCCACTGCAGAGGACGATTGTTTGTGATGGCCTCTCTCAGCCCGTACCTGCTGCAGTGTCCAGCCCTAATGCACCTTCTGTGCTTTCAGGTGATGCCGTATGTCTGGTATTAAAGAAGGACTCAAGAAAGCGACGTCTGTAACAGCTCATCGATGAAGAGCGCAGGAAAGTGCTGACGTGAAAACAAAACTGGCAGCGCGAGAAGCGTGATAAATAAACGGAAAGTGTGAAAGCGAAAAAGAACAAAGTAAAATTAAAAACAGAAGTTTTTAATTCGTGTATAAATGTATTTGTTTCGAAATGGGTTTATAGTTTGTTTATCGTTGATTATTGCTGTATTGTTTATTGTTTTCCCAGTGCAGTTTTTTTTTTAGTGAACAATGGATTCGTCTGTCCACAGGTGTGCGGATTGCACAGCTTCGTAGAAATCCGGGAAACGTGTACATACAATTTTTGCTGGGTACCAGGAGGATATTAGCTCCAATATCAGAATCCTACAGTTCATATAAATCACAATTTTGAGTTAAATAAAAACTCATTTACGGATTTACCTTCACATACTCGTGATGAGTTTGTTCTAATATCTCAAGGGTCGTTGACACGTAAGCTGCAGATAAACGAAAAAGGTAGAATAGTTAAATATACGCCCATATTTCAAAGGTCTGTAGAAAATCACTTTGCAAACATGAGCAACAGTCCACTGCTTTTGCAATGAGACCAGTAGCCCACCGTGTGACGACGCGGTGCTGCCCACCTGTGATGGAGGTTCCGCAGGGAATGTCGTCGATGAAGCCGTGGCTGTTGGCGTGGACGACAAAACACGGCTCGTGTTCGTGACTGCTCGTCTGCACGGTGACAGTGAACTCCCCCAACTCCCCCCCACTGTCTGACAGCGTCACTAGAGAGTCCGCAAACACGCACCGCTGGAGGTCCCGCGACTCTGCAGGGACACAACTGGTACATTAACTTGGGCACAGAGACCCCACACGGCGCCACGGATACTTTAAACACCACGATGATACATAAAGAAAACTAACCGGTGGTCGCACTATATACTGAGATCGTGAGTTCTGAGGAAGGGGTGCTTAACTGGCTGTTACTCTCAATACAATAAACATTTTATTTCACTATAATAACTGTGATTGTAAAAAGTGCTGAAAACCGCATAGCAAGACTGCATTAAGGTGATGTCATGTATCTGATACTGAAGAATGCTTGCATAATAATAATAATAATAATAATAATAATGTTGGCGAGACAGAAAACTTGAATTGATACATTAAAAGATACATTTTGCATGTTATTTTTCTGAATTTTTTTTTCGGATGTAAGTGCAAAATATGTACCGATGCTGGACAGAAAACCTCTGGCTTCTGCAGATGCACTTAGACTGTCTGTGTTTTCTGGACTTTCTTCCTCCATTTTCCTGGAGATTGAATTCAAATACAGTTCAAACCCACACACACACATACACACACACACACACACACACACACACAGCGAAATAACACTCAGTGACGTGTTTATATATACCGGGTTTCCGTCAGCAAACATTTAAGGCATATTGGCTTCAAGTTTCGCTACTTCAGCGGAGGTTATGCAGCGAGGACACAACTGGTGTGTTTGTTTATCTCACCTCACTGGAGGCACGTTTTTCTGGACGTTTTCAATGTTTTTTCCACGTCTGCATTCCGGTTTTCCTCGGCCCGTTTCCACGGCAACGCTTCAACAACAAAGACCGCCCTACCGTAATCTCCTAATATAAGAGCAGCTGACAGTGCGTGAAGGGGGGGCGGCGTACCGTAAAACTTTACAAGGGTTCACTGGGAATTAAAGGTGGCCAGTGCGCGACAATTTCTAATTTAAAGAGCCCCCAAAATTGGGATACCCGGGGTACCGTAAACTCTCTTTATAAGCGCGCAAATATGGCAAAGTGGCCAGTGTGACAACATAAAAGGTAGCCAGTGTACCGTAATATTCTATTATAAGAGCACAAAGACCAATAAAAACACCATGACATGCAAAAAACATGACCAAACACTTTATTTAGAGTAAAACCCATGTATATTATGAAATGCGAGTTTGTACTCTGGTGCCATTTGAGTATTAATACATGTCACAGGTAAGAGGGTTTTCAAAGGAATGTCACCACATTCCCCAAACATCATTGTTTTGTTACAGCAGAATAAGGTTGGGTCAATGGCTACATTATTTTCTTACTGTTTGTCAGTTGCAGTACACAAAGTGTATAAATTCCAAACTGAATTGTTATAAGAATCTATTTGGATGTACAGCATTTCAAAACCTCATATTCAGATATTCCATTTCGCACTGAAATCAAAGTACAAAATCCTTACTTTGACAAGTAGTGAAAAAAGTCAGCACACCCTAAAGGTTTTGGGTCTTGACCCAAAGCTCTGCACCAATTACTTCATTGTAAAACCTCAAAAGGATGCAAAAAAATCTATTAAATGGAATATGTAAAAATGCCAGCGGTGTTCAATCTGCCAACAGGTGCTTCCAGGTTACAGGTAGCTTCTGTAAAAAAGTCACACCTCAAGAGAACTGTAATGAAAGTGCCAACACATTAAACCCACCACTCACAAAAAGTGGAGTAAAGTATAATATTCTATGAAGAGACCATTCATAACTCATCCAATCACAGCTGAGCCACTTTGATTGTCTTCTACAGTTGTGTTTAACAGCACAAGGCAGAACCAGAGTGCTGCACTTATTGTGCCCATGGCATCTGTGCTCCAACATTATTTAAGAGTTCAAACAGCATTTGATTATTACTCCACTGTTACTTCGCAGGACAGTATCCACTCTGGTCTCGACATCCAAAGGGACCTCAGGTCATAATAATCCCACATGCAAGCCATGGGTCTCCAACCCTGTCCCTGGAGGTTCTTGCCACCTATCTGCCCTTGTAGATGTCCTTGCGCCTGCGCAGCTCATCCAACACGCGTGCCCGAAAGTGGGTCCAGTCCTCATTGGGGTTCTGCTGGAGCCCGAGGGCGCGGTGCAGCTCGGGCGAATGGCTGCGCAGGAACGGGTTGTATTCCTTCTCTTCCCGGATGGTGGAAGGACTCTGAAAGCAGGAAGAGGCTTTGTAAGCACTCCGTCAAACCCGACAGTCATGTTAGAGCTTCACTTCACGACAGCGTTATTTTACCGGTCAAAACGTTTTCACCGGCCGACTTCTGTGTAAATTCCTGTTCTTCAGCAATTAACTCAGAATGAATGAATTATTAAACTGGTTAATCTCGTAAAAATACAGTGTGTTGGAATATTGTCCACTTGAAGTACTCATAACAAAACAGTTATACGCTGTTGCAGAAAAATTAGGAGGAGCACATTTCATTTAAACTAATTTGCATGGGACATATAGATCCAGACCAAAATTTATGTCACTCTTATCCATGGTTATTAGGGACAATAAAACAGAGTGGTTCAAAAAGAACTGAATCATACATTTACTCAGTAACTATGTTTCTGAGGCAGAAATGCCTACAATTTTAAAGCGTCAAATCCTGTAAAGGAGACAAAAAGATAAATCAGCTCTACAGACTGATTCTGACTGCATGCTCACGTGACACTTAGTTTATGAGTTACAAATGTATGAAAGTGTTCGGTTCGGTTCTTTATGAGTCACCCTGTATGTGATAGAGAAGAGGAAAGAAAGCAGTCGAGAGACTTGGACAAAATTTGGAGTCTTATCACGGAAAACGTGTGCAGTAAATGTTGTATTTTTCTGACACTTGGGTGTTATGCTGGCAGAAACCGGATAAATGTAGTTTAACTAACATGCTCACTAACACCTTCTCCTAGGAGGAACGTACATACACTTGTACTCATTCACTTAGACGACACTTCTTCAGAGCCAAGTCATTTTTATGGTATCAACTCAGGACAAGAGCCTTGACCAAGGGTCCTACAGCAGGAGGGGAGATTTGAACCTAGGTCCTTCGAGCGCAAGGCAGCAGCTCCAACCTCAACACTATCTACAGAGTGCAAGCCTTGGTGTCTAAGACTGAATTACAACTATGAACCACCAGTCTAACATGTGATTCACACTCCATTCTTCACTACTAGGCTTCATGCCAACAAAAGCAGAGCTGTCCCTGATCGTCCCCACGCTGAGAATAACAACTTCCCCACCCAACTGCCAGTTCAATTAAAAAAAGAGAATGACAGTTTGAGGCCCTTAATCACCCCCCACAGAGGTGAAAAATTCGACAGTAGGAGTTAATACATGCAAAATTACACGCCCTGGGAGTTAAATTTGCTCGCTTTAATTATTGGAAATAACTGGACGCCCAGTCTACAGTGCTGCCCCCGAGGCTGTTGCACGTGGGTGGGAACGCACAACACGTTTCCCCAGAAGCATTCCTGGTCCTGACAGGCCAGGCAAGCATCTCGCAGGCTTCCTGCTGGGAAAAATTTCAAAACACGTTCCCAGTGTCACATAAGCACTCTTACCGTGCACAGCTTCTGACCCCTCTGCTGTTGAACCCACTCGAATTTGCGTTCCCGGGCAGAATTGCTGGGCTCCACCTCCCCGGCAAACATCAGGTTATCTTCTGCGTACTCGTGACCTGGTGGGCGGGGGATCAAACAGTGAGGTCACACACCAAAAGACCACCATGTCGTCAGCTTATGAAAATAAAGCACTCACTTCAAAACAGGGGCTGAATGCTGCCAAACACCACAGGATTAGACGTTGAGATATTTTTACAAGAGCACTACCAACAGTCCCTAAGGGAACCACGACAATCTCTGTTTATAAAGGCACAGAAAATAACTACTTATGGCCACTGCACCGTAAAATGATCATAAGAGGACTAGCAATGTATAAATATCTTTTTTTTTTTGCGCTTTGTTTCAAGGCTCCACGTTCGATTTCTTCCAAGATGCTTGAAAAACAAGGACCTACCGGGCCAGAGGAGGGTACTGTCGCTGAGGGAGCCGACCGTGTCCAGGGATGACAGCATTGTGGACGCACTGCCCTCGAACATCCTCCCTGCGGACAGACAACATCCGTCACAGTTCTGCCAAGCCGTGCCGTCGTTTACAGCTCCGTCACAAACCACTTTTTATTTCGATATAAAACACATTTGATCACATACATTAAAACGACAAATTTGCTGAAATTACCTCCTCGCAGCAGCAGACATACAGCAGTTTTATCAGCTTAAACAGCAGCAAATGCAGTGATTTGCATCATGACATGTGCTACACCAGTTTGATAAGTGTTACTGATCAGACTGTCATTTTGACACGCCAAACGTCCCTTCGCTGTGTTGGTGACACAGTGCATGACACAACCTGCTCAGTCTTATCGAACAGCTCTTCTAGCAGGTCCTCATCACACAACCGTGGGACTGAGGTTTATTTATGCACCGCATTTAAAAACCTTCTTTTGCGCCACACTGGCTTAAGAAAAGAGACCAGAAGTCGGCTTGTAACTCCAGTCACTTTTACTACTGAATTGCGTTAAAAACTGTTTTTGATATAGATATTCTCCAGTTTATTCAAGTCTAAGGTTCTACAAAAACATCTGTTAAAGCTACAAAAACAAACTCCCCCAGATTTGTGTTATTCGTTAACTTGAAATATTAAAATCAAAACTTTCTTAAAACTGCTGCACAGTTAATTTCATGCTAATGTTTTTGCCAGTTTCTGGATCTTTTAAAATATAGACGCCTCTTGATTTATTCATTGGATGGACTCTTTATAAATGTAGAATACAGGTATCGTCCTATGAGCATAATAATGATTCTGCAGTAAAAGTGACTAGAGTCACTGCCCATTGCTGGTCGATTCATCTCGTAAAAACATCCAATGTCTGTCACCTTGTTACTGATCACCAGACGTGGCCTGTAAACACTGTGGGAGGGAAGTGAATTCATCTGGTTCCTTCAGCACTACTGTGCTTTTTACCCTCACCTATTGGGTGGGTTTCGAGATTCAGGTCGCATTCTCTTCACAATAAACAGAAACTTTACAACCAAGAAGTCAAGAAAATGCTATCAACAGGAAACGTTACTCAGAAATTAATGACTCGACCAATCGGAACACATTCTTACTACTGAACTATAAGCCAGTAAGGCACAGGCTGGTGCGGTAGTTCATATAAGACTCAAATCCCTGACCAGTAAGACTCAAATCCCTGACCAGATGTTCCCTCATGGTCCATAGTGTTCGTTCCCACTGTCCCCCAGCGTTCAGACTTACTCACCGCACCCAGAGAGGAAGACGAGATCTCCGGAGAAAAGGCTGCAGGGGCCACCCAGCGCCCGGCTGTCCAGGAGGTAGATCATGTGACCCACGGTGTGGCCCGGGGTGAAGAGAGCGCAGAAGCGCATGCGCCCAACCTCGATGGAGTCTCTGTCCGAGAGAGGGCTGGAAGCCCAGCAAAAAGCATGTGACCGCAGGTCCCAAACACACACACACACAGCACATGGACCAGCTGCCACCAGAGTTCCTTCAAACACCTTGTGAAGATAAACAGAACATGTCAAATATGTAAAAGACCTTTTGATGCTGCATACAATCATCAGCTAACACTTTGGGTTCATCACGCGAGGAGTCTGTTTGTGCCCCGTGGAAAGGTGGAAGGGTAAAAAGTAGCAACACATTACATACCACCAAACTTATCTGTAAAGTGGTTGCAT
Organism: Arapaima gigas; assembly: GCA_900497675.1. Classification (NCBI taxonomy): domain Eukaryota; kingdom Metazoa; phylum Chordata; class Actinopteri; order Osteoglossiformes; family Osteoglossidae; genus Arapaima; species Arapaima gigas. The sequence continues at coordinate 213,035 of UFQX01000306.1, forward strand.
TTAAGGGCAGCGGGGCAACTCTGGCTGGTTAGGTGCGAGTTCAAACTCAGCTCAGTCTATGTGGAGTTTGCATGTTCTCCCCATGTCTATGTGAGTTTCCTCCAAGGTCTCTGGCACACAGTCCAAAGACATGTGACACAGGTTCACTGGTCACTCTAAACTGCCCACAGTGTGTTTTATTTATAACCTACATCATTAACATATGCAGTGCTGCGTATACGTATGTATGTATCTGAATGTGTGATGTATAGGTTTTTTTTATTAAATTTTACAATTTTACATTATCAGTTGGTAAACATTTTACAAATTGCTATTTTTATTTCTGCACATATTACAGTTACTGGTTCCTGTTGCCGCTTTGCATCGTATTGATGATGATGATGATGATGATGGTATCTTGCATCTTTTTAGTACACATCCCGTCACCAGTTTGGGTCCTTCTATTATCACCACCCCCATCACCCACAACTCAAACTCCACAGACCCCTCACTCTTGCATCACAGATGCTCACATAACATCCTGGTCTTTTCCAAGTAGGAGCTCACTGCAGGTATTTTGGGAAGCAGGACCTTAAACTGGATGTATTTAGTACGTGAGACACATCCTCCTGAGATGGTTGAAGATGTGAACAAGCACTCAAATGTCACACAAAGAGCGCAGGGCGCAATGGCAGTTGTCAAGTGCACAGAGTAATGAGATTATATGTCACCAAACTGTAAAATGCTCAAACTTTTTGCATTTATCGGCTGAACTGCCGTGCCAGCGTGACGTACGTTCTGCGTATGCCACAACCACACGAGAAGCATTTTAAAATGTCTGAAAGACAAAATTGTCCATAAAGAACAAAAACTGACTAACAAATGGAGATTGAGCTTCATAGATACATTATTAATATTAATATTATTATTGATATTATAGATATTATTGTGCAAAGAAGTCCAGACACGAACGCTATGAAACACTGATAAATTTCAGCAGCGATTGAAAACAAATACACTTTACAATCATAATAAATTTATCCTTTCGATTTGTGTGTTTTAGGCCTTGACAGCTTCACTTCCACTTTTTATCCCAAATCCCAGTATCATTTATTATTTTTTTTCGGTTTTATCTACTTCCACAGTTATGCTGGGAGACAAAGAAGGGGATCTGTCTGCGCCCTGGCAGTGAAGACCAGCTTTGTGTCAGTGTGGAGACCTCCGTTCTCCTCACCATCCAGGCGCATATTGTGGTCATCTCCTGTTTTCTTATACAACTTTCTGAGCAAGACCAGTTGTTGATAATAACCGGTGCCATTCGCAGACACATTGGTGTCTCAGAGCAAATGTAGAAAAAACAGAAAGTATACAAAAACTACTTCTTCATGGGTCAAACAGAGCCAGGATCTCATACTGATAGTCTTTCTCCAAAATACAACACATACAGTCAGTACCCAACTCCCACAAATGATTCTGCTAAACAGTCATTATTTACTTATTATTTATACATAACGGGGCATCTCTCCAGTTCCACCCCCCCCCCCCCGAGTGTTTGTGCATAATTCCCTTAATTTGTATTGCTAATAGCTGTTGCCCCCCTACTGTGTCAAGATGAACTGGAAGAGAATTTAACAGCCCACCAACCCCAAATGTAATAATTAAAATAAACAAGAAGGGTGTAAAATACAGTTCATTACAGCACAGGCTGAGAAACAGGTTTTCAAATAACAGCACATCTGACAACTATGTGAGCTCCAGAAAAAAGATACTCTATTCCATAAAACGTAATAATAATCAATAATTCATAAGTGACAGAATAATGCATGAGAAGGAGAAAATGACAGAGATGGATTGTGACTGTTCTCTACATTAAACAATGTGGACTTAAGGCTGACTGAGACTACTGAATATTATAATAAAAGGTCGATGAGACAAGTTGATACGCCGTAGAGTCCAGAGAGATAAAAGGAAAGGTGTTATATGCCAGGCAGGACAGGTGATCTGAGAAGCCGCCTGGTTACATGAAAAACAGTTCCTCTTTTGGGTGGAGATGTAATGAAGTTGAACACTACGCTCTTTCCTGCTCAACTAACAAACACGACCAAGACTGAAAGTGTTCATAGTTTTACTGCGAAGTTTCTTGTACCATCAAGCAACTGTAAGTGAACAAAAAAATACAAAATAAATAAAATAAAAACACTGGAATGCATTCTCTTTTTCTATGAGTTGTATTAAAACTAAAACAAGAATGTGTTCGATCTACGTACTCCTCTTCAGTCGAGATTGTTGCCCAATTCATCTCCTAAACATGCGCAGCATTCCTCTCCCTGCTATCCATCCCCAACCAAAACACCAGGTTTGAGTGGCAAACACTGTGGAAGGGAGTTGAACGAAGGTGATGCCGGCGCAATTCGGATGCTGTTCGCCGTCAAGCTTTTGCGTTCTCTCAGCTACAGTCAGATTTTTGAATGCGGAAAATTAAAACCACGGCCATTAAAAATAAGTAGAAAGTCTGCATCTTCAAAATGTACGAATTTGACTGTTTGCAACCAAACTGCAACCGCCGAGTGTGAATATTTAAGTGCAAGGCAAATGACACGGTGAACTCAGGATATCCCGGGTCCCACATTCCCACGAGTTCCTTCGTCATACATTTCCAGTCACGAAGGAGTCACGAGCACCATGACTCCAAAGTCCAGTGGAACAAGAGGAGGCCTGTGATGTGAAATGGGGTCCAGCTGGGCTTTCAGACAGATTAACAAGCAGAAGGACAGTCAGCACCAAGAGGACAGAGTGGGGGAAGGGAAAGGGACGCATGAGGTCATCAACATCCAGTGGAATCGCAGCTTAAACGCGGGGACTTGTTCCCAAACTGATCTTTGTCGTTTCATTGCGCCTTGGAAGCTCTACCCTTCAAACGCGGTGCATCCCCACGAGTTTTTACCGGGACCGCCACACTGGCGACAACAGGAGTGAACACGGTCAACGGCGGAGGCCGGAATTTCAGAGTGTTTGGCACAGTGCGTGAGCGCCACGGCATTCAGGGCTTACTGTGTCAAGCCTGGAATGTTGTCGACGGCGTTCCCGTATACCCGGCAGGGGCTGTTCAGCCTTTTGAGGCCTTTGTTGCCCCCGCTGTGATCCCTGTAGGGCAAACAGGACAGGAAGTGAAACAGGAAACCCGACGCCGGCAAATAAATCTGCATGCTGTAAAAATAGCTTCAATTGTACCATTCACAGTTCTACAAATAAATAACACCAAAGGCAATTTACAACAGTTTAATTGTGGGGTCATGCACTTCTTTTTTTTTTTTCTTTTTGAAAACTCCGGGGGGGAAAAAGAAACTATAAACACTAAAATCACACATTTAAGCAGGGAACGCACAATACTTGTATTAATATTTATACTGTATTATCTGGGGACATTGAATGTCCCTGCAGCTAGTGTCACAGAGGAAATAAAAACTAAACAAAGCTTACTAAAATAATTTTTGCACATATATTAGAGATTACTGAACGAATATAATGGGAAACAAACTGAATGGAAAGAAGTAGAACAAAAAGCATCTCGGCAGCCTTTGTTATTACTGCTCTGCAATGGGTCAGATGAAGTCATTCATCTGCCCCCGTGATCATCACAAAAAGCACAAAGCAAAACAAAAAGGATGCTCCCGCAGGGGACCGCCGGAATGCAGTTCGAACCACAGTTAACAGTTTTCTGGAACATTCTTTGGTCTGGAAAGGCCTAGGTCCATGTCGGCACTGTGGACTTTTTCCGGACCCTCATCAGACCCGATTCCTCGTTCCTTTCACGCCAGCACTGGCCTCACACAGCACAGAGTCGACAGCGAGCGGTACAAACCTGCAGTACCAGTCAAAAGTTTGAGCACACTTGCCAAAAACTAGTTTTTGTTTGCAACTGACAAATGTTGTACATCACATAACTGACTTCAGACACGTGAAAACGGTGGGAAAGGAAAATTTTCTCCAGTTATCGGATTCCTCAAAACGTCCACTTTTTGTGTTCAAACGAGCAGCAATCCGTTAAAACGTTTCCGTGGGCATTTTTCTCAAAGTCTACAAGTTGAGCGTCAGGTTTTATCCCGGTATCACAGCCTGGAGTTGCTTAGTAGGTTCCTTTCTCACTTAGGCTTCACTGTTGTTTGATTTTGCTATTTTCCTTGGAACATGACAACGGATATTAAACTTGATTTTGCGAAACAGGCACATTTTTGACTGCAGGTGCCCAGCACAGTGTGTGTTTTTCCAGGCTAACTAACACGTAGCAATATGAGAATCCACAACCTCGGACGCCACGGGTCAACCCAGCTGCTGGCGAGGGTGGTCTCACGGGGTCCGAATCAGCAGCTGGAAACTACACGGTCAGCTAGGCTGGACAGTGGGAACCCCGCACAACCAGATCATGTTTCACCAGTTCACACCACCACAATATTTCCTATAACCTGCAGTGCAACCCCCCCAGAGAGCAACAGGAAAGTTTAGAATCATAACTATGAAATGTCAAACAGCTCCTCACCAGTGTTTGTGCGTACAGAGGATTGCTTCAAGCGTCGCTCCCTCCTTCTCGAGACACGCCTGTGTAGGGATGGGAGATGAGCAGGCAGTCAGTCTCAGGATTATCTACTCCACAGCACACATTTCAGAACTTAACCTGGTGCATGCAGATTAAAAAATGCATGAAAGGAGTAGGTTTTCTGTGACAGATGGCAGAATTGATGCTGTTAAGCCATAAATCCCACAGGAAGAATTAAACACACGGTGACAGCACATTAAAAGTAGGCCAAGAAAAAAAAAATTCACCATCAGTAATATTATTACTAATTTTATTTTTTTGTTCAACTGTTGCTTTTCTCCAAAGGGAGGTACAGTGTGAGGGATGTACGCTAAGCTACTTACAGCACGGTACCTTTTACTGTACCAGTACAAGGTTAACCACCTTGACAAAGGGTATTGCAGCAGGATTTTAACCTGGGTTCATCAAGCGCACAGGTTTAGGTCTCTACAGTTAAGCTACCCACTAGTGATTGTATATGGATTCTTCTAGAAGAAAGCACAACAAGCGTAACTTTATTAGCCCCTCTGATAGAGCAGAGATTAACAACGGAAACATCCGGATCTGTTCAGCTGGGCCTGTGACCCAAAAACCCACATCTGCCAGGCTGGGGCTGAAACAGAGCCAGGCTGGCACCAGGAAGCTGCCAAAAATCACTCTGCTCTACACAAGAAGTGCTACTGGAAAGCTAATGATGCACATCTGAGAAAGAAGAGTCACATACAGGAAGAATTTTCTTTAAAGTCATCTTTTTGATGACACTCCTGCAGTGCTACCACCGTCAACACAAACTAATAGTCATCGGTCTGTTATCAATAGACTAGGGTGTTGGTGGTCCAGAGCCTATCCAGCAAACACAGGGCGTGAGGCAGGGCACATCCTGGACAGGACCATAATTCACTGCAGCAGAATAATAATACTTGTGACAAATGTGAATTTCTATCATATTTAACAGCTCATGGAAACTGAACAGGAAAAGCCAGACTTGCTCTGCTGGAAGCTGCCAGACCACAAGTGATGAGATGTAGCTGTTCAAAGTCTCAACTCAATAACCTCAAGGCTGTAATCATGGTCACCAACATGTCACAGTTTGTTTTGGATTAATATGAGCCCGCGTGCAAACTCGGCTCCCAAACCACACGCTTCTCGCCAAACAGGGGATCATCCACCTGGACGGTCTGCGGGTCAGCAGGGTCCACGGCCACGGCGACTCTCGACTCGGTGTCGACCACCAGGTAGCTGTAGTTGTCCGTGAGAACCGGAATAGGTATTATTTTAATACCTGGTGACAGAGAAGACAGCCGTTTGTAATTCATAATGATATTCGGCGATCCACGTGTAATAATCTCCTAAAGGAGCAACTGAGACTCTTACCATTGATTTCCACAGGATGGGCACTCGAATGGCCAGAGGGGAACCTCTCACGCGCCTTTCTCACCTGCCTCTTGTAAAACAGGTACCCCAGTTTGGTCCTGGTGTACAGAGTGTACCTGCAACACAAAGCAAACATACATTTCACATGTTGACATATATGAATATTGTATTCATTCCTATTCTCAAAAGAATTTTCTCCAGCGCAGGTTCCAATTGAGTTTAGTTTTCCTGCCAAAATCCACCGGTTATTTTGCACTGATTCTTGTGTCGTTCTGGGGTAATAAGGAGTGACGTCAGAGCAGGTTTCCAACAGCCAGGTTCACAGAGCGACATCAACACAGACACGATATATTACATTTGTACTGAAATTGCTTTGAAGGGAAGAAAATTGAACTGGATAAGACGTGTGGCTCTGGTCTCGACTGAAAGTATAATTTATGAGCCAGGCGAGCTGTCAATGGTCCCGGACCCCGGTCCCACGCATCGTGTCCGAAATTTCTGTCCAGTCAGGGTTGGTGTCTTACGCGATCCGGAAGAGCGCCCTCTCCGTCCGCGCCATGACCTTCCCCAGGACGCTCCTGCCGCACACGGAGCGCCTGAAGCCGGAGTCGGAGCCGGAGAGCCCGCAGCGCACGCACACGACCAGCAGCCCCAACACTGAGGCCGCGCCGAGCAGCAGCAGCGACCAGTCAGGAAGCGCCATGCTGGTGGGCGGGGCGCGGGTGACGTCACGGCCGTCAATCTCACACTCTCTCAGCAACCAGTAAATACTTTACAAAAGCTTTCTCACTTTTTAGAAACGACTCTATTGGGAAATCCATTTCAAATATATTACATGTAAAAAAAAATGTGCCCTTTATGTCCCCTTGTTACGTGACTGTAGATATTGACGAACATTGTTTAAGAGGTTTATCCACAATATTGTACGAACGTTTTCGCAAATTAAAAAGATATATAGAATCACGACATCAAAGAGTCGTGACAATTTCGACATCACGAAATACCTTATTTAAGCATCATCAAACAAAATGGACTCAATTCCTACCATAAACAGAAGTCCGTCCCAGATTCCCCGTAATAATCATGCTTTTACATTAATACTTAAAGTAACGTCTTGAGTTAAATAACTTAGTCAAGGGGAAGCGTAAAAGAAAAATAAAATTGTGTATAACCCGACGGGGCTACAGGGGTCTGTGCCCCACGAGTGGACGTGTTTTTAATTGAACCGCAAAGGATCGTGGGTACCGGGCCTGGACGATCGCAGTGTAACCGTTACCCTCCGTTTGCGGCTATTGTTGTTTAACACTTAACCAACTAACCTATGCGTTACTTTTAACCAGATATTTCCATGATACTGGTAAGGAATTACGACAACTAGGATTTAAGCACAGGGTGTAATACGGGGCTGCAGCGCCGCCTTGTGGCAGGTCTTGTATGCAGTGCGGATCGACAATAATAAAAAACGTACACATCTGTGCTTTAAGTGTGTAAAAACAAAAATTTGCCAAGTGTGAAGCGTACGTGCTGAAAAAACGTTGTACTTTCAAGGCCGATGTAAATATAAACCGCGACCGCGGTTTCAGCTGTAGATTCTCAGCGGATGGAAACTCCGTCTAAACGACGCAAACTTTGCTCCCGTTTCCGACGTAAACAAACATCGCCCTTTAATATGTCGTTCGTGAGGGTTAAAACTGTTCGCTTTTTTTACACCCCCCCTCATCCATCCATTTTTCATAGCTTTTCGTCCGTTGTGTTCCGCTGTGGCGAGTTTCACGCGCTGGTAACTCCGCCTCCGCGCGCGCGAGGACCACGTTGCTGGTGAAGAAGCGCAGAGGAAACGCGAACCCGCAGACCTGAGCCGTGACGGCGTGCGTGGGTGCGTGCGGGGATCAGTCAGAGTTGTTCCGCTCCTGTGTTTGTCTTCTGCCGGAGGTGAGTCGGTAACGTCGTCCGCCGCGTCGGAATCCTGTTTCGATTGAATCTCTTCTTGGGTTGTGCGAATATCCTGCATGTCGGATCGTCTCACTTCTCCAGTCAAGTTCCAGTTGCGAACCGCTCGCTTTGCAATACATCTTAACCATATTTTCTGTTCGCGACTCCTTGACAGATGTCTTCCGTTGTGTTCGACTGTTTTATTAACTAAATCAATGAACATGAAATCCAGAGCAGATGAGGATGAGATCCCGACCAACTTATTGTTGCTCCTCCTTGGAAGCTGTGAAAGTTCAAGAAGGTGTCTCTGATCTGAACAAAGTGCGTTTGTCTGTATGAAATGGTGTTTATAGACACTGTGTGCAACAATGAAACTTGTTCTGCTTTCCAAACCATCTAAATAGTCACGTGTTTTATTGTTCACCTGTAACAAGGATGGAACAAGCAGAACAAGGACCACGAAGTGAAAGTAAATAAAATGTGCAAAGCTTGAACAAGAATGGATCCATCAGTGGATCTGCAACGTGTGTAATATGTTGTATGTCTCACACATGTATGATTTGTAAGGTATTTTACATGTAGGCAGAATCAGGCGGTTGAGTTTGATCTTCTTTTACTGGCCAATGACTGCCAAACAAGGTAAAGTGGTTCACCAGAAGGTCCCGAGATGGAAGATCACTTCTGCTCTGTGTCACATTGAAAAAGTAAAATTTGCTGCGGTGTGAAAGCCTGGTCCCTGCTTCTGCACGATGTGTTCCAGAGGCCTGCCTCTGGCTAAAACTGAAAGTGGTAAAAGGACTTTGGCAACCAGAAGTGGTGGGTGGTGGAGGACATGGGTTTGCTGTAATGGGAGACGGCGTGAGAAGGTCCGAGATCCCGAGCAGCGGAGAAGCTCTAAAGATGGCAGTAGATGCAGAGCAGCTGTTTGAAGCAGTGCTAATGTTTTAAGTTGCAGCGACGTCATCGAAGTCCTCGACTACAGGCCGCGCTTTGAATGTTTTTGTTTCACGCTCAGATACAACTAGCCAGCTTTTTACCCAGGATAGAGACTCTAGTTGCTCGCCTGTAGGCTCACTTTATACCTGTTGTTTCAATCCGTTGTTCAGCGGTCTGGGCACTGAGAAGTGCTCGATAAAAATAAAAAGAATTAAATTCCAACAAAGCGGTCAGAAGCAAATAGTAGTTTCCTCTTTTTTTTTTTTAAATTTCCCACAAACAGCCATTTCTTTGCAGCCCTGGTTCTCCCTTTCTGTCTGGCAACCAGGGGGGTCACACCATTGTCAGAGTGGTGGCGTTTTGAAAAACCCCCCTTTCACTGAGCTGGTTACTCCATCTTTGGGGGGGGGTTCAGGTTACGCAACCAGATTCGTCGCAGTTGGACACTTTGTGGTTCGAGGAGCCTGTATAACCCTTGTCTGTGCTTCATCAGTCCCGTTTCCTTTTAAAGTTACTCCTTGTTTTGAGCTTAAGAAACCGCACGTCATCGTCATACAGGCTCCTCGGACCACAAGCCAGGACGTGATCCGAAGTGGGACAAGGTGACCGTTTTTTGTTTGTTTGTTTTAGTTGACTGTAAAAGTGTGTGTAGGGTGAGTGTGCGGCCGGTGCACCCTGCCTCACATCCTCTGTTTCCAGGATAGACTCTGGACCACCAGCGTCACCCTTACTGGTGACGAAAGACCCAATGAAATTAACGCTGTCTTCACGCTGTCTCTGGTCAGCGCCGAAGCTGCAATGTCCAAATCGGATTTCCCGCCGAGCTACAGTGACTTGGCTCCCCTGGTGGCGAACAGCGACTGCTCTGAACCCCCGCCATACAACTACGGAACTCAGTTTCCGCAAGCCATTTATGCCACCCCCGGATACCACCCATGTGGGCTCCAGCCACCCTCCACGGGGCAGTACGAAGGGCAGCCGACCGTGGCGCACCCGTCCGACGCGGGATACCCTGCCGTCGGCTTGCAGATGGTCGTGGCCCCGGTTCCTGCCCCGGTTATTTCCCCCGATGTCGTCGTCCCAGGTAAACATTTTGCTGCTCCTGACGTACGTCAAAAGGTGATAAAACGCTATTTGTTACACCATTAAATAGACAAACCACAGAAAAGCCCGGTTGTGTGGTGCTCGTGTCTTCTTCCCGTAAGTGTCCTGCACCCAGGTTTATTTTCTTTTGTAGATATTTCTTAAAAAGAAATGGTTGCAAAATATTGAGTGGATTCGCAGCAGTGTAGGTCGACTGAGGTGTTTTATTGTCGTTTACCTGTTTATACCGCGTGTCCGCCGGGGGTGTCTACTGTGTCCGGCTCAAGGGGGCTGCAGCAGGAGCGGGGATTCAAACCCGGGCTCTTTGACTCCAGAGCGGCTCCTCGAACCCCTCCTCCACCTGTCTGTCCTGTGTGACGTTAGGAACGTAGTAGGTGAAAGGAATTCTGTAAAATGTCCAGCTGTGAGTCGTCTTGGATGAAAGCATCGGTTGCAGGTTCGAATCCCACCTCCTGCTGTAGTAACCCTTTATCAAAGTACTTGCTTAAAAATGATCCAGCTGTATAAATCAGAGTGACTGACATGTTTGAAGTCACTTTGGAGCAAATTCTCTCCAGTATATTTAGATAAGGGATGATGCAAAAGGGAAGTGAAAGACGCTACAGATTATATTTCGACAGTTGATAGAGGTGGTTTGGAAAAGCTGAGAGGAAAACAAAATATTCTCAGAAACAAAGAAGGGGAAAAAAAAAATTCCCTCAGGGGCCCAGTAGCAGCTCCCAGGACAGAGCTAAACAGACGCGTTCAAGCCTATGGACATTACGATGAATAAATACATGTGTAGATGATCGTTTTCAATCTTTGACGTGCCTTGGAGGGGAAGAGGGGGCAGCTGAGAAGATCTCCACTTGATGACCTGTTCTCCAAGGCGAGAAGCAGCAGCGGTGAGGTGTTTTGGCAGAATAACAATAACGCGAACATCCACGATGGTCCCGGCCGCTCGAAGCGTGGACGGATGTTCGGGCAGGTAGGAGGTACAGACGGCTGTAATGCAGGTGCTGTGATGTGTCCACAGTTGAAGAAGAGGTGATCTGCACGGCCCACAGCTGGGAAAGCCTGGAGGTCCGACACGCTTTTGTCCGAAAAGTGAGTCCCGCCTCCTGTTACTCCTCCTGTCTGTACATTGAATATTGTTTTTAGGGCCACGTAAAAGTATATTTCTGTGTGCTGTAACTTTCGTGCAGGATCTGGACTATAAATGTTTCAGTAGGACTCCTTTTATCAGTCCGGAGCCACTGGTGGTGTAGCCGCTCAGGCTGTTGCTTTGTAACCTGATGGTTTTAGGTTCAAATCCACCTCTTGCTGTAATACCCTTCATAAAGGTATTTACTCTGCTGCATAAATGGGTAAATAACTGTAACGTTTTGAGTCATTCTGGAGATGTCAGATGAAGATAAATAACAACAATGTTCACGCAATGTTTTTTTTGCGGATGCCGTTCGATTAAAATCGGACTTATTTCGTTTTTACCGTGAACGTCAGCGACTTCCCATCTTTTCAGCGGGCAGATTTACTCAGTGGGCTGAAAAGTTGCAACTTCTGTGTGAAAAACAATTTATGGTGGAAACTCTGCTTTTGTGTAACAGGTTTACCTCATTCTGGCGTGTCAGTTCCTCGTAACCTTGGGAATTGTGGCTGTTTTTGTGTTTGTGTAAGTACAGTAAAAACATAACTGTTGCAGTTGTGCCGGTGTTACTTCAGTTTATTCAGTCCATCCAGAAAGTGCCTCAGAAAACACAGCATACAGTAAACTGTTAACTTATTAAACTGGCGTTTGAAGTTTAAGATGATGATGCGTAACCGGCAGGTGGTGAAGAGGTTAGCAATGTTGCCTTGCAGTCAGAAGGTCCCTGGTTTAAATCCCACCTGCTGCTTTAGTACCTTTCATCAAGATATTTACCTTTAATATGGTAAAAATTTCCCAACTGTATAAATGAGAAAATAATGGTAGTTATTCTGATGTTGTAAGATGCCTTTGATGAACATATAAGTTGAATAATGTGTATTTAAAAAAAAAATCATAAACCTTAACAAGTAACACTTTTTTTTTTTTTTAAATTAACAGTCAACCTGTTCGCATCTTCGTGGTGAGAAATCCAACCGTGTACTGGGCATCATAGTAAGATACAATCCTTCATAAGTTTTAGCTCCTTTTGTATCTTTCATGTAGATCCTGGTGTAAAATATATTGTATGTTTCCAAAGCCGAACAAAACGTGTTGTGCTGAAATGAGCGACGTGTCCCTTTACACGCCAACACCAGCACGTTAAAATGCAAAAGAGAACTGTTGCCTTGTATGTCTTTCAGTGCCGTGTTTGTCATCACTTACCTCGTCCTCATCTGCTGCCAAGGACCAAGGTCAGTTTTCACATTGTCCCATCCCGCAGGGGCCACGCAGGTACCGTGCCCCTCAGCAAAGTACCTCCACTGAGCTGCACCTGTATTAGTTACCGGCTGGAATTTGAAGTTGCTTTGCATTAAATGGGTAGGAAAAGTGTGATCAGTACAGCTGTGTGTGTGTGTGTGTGTGTGTGTGTGTGTGTCAGCCTGTCAGCCTGTTCCCTGGAGGACCGTGGGTCTGCTGGTTTTAAGATATTAAACTACCTGTCCTACTTTTGACATTTTAATGTACCCAAGACTGGCAGTTTCTCAGCCTCAGCAGCCCATTAAAAAAGGTTTTTGGTTGGACTGGGAATTGATGCACCAGCATGTTTCCCTTGAGGTCAAATCAGCTCCATTTGTCGCTTTCAGGAGGCGCTACCCATGGAACCTCATCCTGCTCAGCATCTTTGTAAGTCACCTGAATGCAGGTGGAGACGACTCGAGCTCCGGTTTTGTATCGGGGTTATTTTATACATTGTGATCAACACGGAAGGTCGGATGGTGTTGTGGTGTTTATGGCTGAATCCTTTCTTCTGCTCTAGTACCCTTGAGCAAGGTACTTCCTCTGAACTGATAGTTAGACGTTACTCTGCCGTGTAAAGGGTAAATCAGTGTAAACTTGGATATCTAACAATGTAAGTCACCTTGGAAAAATGGCCTGTGGTTAAAAAAAAAATGTTGTTGTTTCTAAAATATTTATAGATTTTGCAAAATGTAAGGTCACAGTGCCAGGATGAAACGGTACCTCTCGTGTGGTAAAACCAAAGTCTGGGAAAATCTTATTTAAGTGCAGTATTTTTTACTGCACCACAGTATAGTCCTGCAGTAACACTTGTACAACCTGATGTGTAATGAACATGTAATGTGCTCAATAACATGAAACGGTCAGTACTGTTACAAACAGACTTACATGCAGCACAGTGAATTAAGTGCAGAAAACGGGGAATAAAGCGTCAACGCGGCTTCGAGCAGAACGCCGCTACCGGGATCTAGGGAGCGCCGCACAGCCTCCGTGCCGCGCTGAATGGTTGTCGTTTGAGAAGCGGTGTCGACATTTCAAACCCGTTTGTATCCATTGGTGAAGTTGCTTAGTTAAAATGTGTGAATCTTTATATTTTTCCCTTATGCTTAAAAATTGTTTCCAATATTTGGCTTTTTTGAAATATTTTTGTGGCGGCCCGTGAAATCGAGGACGGACTGTTGTAACAGAGCCGAAGCGGCGTTAATGTCTGACTTTTGTCGTTCGCTGTTTTGCGCGTCGCTCTGGACAGACACTGGCCTTGTCCTACATGACGGGAACAATATCGAGGTGAGTTACCCTTTTACTTCCCGAATGTAAACGCAGGGAGAAGGACTGTGTACATTTGTGTGTTGTTGGCTAAACAGAGGAAAAACCCACTTTCTACTGATTTTCTTATGTTCTGCATTTCTTTCAAGCTACTATGATACAGATGCGGTTCTCCTGGCTGTGGGCATCACTGTGGTCGTGTGTGTCGTCATCACACTTTTCAGTTTCCAGACCAAGGTGAAAGATGATCGTACGAACCTTCTCGGCGTTAGAAAAGCTCAGCCTTTGACACTGTACGTTCAGCGACAGTCAACGTGTTGTAAAATTCCTCATCTAATGAGGGACATTTCTTTCCTTCAGGTGGACTTGACTTCATGCAGAGGTCTGTTCTGCGCTCTCGCCATCGTTCTCCTAGTAACGGCCCTAGTTGCATCCATCGTGCTGTCCATAAAATACGTAAGTGTGCATTTGTCTGCGCGCTGCGTGCAAAGGTGTGTTTAAAACCCGTTTTGTTATGGGTGGCATGAAGGCAGAGTAGGTGGCGCTGCTACCTCGAAGCTCCCTGGATGCGGGTTCGCATCAGCTTGGTTTGTGTGGGTTGCCCCTGGGTGCAAAGATGTGTGTTTCGGGTGGATTGGTCACTCTAAATTGCCCTTCGTCTGAGAGTGAGGTTGTCCTGGGACGGCCTCGCCTCAAGCCCGGCGAACGCTGGAGCACGCTGACCCTGCGCTGAACGAGAGGTCATTGATGATGGATGGATTTTGTTACCATGGCCCTAAAGATGTTTCAAGCTCAAGTGTAAAAGCATTTGTCTCCTTCACATTTCTCCAGAACAGGGTCTCTTACAGACCCAATTCTCACCTCCCACCAAGAGAGCATCCCTCTTAAACAAGTTGTTCTTGTATCTCCCAGGTTCTGTGGGTGCACATGCTGTATGCCGCTGTCGGAGCCGTCATTTACACCCTGGTGAGTGTAAAGCCCAGAAAAAACCTGTAAACCTCGACACAGAGGGGAGGGATATTAACAGCACCCTTGTTTGTGCAGTTTCTTGCCTACGATACCCAGCTGCTCATCGGAAGGGGCAAGTACGCCCTCAGCCCAGAGGAGTACGTATTCGGGGCTCTGATCCTGTACATCGACATCGTGCAGCTCTTCCTGTTCCTCCTGCAGCTCATCGGGGGGTCCTCAAAGTAGCAGTGAAAGGCGTGACTCGCCCGCGCAGGTCCACGTACACACACTTAACATCATTCCTCTTGCATTTTTAATGCCCAAAACTGTAACCCTCACAAGTGTTACACCTGCATACCTGGCAAAGAGGTATTTTGCTTTTGCTATTTTGGGATATGGGAGGAGGTGCAGTTTCAAACATTTTGTTTATAAAAGTGCTGCGTAGTACATTAAACTCTTTTGAGAATTTAAATATTTACGATCACAGTTTAAGAACTGACAATTAGTCTTCCACTGTCGTATAACATTTTTTACGTGATTGTACTTTATTTCATCTCAGTTATCCTTTTGCTGCTTCTCATTGACTTTACTCTTTCGTGCAGTGTGCGTGTATTAAAGAAAAAATACTGCAATGCTGTAATTCTGAAGGACTTTCTTGCATTCTGAAACTACTCACTTCAGCAGTACATGGCATACACTATATATGTAATCATTTTGTACGTTTTTGACTATATGAAGTTGCAATGAAATAAAATCAGTTCAACTGAACATTTATTTATTTAACCAGCATAATACAGGAAAACGAAAACCTGAGCTTAATGATTAACAAATGAAGATACAGAACAATATTTTCCCACCCACAAAAAGTGACCTGACGGTTGAACCCTGACAGAGTTCAGTTTTGAAGTTCTGGAAAAGGAAGGTCCTTATTCTGATTTCAGCGCAGTTGCATAACGCTCGCTTTCATATGATCCCTCGTTCGACTTCCTCATTCGCTGCCGGATTTTCAGCTGCTTTAGCCGATTTTTGTCAACTTCCCTCTTGGCGAGTAGGAACCCTATAATCCCCGACGGCAGTCCGATAATCCTGAGAATGAGAAACTGTCAACTCTACTGTTTATTAAGCAACAATTCATTCCATACATTCACAGCGAAAGAAGTGTCAAATGCAGAAATGTACTGGCAGTAAGTGCCACAGATGAGACGTACAGACCACCTCACTGAGCTTCTGAGTCTAAACTGGTCCCATTACATTTACTCATTCAGCAACTTGGTGCTGAGCTACCTACTACTATTTACCCATTTAAACAGCTGGGTATCTTTGGATAAGTACCTTGCTCAAGGAGGAGGGATTAAAACCTGTAACCTTGGAGTCTAAAGGCAGCAGATTTAATCACTCTGCCACCTGCTGCCCAGTTACATTTAATTTTTATTTCCAGTCTAAAGTCGAGTGAACTGGTGACTCAAATGTCTGTGTTGTGTGCCTGCGTTACCCTGCCATGCTGTATAGATGGGTAAATAACTGTAGGGAGTTTTGCGTAGAGCATTTCGCAGTATAAGAGGTCACCTTAGACAAAGGAGATTGAATAAAAGTACTGCTTGTGTTTAAACAAGTTGCATTGAAACTGTCTGTTGCGAGCTGTCCTCTGTTCCTGTGTCACCTTCCCTTATCTCCTTTAACCCGGAAAGTTCACCCCACCCTAACCTATAATTTAAACACATTGGTGCTTGAACCTTCATTGTTTGTCTTACTGCCAGGAGCTTTCCATTCATACAATTGTATAACTCCACCCACACCTACATGTCTATTTAAGGTGACCCCTTTCTTTGTTTGGCGAGACCGCGGGGTTCGCTCTCCCGACATGTCATATGCACCGATACTGAACTTAGAATAAAGAAAACTTTTGTTTTGCAATTACTCGGTCTAAATTTTCTTTGACACTGGCGTCAGAAATAAAACTTAAAGTTACGACACACAGCCGCTGCCCAGGAACCGTGAGCGTTGCCAGTTGATGACATTTTGTCCACTAGTCAAACATTTGGGGGTCACGTCCGTTACCACGAGGTCCAGTGACTGGATCCATTTTAGTTTGCATAGTTATTTGAGTAAAAAGTATTGTTTAAAAAAAAAACATCGCTTTAAAATAAGCACAACTTGCAAAATTAATTTAATTAGTGCTAAAATATTTGTGGGACATGGAATCTAAAGTGTGTGTTTGCACTGATTTGTGTTTTTATTAACACACCACGTAAGTAATGCACATATGCAATTTGGGCCATGTGCCAATAATATTTGCCTGCACAACTTGCATGTTGCTTATACTAAATTTTGGCATAAATTTTTATGAAAAAGTATTTGTGAGTGTGGTCTGTATAGTGAGCATTACTGAACACAGTTCAGAAGGTTGTGAAATTTCACCACTGTGTGTGACTGCGACCACAATCCACGAGAAGAGGATCTAAAGGCAGTTCCTCTGGCAGTCTAACAGATCTCACCAGGCATATCCTATTTTCATCATAGGATTTTTGGCCTGTTTCTTTGGAATGTACTCCAGTTCTCCCACTTCCTGCGAGTTGACGGATTCCTGTTTTTTCGGCACCTCCGTTTTGGCGCACATGAGCGCGGCTCCGTGACGGCAGTGGAACAGTCGGCCGTGCGGGAGACGCACGCAGGAGCCGAGCCTGCTGACTTCAAGGGCTGCAAGATGAAACCAGCAAGACACGAGAGACACTTTTAGATTCACTGAGCTGAAACAGCAAAGCTCAACAATCTTAGACAAAGCTCCAAAATGTGCATTTTAACTACCACTGCAACAAACCATGTAAAATTATAACGCGTGTAGTTCCAGGGGACAGGCTGTGTGCTTTTCTGGACCCAACCGGGTTTTATGTTAATTCGGCTTTAGTGGATTGTCTTAAAATTTGCATTACATGTACACTTTATTCTTTTAGCAGACACTTTTCCCCAAGGTATGTTTGTTTGTACACTAAGCTACTTAGACATGTTAGCCAGTGAAGTAAGAAACAAGCTGATAGTGGTTAAAAAAAAAAAAAAAACCCTCAGTGGCTCCAAAGCTAACAGCCCTCTGGGATGTGGTGAAATCGCACATTTACTGCAACCATTTGTACCGATAATCGATTACAGTAACGTGCATTTTAACTGCTGATCTTCTCCGCACTACAGCTTCTCAGGGAAGAATATAGCAGGAATACACTCACCGGCAACTTTATCAGGTATGTCTGGCCGCTACCCGCTGGTGGTGATGGTGTAATGGAGGTGCCACATAATACATTAAAAAAAACTTTTTTTGTACCGCCGGAGCAACTTCTGAACGCCACGGAGTACCTGTGTACCACAGATACTGACCAGCCGCATCCATCCTTTTATGGCCAGTCTGGTCTGTCTCAAACTTATAGCAGGAGAACGTGGCATGTCACAAAACACAGAACATCTCAGGATGGTTTCACAATCGTGACAGTGCCGTTACTTTACCTGTACAGTCCACACCTCTCCGGCCAGTAGACCAGTTGGGACGAGGTTGGGGACAGTAGCAGAATGAATGTGTCAAAAAATCTGCAGGAACTGTGCGGAACTGTCAGTCACACAAGAAGCAAGAACCCTGTTGCTGAATTCATGCTGTTCGGGGGAAAGGGGCCCAACTCTCTATATCTTATGTATACCTAACAAAGTGGCCGGTGAACACATCTGAATGACACATTATGACCAGAATTTAATAAATCTGCTGTAAACAAACATAACACAATGGAATCCCTAGAGTCTGCTTCACCTCAAAGGTTTAAAAGACCTCCTGAACGTTGGGAAATGCTTAAAAATGCCGAATCACAGTGACGCAGTAGCAACATCGCGTCACGATCACCACACCTCCCCGGCACACACTTTTACACGATACAGAAAGCGATGTCTGGCTTCGAATGGTCAATATTCAACATTCAGGAGATGTAATACATCAGCAGGAGTGAAGCTATGAGGCGCTAAAAGACAAAGAAAACGTATCTGACAGTCACCTTTCAACAGGTATCGTGAGAAAAATGAGAAACGGCTGTCAGAAAGCTGCCAGTGCAACACGAACAGCGAAAAGCACAATTTGCGTGCAAGGTTTGATCTAAATGTAGTTTCACTGTGTGGAGTCGTACTGTTAAAAGAAATGTCTTACTTTTGCCAGCTACAGCTCCCAAATACTTCGTAAAGGGCGCCGCCATGCTGCAAGGTTGTCTGCGCGTGCGCACTCGGCGCTGTTCGAACCCGAATGCGTACCCTGACGCCATCGCAGACGTCATCCGCGTTACCGGAAGTGGTGGAATTTAAGCCGGGAGTTTAAATTTTTAGTAAGAAATTTGAATGCTCCTTATACAAAACGGCCGAGAGAAAACTGGTGATGCAAAATTTAAATGTTTACGGGAAAATCAAACCCGTGGTCTACAAACCATCGTTAAGGAGTTTGCGGTTTAACTGTAGGAACTAAAGTGCCTACAGTGATGGAATTTTATCTTGTTCCCCTGTAATTCGTTTCAGAAAAGACCTTCCACTTAATCTGAACAGATAAATGTAGTAAGGACAATGACAGCTGCAGTACATTTTGAGCAATGTTTGTAAACATTGTTCTTACAAGATAGTAAGTGAAAAAAATGCTCATTTATTTAGACTGAATTTAGAGAACCACCACGTGGTGTCGTAGTCATGCTGTTACCTCCTGCTGATGGACACTTTACAAAGTGTGTCAGAACAGCGTATTTGGTACACATTTGTTAAACCTGTGCCAAAATGTTACAAACACCAGAAACTTGATTAACTTTATTATACCATAAAATGGTACAATGTATTACTTAGACAAAACTAAAACCACTATAAAATTGAAGAAAAAAATAAAAAGAATACATCTTAGGTCAAAATATTTTAAAAAATGCACTGTAGAAATGTAAAGCAATATTTACAGTTTCTGACCTTCCCATTAAAACTGCTTTAAAGTTCAGTGAAATAAAGTCCAACTGGAAACAGTGAATTAAACCTTTAAGAGGTTCCAAAAGTCTTTACACTTTCCTTCTTCGATTCCCCCCATTTAGCAGTTCAACAGGAAGAATGTTCCAGAATGCAAGAGTTCATTAATCTTCAAGGGTGTAGTTGGGGTTCACAACCAGGATGCATTCATCGGCTTGCGACTCCGACTGGGACACCTCGGAGGAGCCCTTCAGTCCAGCCTGGGATAGTTCAATGAGGATGTGGTCCTGGAAGGAAAAGGCAAGAGAGCAATTACTCCACAAGAGCGTAACCTTCCATCTGTTCAAACTGACCATCACACCAGTCGAAAACAGAGGGACAGCAGGTGGTTAAAAATGCTCTTCTCACTTACATAGTGGACCAGCCTGTGAATCACTTTTTCAATTATGGTCTTTCTGTTGATGAGCTCCTCCTCAGACTCAATTTCAGACTCAATTTCCTTCAGGTACCAGTTTATCACCGCACTCTTCTTCAGCACTTCTTCATCATCCTCTGTAAAGAACAATATGCAATCTGAATGCAATTCTCAAGCTAAAAGGAGAAAAAAAGGCTGCACGGTCACAGTGGCACAAATACAGTCGACCATTCAGATGTCCGGATGTGATGAAGTCCGCAAAATCAAAAGCGTAATTTAATCTGTTTTTTTTTCCCCTCAACAGAAGTGTGGTATAGTATTGCACTATGTGTTACAGTAACACTTTCATAACGTCATGTGGAATGAACATATAATGTGCCTAATAAAATGTTAGTCCTGCAACTGAAACACCACCTGAAGGGGACTAGGGGGCGCTGTTCCACCTTTGTTACACTAACCGTGAAGACAGGCGTTTCTTGTTCAAGATACAGTATCAAAATTGTTTAAAACATTTCATGCATCGTTTTCTCCAAAAATAAAATACTTATTATTTCCATTATGCTGAAAAATATTTTTTTCTTAAAAAATAAGATCTTCCATCTGTAAAATTGGGATCCATAATAGAGTATCTACTGTACATACTGTAACTCCCCAAATGTTTTTCCATATTCAACTCTAAATTTTAAATGGAAAAAAACAAATAGAGTCAGTTATCAGGAAAAAGAATCCACAAGCAGAAAGTCTGGCTTCTCACCCTCCTCTGCTTTGCGCAGGTGCAGGACGACCAGGTTGGAAATGCGACGGTAGTCGGTAAAGGACAGCCTCAGCGACGGCTTGGCCACCTCGTTCCGCTCCGCTGGTTCTGTGTCTCCGTTCACGCCGTTGACGTGTCCGTTGATGCCATTCGGTACATCGTGACCTACAGGAAGAGGACTGTTAGCAGCTCATTCTCATACAAGTTAATACATTTCACTGTAGGCTTCAAGTAATAATCCAGGAGCAGCTCTGCTCCCAGCTGCCTCATCTAAGTGAGGTGGGTTGGAGAAACTGCACCAGTACCGTTCACACCACCGGCTTCTTCTTCCTCCTCCTCCTCCTCCTGCTGCTGCTGCTCATCCTCCTGCTCCAGGTTGATGTCTGGCGTTTCCACACGGATGATGGACTTGTTCAAAAGTCTGAAGGCTTCCTTGACGTGCTTCGGCTGGACCTACGCGGGACACGAGAAGAAGGTTTGGACCTGTGTTTGGGGCACAGCTTCGGTTTGATGTTTCCATCAGCTTTTAACAGCACATCTTCTTAACATGCCAGCAAGTTGCTACAGTAAAATATTTGGCCCACAGTCCATATACAGTCACTTCCATCAAAGCAAGAGACTGACTCTTCTGGTCACCGCACGCTGGGACACATTATTCACATGTACCGCTTAATCATTCGGAAATGCATTACATAGTAATTTTCCATTAAATTTCTCAAAATGACTACATACTTAAAACGCGCACCACCAGGTAGTGTTAATGAAAAGTATGACTGCTAAAGTGCACGTTAATGAATGTGGTCCAAAAATGGCACATAAGAGTCCGCCATAGCTGACTGCATTACCAGCTTAACTAGGCAATGACGGCTCATTTGTTCCCCCTCTTCCCCCCTCTGGAAGCTCACCTCATCGCAGCAGTGCATCCTGGCCATGGCCTCTGACAGGCGGATCATGCTCTCCAGCTGGCGCACAGTGATCCTCCAGGCCGACTTGCTGACGCCTGAGGCGTCCCTCTGCCGTAGGCGCTTGTACTGCTCCACGATGAAGTCCTCCGACTCCTTTGAAATCTGACGGCCAGAACACGCAGGTTGAAAACATGGAAGCACAGCTTTAGCACCTGTACAAGAAGACAGGAACCAAAGACTGCACTCCTTACCTTTGGCTTGAACTGTCTTGCAAAGAGGAGGTATCTGCGGATTTCTTCCAGGGTGTACAGTCTGTCGATGGATTCCTGGACCCTGCAATGCAAGTCTACGATACGTCTAGCAATGGCGTAATCGGTGACCTGCGGTTAAACAAGAAAACATTTTATGAAAGAGTTGAAAAACAGGGAAAGGGAATCCGTTTATGAGAATATGTATAATTAGCGTCCATTCAACCATCCTCCTTAACTGCTTCAGTCTGGTCTGGAGGCTATACTGAAATCACTTGGGTGAAAGTTTGAAACCACACCCTGGATGGGAGAGCAGTCCATAGCAGATTGGCAAAAACACACACACACACACACACACACACACACACACACACACACACACAAAATGGGCAATTTAGAGTGACCAATGAACCTGAAACACACGTTTCTGGATTGTGGGTGGAAACTGCAAACTACACATAGACTGAGCTGGATTCAAACCCACGCCTGAATAATCTAGATGCTGTGAGGTACCATCGCTACGTAGTGTGCCACACTTACAAATTATTTCAATTACTTGTAATGTTATTAATCTTTTATACTTAAACCATGTTATCAAACTGCTTTAAAGATGTGGTGTCTGCTAATCGTCTCTTCCAGTGCCACACGCTGCACAGCTCACCTCATTGCACTCATCTACCAGGATGAAGAAGAGGTCAAATCTGGACATGATGGGCGCAGTCAGGTTCACATTCTGCTTTAGGGACTTGGTGCGGTCGTATCGGCCGCCAATAGGGTTGGCAGCAGCCAGGATGGAGGTGCGGGCATTCAGAGTGGCCTGAGTCAGGAGAAAATGCCCTAAGTCCACCACCAGAACATTCAGAGAAGCGAATCATCCGAACAAACTCACAGTTGATTATTCCAAACGTGCAAATCTGTGAAGGAGCTCCAACAATGAAGAGCTGCAACAATGGAGCAACCGGACCAAAGTTTGACCATTCACGAGGCAGAAGGACATTGAGAATACAGAGACAGGCTGCTTTACGTCAACCATCTTCTTGAGAGCCGCTCACCTTGACCCCTGCTTTGGTGATGGAGATGGTCTGCTGCTCCATGGCTTCGTGGATGGCCACCTGGTCCCGCATTTCCATCTTGTCAAATTCGTCAATGCAGCAGACACCCTGCAGGGGGGAGATGTCATGTGATGCATCTTCAAACTTGCACGTTTCTGTCTAAATGGCACAAGAGGCACAAATGCGGCAACTTACATTATCGGCCAGCATGAGGGCGCCGGCTTCAATCACAAACTCATGGGACTCCTCGTCTCGTACAACGGCGGCAGTCAGACCAGCGGCGCTCGACGCCTTCCCGCTTGTGTAGACGGCGCGGGGGCTGAACTCCTCCACATGCCTGGGGGGGGAGACAATGTAACCCGTTCAGGAGAAACTGATCGTTCATTATTTGGGGGGGGGGGGGGGGTCATACTCTGTACACTTCTCACTTGAGCAACTGGCTCTTGGCAGTGCTGGGGTCTCCTACGATGCACACGTTGATGTCCCCGCGGAGCGACGTCCCCTCTGTGGTGGTCTTCGGGACCCCACCGAACAACATGAGAAGGATCCCTCGCTTGACCTCGTCATTGCCTGAGGGTTCAAAGCAAAACACAGAACAACTCGTGACCTGGTCAAACTGTCACTTATATTCATTTATTAGACACTTTTCTGACAGGCAAACAACTTAAGAAACAGATGGGATGATAAAAACAGTTTGTTTGTTTGATAACATTATGTTGCTGGTTCACATCCCTCAACAGGGAGCTCATTCCAGCACATCAGGGCTAAAACAGAACTGACAGACCTGCAATTGAGACCCCTTGAGAGAGGAACTAGAAATGGTGGAGCGTAGCACTGCTGCTTAGGTGAAGGGTGCAGCAGTGTGTTTGTCAGTAAGAGAGGGGAACCAACGACTAACCGTGGATGGTTGGGAAGAGGCTGGTGCACAGATTGTGGTACAGGTTCTTGTCCTGACTCATCTCAAACACCTTCTCCCACTCCTTCACTGACATCTGGTTCTTGATGCTTTCAGCAGTCTGCTCCTCATCGCGGATCTCCTTCCCACCAAACTGCCACACAGAGCGACACTTCAGTCACCAAATTACAGTTCCACCACCCAGCGGGTCATGACCACCAGCCTATGCCGGCACCCTCGCTTCTTACCCTGGGGTTGGTAGGTGCCACGTGGCAGGCCAGGAAGGCCAGTTTGTAGGAGAGATCGCGCACTCCCAGGGCCTTCAGCCCACGGATGCCCTCATTCTCATAGCCCTGAGTGCCGGCAGTGCGGGAGCTGGTCTCAGCACGCACTCCTAGGGGGGTTAAAGATTTAAAACAGAGATGATCAGTGGCAACAGCCAAAAATGGTGACGTGCAAATGAATCATCAGAAACAGCTGGCAAGAAAGACCTGGAGTGGAGAGCTGCGACACATCTGGCACAACGATCAGCGAACCCACAAAGTCACACTTGTCTCCTGCCTGGGCAGATTCCACAGCCTCAGCCCGCAGGATGATCTCCACGCTGCGGGGGATGGACCCCCGGGGTAGCTCCGCCTGCGTTTCCTGGATGCGCACCTGGGGAGGGACACACCAGCATCAGCACCAGGAGGAGAGGTGCGTGGGAGAGGGGCAGCGAGGGCAAGCGCCTGCCCACCTTCTGAAAGTCGACAAACTTGGACTTGTTGGTGTCGAGCAGGAAGCGGCGGCGGTTGCTGCACACGGGGTTGCGGCACACGCTCGGCTGTGTGTACTTGAACTGCTGCTCCACGTCCTTGACCACGGATTGGCAGTCGAGGCACAGGAATGTGGCGCTCACTAGCTCGGGGTGCACTGGGTGGGTGCGAACCACCTGGCCGCTGATGCGCACCAGCGAGCCGATCCGCAGGGCCGTCAGCTCCCGGATCCTGGGGGGACATGGGACAAGTAGCACAGTGGTTAAGGGCTCCACTTGAGACCTGCTCAAGGCACTAGGAGGGCCCTGCTGTTGCACCCCCAAGTGAGGCATTTACCCTGGTCCCGTCATAGTAGCTACTATACTCACCTTCTTATATTAACTACAATTCTGTTTTTTTACTAAGCAAACATCCAAGTCAGGACTAGTTATACATTAGTTAAGGAAATTACACACCACAACTGCCCACTGAGCTCTTCCCTGGGACTCCACCCCCCCCCCCAAATGGTCATTTTGAGGTTTCACTGTGGAAAAATTGTTGAATCACAATGTTTTTTTAGTTGTTGCGTTCAATTTCGGTTTAAACACAATGTCGTACAATTTAAAAATTTGGAGAAACTGAACTGAAAAATAGAAAATATTGTGAACATTTTAACATTATCTTGAGTCGCTGCTTTTGGTCATATTTTGAAATAGTACCAAGA
Source organism: Arapaima gigas (assembly GCA_900497675.1). Taxonomy (NCBI): domain Eukaryota; kingdom Metazoa; phylum Chordata; class Actinopteri; order Osteoglossiformes; family Osteoglossidae; genus Arapaima; species Arapaima gigas. The sequence continues at coordinate 238,234 of UFQX01000306.1, forward strand.
TAATGCTGAAATGTTAAGAACTTTTTAAAAATTTTTTCAATTTTTGCAAATTCGATCAATGAACATACAAGGACAGATTGAAGAAAATAAAAGACAAAGTTGAAAAGAAAACCGAAACATTGCAATTCAACACTTATCCCTCAAACAGACCTAAAAATGACTGTCTTGGGGCTGCATGGGTTCCTGCCCCCTCCCTCCTTGGACTTCAAGGTTAATAAATGATCCTCTTACTTGTGTCTCGACGGGACGTCCTGGATAGCCAAGTAGAACTCCTTATTGACCGGAACGTTTCCATGATCACGGGCAAAGTTCCGTACAGCGCAGCACAAATACGGATAAACCCTTAAAACAGCAAAAGTGGGGGGAAAACAGGTCAGTGTAACATGGTGTTTTTTTAAGAATTTTTGAACGCTAGGTAAAAAAATAAACGTTCCTGTATGTGAATTTATATTGTGCTTCCTTTGAGTTCAGGGCCTCGGTGTGGCAGTGAGGCATCATGGGATTGAGCAGCTGAACTAACAAGACTGGTTTTGTACTGAGCATCACATTTACATGCATTCATTTCACTTTTTTAACTGATTCACCCTGTTATACAGCGGGATAAAGTTTACTGTACCCGTCCAGAGCAACTACCTTCATCAAAGGTATTAAGCAGCAGGTGGGATTCGAACCTGTCACCTCAGCTGCAAACACCAGGCCACATTTTAAGTCGCTTTGAAGAAACCTGTCAGACTCCACAAGTTTCTGGGAATGGGTTCTGCACCCATCGCGCACGCCTCACCTGTAGAACTCCTCCTGCACGGTAGTGGCCAGCTCCTGGTTGAAGCGCTCCAGGTCGGCGAAGCTCACTAGCAGCGTGTTCTTCTCCGGCCGGATGAGCTGCACCGCGTCGGCGACGTACTTCACCTCACCGTCGTCGTTCTGGAACCTTCGAGCAGCAAGAAAACGCTGCTTTTCAGGGACTAAGCGCGTGCAACGTGGTGAGAGCAACCCCGCCGGGCGCGCACGAGAGGTAACCGCCACGAGGCGAATACACACACACACACATATATATATAAACACACTCCATTCCTCGTATACAGCACGCGAAATAATTAAAAAACTAAAAAAGACCAATTTGTACGAGTTTTCATCGCTAAACGTCGCCACCTCCCCGTCCAAACACACACACACACACACACACACACACACACACACCGAGTACCCCACACAACACAATAAAGCAGCGGTCCTCACTCCTCCAGAAACTCCTGGAATAACTTCTGGCACTTCTCCGCCAACTCATCTTTAACGATCTGCCCTGGGTTGTCAGACGTTGGCGCTGCAAGATCCATGTGTTCGTTGTGGAAAAATGAACAGAAGTACAATATTTCAGTAACAAGGTCTCCGCGCGAACCGCTCTTCTTCCAGATCCGCTCTCTAACTTTTCGCGCGAAACCCCGTGGCCACGTGACGTCTTTCCCGCCACCAACAACCAATCCCTTCGTCGCATTTCTCCGACAGAGGTGTGGCTACAACATTTCTGCTCCAACCACCAATCCGCTGGCTGTAATTCCACTAAGTGGGTGTGGTTGTACAGTTTTGACCAATCTGTACGTGGGATGGGGCTGGAATAAATTAAAAATGGACGCTCCGGGTCCGCATGCATCTCAGAAGTCGAACGTTGCAAAATATAGGAGATTCAACAGACTAAGTAGATACGTGGCTCTCATTATTAAAAGAAACGGTTTTCATCATTTTAAGCAATAACACTAAGCGAACCCTAGTTTAACAGAGAAAAGGTCAATCGATGAAACTTATTAAAATGTGCAAAGAAAATGGTTGTGTTTCAATGAGCTCGGTTTCTTAAAATAATCAGACAAGTTCAGTTTGCAGTACTTTTATTTCTTATTTCCTTCCAGTCAGTTAGAAAATAAGACAATACCATCGCTAAGTGAGTATGACTGTGTCCTGATTGACACCACTTAATTCGTTAAGAGCAACAATAGGTATAGAAAGGTGTAGAAAAGTATTGGGTACCAAAAACCGTAAGGAAAGACGGATTTGCTCAAGCCCCATGTTAATATTAATACGTAATTTCCAGAATGATCTCCCTATACAATCACATTCCTATATGCAGATTGTACTGTTTCTGGCAGGATTAGACAGGCAAAATCTGTTTCTGAATTAGCAGTGGCACTTCCATTTCTTTCAAACCAACAGGATCTTTCTTCTTCTTCTTTTCTTCTCGGCAAACTCCAGGAGCCGTGCTCTTCTTCAGGGGGTCAGACGCTTGGGGTCACGGGGGAACATGGAGGTCTGGCGGACGTTGTGGAGCCCCAGGTACAGCATGGTGACTCGTTCCAGTCCTGTAGAGCACAAGGTGTTCGTCATACACACCAAAACCATAGTAGAGTACCACCAGCCAGCTAGAGCTTCTTCCTACTGGTGATCTGATCCCACCCAATACCATTTCATCTCATTCCATAAATGCTAAATAGTATGAACACTAATCGCCATGTCTGAAAATCACTTCTGCATCAGTGCTTTGGGTCTTACTTTAATACATCATCTGGGAAGAGATACCAAAATGTTTTATGTGCAGCATGACCATGGGGGAGTTGTGAGACACTGTAGATGATTGTCTACCAAATCAAAAAAATAAACATCTGTCTCAATTCTACTTGTTTGTTCATATAAAGTCAATAAATAAAAGAACCAAAAACTGCTCAGTGAGCATGTGAAAATATGAGCAGAACTGTGCTGTCGTGTTACAAGTGTGTGGATCGACAAGATACCTATGCCACCACCAGCGTGAGGGGGGGCCCCAAAGCGGAAGGAGTCGATGTAAGCCTTGATCTTCTCCAAGTCTGCAGGAGAGCAAGGTCACATAGATCAAACAAATCAAGAAACAAAGCCTGACCTGCCGAGCTTTTGGCTAGAACATTTCATCACTTCATCTGTCCTTTTCACACAAATCTGTACACAGATATGGGAATTTTGTGCCAATATTTAAGGGCTACGTAGCACTTTTCGCTCTCTTTTTGTTGGAAAAATTTTGCAACTGAAATAATGAAAATTGAAAAAAGGTACATCAATACAATAATAAATAAATAACCACACTTAATTAACTTTTTTCTGGAAGTGCATCATTCCTTTTTTTGCTCTTCCGGAACACAAAGCATCATCAAATATTAGTTTAAATTATTGGCCAAATCTAAGCATTGGCCCAGTATCAATAAAATTAACTGAAACAATTCTCTTCTGATACTGATATGATTCCAATATCATCCTGCATCCTATTAGTACATGTAACTAATAGCAGAACAGCCACTAGTTTAAGGGTTAAGGATGACAGATATTACTACAGATTTTATTCCCTTAAGCTGGTTACTTAAAAATAGAAAATTAACTTTTGCTTGGGAATTAGAGGACGTAGGTTAAGGGAAGTGGTAAAGGAATTGTCACAGGTAGCTGAGAGGGGTAGTCAGTGGCTATGGTTGAGGAGAGTGCAACTAGAATGGGGGTAGGTGAGGTAGTATAGTTAGGTGGGGACCTTTCACCTAGTAAGCTTGGAGGGGGGTGGGTCTGGGACGCCAGGCCGCATTGCTGAGCCATCCGGAGGTGTCGTGGGCCTAAGTCAGCGAAACGCCGATGAAGGATGGTGCCTACCTGATGACCCCGGTGAGGAGCTTACAAGCTGGTGTATTAGGGGAGGAGGCGGGTAGATAGGTAGGGCGTTAGATGGGTATGGTAGGGCTCTATGCTACATCCCAGGCTGCAGGATATCTATCAACCTATCTTGTATATTTGTAATTCAAACTAACAAGATGCAGGGTGGTAAAATACATTTACTGTTACAATAATGTGCTAAAAATGAACGCTGCTCTGTTACTGTGGTGTCAAATGAGAGCAAAGCAGCGGCAGGTTGTGCAGGTACCGATGTTATGGTGCAGGGCCCTCTCAGTCAGCAGCTGGGCATCGTGGATCCTCTGAGCACCAGACAGGATCTCCTCTCCCCGCATGAACATGTCGTACGAGTTGGAGTATTTCTGAAGAGAAAGTCCAGCAGGCATGGTTCAGTCGGGGTTTCTCCTGCCAACCCAACTTGAGGTGAACTCACACTTACAGGGTTGATGGGGTCGGGCATCGTGTAGAAGGGCCTCACTGCCAGTGGGTACTTGTCCAGGACATAGAAGTCAGTATCATACTACAAAGAGGAAAGAAAAGACAGAAGACCACCATATTCAGTCCTCACACGTTTCCCGACACGCAGCCGACTCTGAAATGCGCTGTCACAGAAGCACAGCAGATTTCTATCATTCACAGGAAAGCACCTTAAATGAATGCTGAGACAACAAGAGTTCAGTCAGATTCCAGCTTCTGCATAAACATTTAATATACATTTTACCTTTTCTTTGACAAGACGCCCAAGAAGCTTCTCATTTGGTGTGCTGTGTTTAAAAAAAGAAATGCACATTTAAAACAAAAAAAAAAAATCAGTGCTGTTTTTTTGTATGTTCAAAACACCATTGGTCACTGAACTGAACTTCTAACCAGAAGGCTATTGGTTCAAGTGCCAGACAGGAAGCTGCATTAAACATTTCTGCAGGTATGATGCTGTGGAAATGTCCTATTGAGCTGTAAGCCCCAGGATAAGACAACTGACAGGTTAAAACTGTCCGGGTGGGGCGCAGGTGTGGTAGCCTCACCTGAGGTCCTCCTCGTCGCCCATCTCCACGCCAGCCTGCTTCAGCATGGCCACAGCCTCCCAGTACTCCAGCCGCAGGGTGGGCTCCAGGAACTTGAAAGGCTCGCTGGGATACTGCTTGTTGACCGTCTGGATCTCTGTCTGGAACCTGTTCCCAAGGGGCATACACATCATATGTGAGGGCACACACACGCGTGCACACAAACACACACACTGTCTCACTCCCCACCCAACTGCACAAACTCTGGTCCTATAAATAATTCTGTACTTTTAAACCCCTCTCTAGCACAAGGCCCCTGCAGAGCACACTTTAAATTGCACCGATTCTTCTGAAAGTTGTGGCATTTTAGCCACACAGTATTCATTCCCCCCTCTGAGCCCAGTGGGTTCTAGTGAGATTCCGAGACTCCTTCAGACAGCTGTACCTGTCTCTCAGGCCTTTAAAAATCTGCACCATAGTGTCGGTGATGGACTCCACCACCTCATGGTAGTGGTAGTTGAAAGCCATCTCAATATCCAGACCCACAAACTCAGTGAGGTGCCGGTGTGTGTTGGAGTCTTCGGCTCTGAACACTGAGGGAGACGAGATCCACAAAGAACAAAGTTAGAAATAGAGACAAGTAAAAAATTTACCTCAATTCCACCTCATAAACTGATCTCTTTCATAAACAATTTGTCTCATCTTTTTCATAAAGCTCTACTCATACATTGCATTCCACCTTTGATTTAATAGACCTTGATCTTACAGGTTTTGCATTTTACATTTTATAATTTTGTGGACACCCCCCCACGTAGTCCAGAAAATCAAGGACTGCACGCTGAAGACACCCAAGTATTGTACCTGTGTCAGTCTCCTGATTATAAAATCAAGACCCTCACGCAAGAACACAATACTGCAGCAGTCCCTCCCTGATACTTACATTTTGTTCTATATCGCTTTGTGATGTAAAAAAAAATTGTCACAGAGAGAAAATTCAAGTAGAAAAAACTAGGGGCAGTGGGTGGTGCAGTCTTTAGGTAAATAGGTTGCAGGTTCAAGTCCCATGCCTGTTGTAACACCCATGAGCACAGTATTTACCTTAAAAAATCTCCAGTGGAAGGACAAAATTACCCAGTGGTACAAATGGGTAAAATCACTGTAAGCAGCTGAATGCCGTAATTCGCTTTTAAATGTAACATTTATAATTTATCTAGTGTAGGATTGGTGTGTGGGGGGAACACTGGAGGTGGCTATAAACTGCAAACATTAAGGACTCCTTAAGAATAAAAATGTCTACACTAAAACTCAAACACACTCCTCACCTTAATTCCTGTTAACGTAAAACATTTTTAAAATCACTGCAATATATGCAGGAGCCCCGATATAAGAGGCAGACTGTGCACTCGGGCTGTGTGTCAGTGCAACCACATGAGGGGAGTGTCGAGCCAATCTTTTTGCAACACCCAAAACCATCAGTAGACACATTCTGTAGCTGCAGGGATTTTCCAGACAAATTTCAGGGGCTTTCAGTAATTACACTTTCAACTGCAGATGAGGCTTTTACATGAATTCACGCCGTCTAGGTGTTAAAACTTTTTCTCTCTCTCTCAACCTGTTCTTAACCTGTAAAGGAGTATTCTTGTCAAGAAACGGCACTGTTTTGGGCTCCCACAATACCCTTTGCTGCCCTTTCTGCACATATAACAGAATTCATTAAGGTTACCAGGGCGACCAACATTTCTCTATTTTGCCCTTATTAATACCAAACAGGCATTTTGCTGAAGGTCAGATTGGATACCCAGCATTGAGGTTAGAGATCATAAGGGGTCATCATCTTTGGGGGTGACTGCGTTTTGGCATGAGAAAGGCCCCCTCCTACCTGGTCCAACACAGAAAACCTTGTCAAAATCAGCACAGATGCACATCTGCTTGTAGAGCTGGGGAGACTGGGCCAGATACGCGCTGGTCTTGAAGTAGGAGACAGTGAAGACGTTGGCGCCCCCCTCGCTGGCAGCTGGAAGGAGAACAAACAACAAAATGCAGCTAAAATACTTATCTGTTTTTATCTGATCTCTACGTGCAATGCAGATGTCATATTTCACATCATCAACCTTGCTTTGTTGTGCCTCTCCAGATAAGAACATGCAAAACGAGTTCAACTGGCACAAATTCATGCACAATATTTGTTGTGGTTTTAATCCTCGCACTCGGAATCATATTCAGAACAACAAGCACGTACGTAGAATTTCTCCTACAAGAATCCCTCCCAGCATTCAACATGGCTCTCAAACCAGATCTTCTCTCCTGATCTTTGAACTACAGAAATTTGCATCACATCATCTGCTGAGCATTCTGGCTTCCTGCATCTCAGTCTGGTATGGGAACTGTGCTGTGCCTCTGACCAGCGGGTAGTAAAGACTTGCATAGTCCATCACCAGGACCTCACTACCCACCATCCAGACCGCATACAACCAGCGGACTGTCAGGAATCATCATCACCAAGGAACCCTCTCACTGTCTCCACCATCTGTTTTCACCGCTGCCTTCTGGAAGATGCTGTCACAGCTTGTGGGCTAACAATACCAAGCTTAGGAACAGCTTTGCCTCCAAGCTGTCAGACTGCTGAGTTCTGGACATTATGTAGACTGATTACCACCACCTTTAATGTTTAACAGCTTGCCCTAATCACCATATCCATTATCATCTAGTTATCAATTTACATAGATATCTATCTATATGTATACATCCATCTATCTATGTTCATGTATTTGTCTATCTACATATCTAACACAATTTACATGTCTTGTCCTTTTCCTGCCAGACATGTTGTCTGCGTGTGAAGCACTTCATCTGTTGTTTATGCACTTTTGTTTAGTCTCAGCTTTATGTGAATTTGCAAAAAACGAAACGATGAATGTAACTGATTCTTCTGCGAAAAGTCATTTTACTGAACAACAGTGAATTATCTGCTTACAGCAACTGCAGGCTGTAGTTAATGACAAATAGTCATGTTGTCTGTTAGTACTGTGCACTGTGGTTGAGTAGAAAATACATTTTGCTCTCTCATAAACCTGCATAAGTGAAGAATGACAATAAAGTGAGCTTTAAACCTTCAGTCTGGTATTACTTGCCAGAATTACTTTTATAGCAGCTACTTGTATAATGTGCACCAGCAAAAACAATCAGACAAGCTGTGCTTTGATAATAATGTCTGTGTCTAAAGCACTTTGGTGTGAAAATGCACTCATTTACTGAGCCATACCGGACTTTAGATGCAGGCGTTTGCCAAATGAACAAATGCAGCTGTAAAGTAAATGTGAACTCCAGCGTGTCAACTGCGAGCTTCAGCCACCATGACCTCACTGAGGTCCCATGGTTTGGGAGGGTGGTCCATCAGAACACTATGTTCTAAGCTGGGTGTGTCTAAAGGGAAGATGTGGTTTTGTGAGTGTACAAACTGTTATAGGTGGTTCTCTTTTAAGTTCATTACACCAGAGCGCCAATTTTAAATTCAAAAACACCCAGGAGCCTGAGCTCTGATTGGCTGTGGTAAAAAGAAGAAGTGGTAGCTTCAGTGCACTCTCTCTGCATTAGAGAACACGTGAAGATACCACTGCATACGTCAGCAGTGGTTTTGGGGTGCTGCATGCACTGCACTGATCATGTGAGTGCATGTGTAGTCAGGCGTGGGCAGCAAGAAAGAGACTTGAGCCAACCTGGAACCTCACTATGTATATGGGTACAGATCACAACCCCCTCAGCAAACACTAGTTTCATGGCTTTCCCTTCAGATGGAAGAAAACACTTGTCTTGGAGCTGATGCTGGGGGGGGGGGGGCTACATGAACCTTTGACCTAATAGGCTTGGAGGGGGTTGGGTCTGAGACGCCAGGCCTCACTGCTGAGCCATCCGTAGGTGTCGTGGGCCTAAGTCAGCAAAACACCGATGACGGATGGTGCCTACCTGATGACCCCGGTGAAGAACTTACAAGGTGGCGTGTTAGGGTGTATAGTGTGTTAGGGTTGGAGGGGAGTAGGTGGGTAGGTTGTTAGGTGGGTAGGGTAGGGCTCTATGCTTCATCCCAAGTGGGTAAGTGCAGGATATCTGTCAACTTATCCTGTATATTCATAATTAATCACAGTTGGGTACCAGGTGGAGTAGTGGTTACAGACACCTACTCCTCCACCAACTTGAATCCCACCTTCTACTGTACTACACATAAGTAAGGCATATATACCGAATTGATAGAGTAAAAAACACTTGTGTGTATGAATGCATAAATCCCTGTAAATAGCAATATCATTGTAAGTCACTTTGGAGAAAAGTATCAGTTAAATAAACTAACTGTGCCAGTCAAAAGTTTAAGTACACTTGCTGGAAACTAGTGTTTTCACCCATTAATTGACAATTTTTATCCTGCACAAGCTTCTCTCAACACTTGAAAAAGAAAGAAAAAAATTAAATACTGTCTAAATCTTGGATTCTTCAAAAGACCTGATCTTGCCTTAATAACAGCTTCACAAACAAAAAGCATTGAGCTAACAAGATTCAATAGGTATACTTAAACTTTTGAGTCTAAAGTTTCAGTGTCAGTGTCTCTCCTCAGTTCTGTAGAGATGCCATGTAAAAGGTCTTCCATCTATTAGCAAATTCTGAAGCCAATTCAATGAGCGAGAAGACATGGAGCAACATCACACCAGTGCTGACGCAGCCCTGCAGACCCAGACTGAGACCTGAATGAATCGTTTGGCTAACAGACTAGGGAGATCTGTTTAAAGCTGCAATGGTTTATTTCACGGTGCTTTAAAAATCCAGGGCGAGCAGTTAAAGTGGCAAAACTGTGTGCACTACATACAGAAGACGCTGCAACTGCTCATCGCTGCGGTTAGCTTAACCTCAGCACAGGCCCAGCACTCTCACTGATCACACATGTCCTCTAACACATTTACACTCTGCTGCTGAGAGCAAACACAGCCGGATCCTCGAGTTCAGGTTCACGTGGGAGTGGACAACTCAGTACCTCACATCTTGGTTTCTATGCACTCAAAAACGGAATATGTGGTTTTTTTCTACTTCCCTGGGCTAAAAGCAATGTCTTTTAAAGTTTGTAAAATCGACAAACAAGCGCCAATTTTAAACTGAAACAAACTGGACTCTAATTGGCTTTGCTCAAGCTATTACCATAGCACATGGTAAAGAGAAGCAGCAGAGGTTTGAGTTCAAAGAGCAGGAACAGTTGTTATGCCCAGTCTTCAACAAACATATAGGAGGAAAAAAGGATCAACTACTGAACTGTGAAGGACAGCACAGTGCCACAGCAGGTAGCACTGGTATCTCAGTTTCTTAACTGTGAATTTGGACGTGGGTCTGAAACTGGTTTGCATGTTCTCCCTCTGTCTGCATGGGTTTCCTCAGGGTGCTCTAGTTTCCCCCCATAGTCCAAAGACATGCATTTCAGGTTTACTGTTGCCTTTAAATTGCCTATAGTGTGTGTGTTTGTGACAGTAAATGCATGTTTAATTGCTCCGTGATGGACTGACATTCTGTACAGTGTGGACCCTGCCTCATATCTTACGCTTCCAGGATAGGGTCCAGACTACCACGGACCTGCTACCCTGTTTGAAACATGTTGCTACTTGTCGCAAATGGATGACTGTAGAACTCTGATGCTGAAAAAAGAAAAAATGAGAGGCACTGCAACCCCACATGGCACAAAAGGGGGCACCTGATATAATTTTCGGGGTCTGGATTTCCACAAAGCCCTTGTTGCTGAGGGTGTCTCTGAAGAGCTGACATACTCCAGATTGCAACCGGAAGATGGCCTGGCTGGTGGTGGTCTAGAAGGTGAGAGAAAGAGGAGGAATAATAATATAAGTAATCACATTCATGATAAAATCAGGAATAGAAAACATAAAACCCCAGACATCCCCATTAACCACAAACTAAAACTATTTATTCTGTTACTATGGAAACTAGTAACTATGATGAGTTCCGAAAATACAGACAGCGTCATTCTTCAGCATCGGGTCTTGAGTGAGCAGGTGCCAGCCTAATCTCAAAACTGTCAAATTATACAGGTGCTTTAAAATTATACACTGGTCCCCTGGTCTTCACTACAACATATTATATTTGACAAAACAGATGATGGGGATGAGATCTAGTTGAGGGGTAATGAAAGTCCTGAACTGAACACGAAGGCATCAAACCTCCTTTTCTTATTTATATTTATTTCACACAAAGCTGAAATCAAAGTTTTAACTTGTCCCAGAATCAGCCAGGGCTGTGGAGAAGCTGCTGGGCCCCTCAACTCCTCCCCTGAAAATGCAACACCGGCAGTTCGCGACCCACAGGAACCTCAGTATCAACCGTTGTGTTTCACAAAGAGAATCCCTCCAAGGACACCTGCAGACTACACCAAGTTCCCAGGCTCTGCTCTTTGCTGCAAATACCCACAATCTTTCATAAGCTCAGTTTTTGTTCCCAATTTCCTATAGTATAAAAGTGAAAAAGTTCCCACTCTCATTTTAAGATTCTCACACAGAACTCAAGAGCACTAAACTACCCACGCAGAAAAGGAAAAATGAACAAGTTTAGAAGAGAACCCTGATATTAAAGGACTTGAATGAAATCTCAAATTTAACTCATTAGCTACAGGACAGTATGTCACTAGATTTGTGCTTTCAAGCACTTTCAAAGTGAGATGAAATGGACTAAAATAAAGTCCATGGACTACAACTGCTTTGGGGATGTAGCAGACTTGAGTGGATAACTGGCTCATCTTGTTCACACAGGAGATAAGTTTGCAAATGCCTCGCGCCCCAGTTCAACGGTTGTCTCGCAGAACGCGCCACCCAGTCACGCATCTCTCTCTGTCTCGGCACAATGGAAAAATCGCACATGCAAAGCACCTTATCTCAGCCTGCCGTCTGGGGCTACTTTGAACTCATTCACAGCTCCTGCTTTTGCCTACACCGTGCTCTGTAAAGGACGAGACTGTGGCTCTGCTTGCGTCACTCCTGTTTATTTGACACTCCAAGTGACAACACAAAGGTATTGCGGTTTACTCACAAAAGTCTCAAACCGCAGGGTTCAATATGGTTGTGTGGGCCAATTTTCACCACTTAAAAAAAAATAGGTTGCATTTACACATGTAACCATGACAACTAAACAGTGCACAAAACCTGTACCTCACTTGGTTTCATCCTCTAAAGTTCTTAGAATCAATATTCTGCGTATACAAACATTCTGTTCTACATATTTATCCCACAAGCCTCTCCTATGTCACTACAACTGCAGTCACTACAAAAAAAAAAAATCAGTTGATGTAAGCAGTCAATAAGTAAGTATCAGTAGTCATTAAGTATCATTGCCATTAAGCAAAACTAATTCATGGTTTCCAGCAGAATGAATACATCCATCCTTTCATTTTTTGCAAATTCATATAAAACTGAGACTAAACAAAAGTACATCAACAACAGATGAAGCGCTTTAGACACAGATACAGGACGATCAAAGCATAGCTTGTGTGTCTGATACCATCGCGTTGTTGGTTCACATCCCTCAAGTTATTGCCTGTAGACATGACATTTATCTGTGTATTAGATATTTAATCACCGTGAGTGGTGTGAATGTAGTTCTCAGGAGATGAGGGGAGAAATGACCCTGAAAGAGATGGGCTACAGCTCTTGATCAGCCAACTTACTCCGATTTACAACTGCAAAGTCCCTGAAGCAAATGATGTGAGATGACTGTCTGCAGACTTAAATGGGTTAAAAAAATCAATTTTATCCTACAGGTGAGACAACTGTGCCCTGAAGATTTTTAGATATTTCAGGGATGCAAATCAAATGTTAAATAAAACAGTTTTTGTTTGGAAAACTGGTACTACAATAAGACAAAAATGCCCTTTAAGCTGATGGGCCCATATTTTCCTCCCTAACAACATGGTGCAGCTGGTGACCGGCAGCCAGAGCGCATCTGTCAAGGTTTATCATTCAATACCTGGTTCACACAACTGGTACCACCCCGCCTTTGGAGGAGCACCATGTGTGAGGACAGGTGTTGCAGGTTAAAAAGACATGGGACCTCAGGTAACATTATGAGGGATACAGCTTCATGGCCCTGAAATGCCCATTATATATATATATATATATATATATATATATACACTACACGTAAACATTGAGAGTCCAGTAGCAGGAAAGAACTGCACTGAAGTCGTATAAACAGGCAAAGTCTGGACCTGTCTGAAAATTATATGCTATGATAAGTGCTTTGAATTAGTGCCTGCAGTGCGATGTAGAAATACAATTTTTTCCAAAAAAAAAAGGTTAATGAGGTATTGAACTTCATGAGAAAACATGCAGCTTTGTATGGGCATNTATACACTACACGTAAACATTGAGAGTCCAGTAGCAGGAAAGAACTGCACTGAAGTCATATAAACAGGCAAAGTCTGGACCTGTCTGAAAATTATATGCTATGATAAGTGCTTTGAATTAGTGCCTGCAGTGCGATGTAGAAATACAATTTTTTCCAAAAAAAAAAGGTTAATGAGGTATTGAACTTCATGAGAAAACATGCAGCTTTGTATGGGCATCTAGCAAGTGTTTCCTCAAACTGGTCACGCATGCTGCAGACACCAGGCTACTATCAGTGTGTCCAGCTTTCAATATGAATGGTGAGATTTTGAGGGAGAGACAAGCTGATGGTCAACAGATTGACTGACTAACTGACCATCTGAATGAACAGCAAAAGACAGAGTGGAGGGATGTCGAGATTTTACCCTGAGGTCGATCACCCTGTTGTCCAGCCTGGTGTCCTGGTTCACTGTGGCTCTTCCTTCCTGTGTGGATGAAAAAAGAAATAGCATGTTGGCATTTAAACTTTTAATTCTGTGTTGTTATGTTGTTTGAATCAACATAAGAGCAGAACTGGGCCACAGCAGCAAAGACACAGAAATGTAATATTTATGCAGTAAGGTCACTACCAGTTTGTCAGGTTTCAGAGGCATGTGCAGATATGTAAAAATTAATTCAAATTATCATGCATTTTTCTAGTGGAAAACAGCTTGTAAACCACATATTTGCAGAAGTGTTTTCTGGTGTGTACCATGGAAATGAAACACATTTCCTGTCAAATGAGCAATATAACCAAGTATCTTCTGCAGCTTCACCAAAAACACAGTCTGGGTTATTGATTAACAGGGATATCGGAGGAAAATCAAATCAAATTAAACTTTTTGTTAATGAACTTTAAATGCCTTTCGTAAGTATGCATCCTATCATGTTTCCTGAATAAAAGAATCAAATTGGTAACATTTAATCAGCTGCAGCTTTTTGAAATATTAAAAAATTAAGGTATGTCTTAAATTTTTAATTTCATTTACTTTTCTATACGGAACAACTCAGAAAGTAGTTCAGCAGATGTTTTACAACTTGGGGCTAAAAATAACTCAATAGCCAACAAATGAAATGTAATTTGTAAGTGATACATGGGACACAAAAATATGCAGGAAGTGATTTTAATGAAGAAAGAGGAAATTGCTGCTGTTCTTCAGCTCCCCCTCTTGAGACCCCAGGGGGTTAGGGGTGAACAGGAATGCCTTGGTTCTACATCCTGATGCATACATAAACTCCCCAGTGGCAAGTGAGAGGCCCATGGAGCAGGTCCCCGTTGAGAACACCTGCTTTTAGGGCCAGAAAACCCTCGGCGATGGTCTAGCCCTTAAGGGGAGGAATGGAAAGGAGGCCAAAACTGTGGTAACCGCCAAACCAAAGTCATCTTCTCCATGCTCAGTTAGCGGCAGGAGTAGTTTTTCAAAGAGAAGCCTTGCAAGCACTGTTCATCTTGGTACCTTCTTTAGTGCAGGAAAAAGCTGCTTGCCACACTTTAACGCCACTGGAAAATTAACTTTGATGGTTCAGAAATGTCAGTTGTTTAAAACACTTCAACACGGAGGAGGCCAACTGCACCAAGTTCAGAAACACACCTCTGAAGCCAGAATAGGCGTGAAATGTCAAGCTGAAAATAAAAAAAGTATGTAACAACCTTTAGCACGTGAATTATGGTAAATACTTACATGCAAGTTGTGACAAGCAGTGGATACAGCTGTCATCTTACAAAGGACCCAGGTTCAAATCCCATCCCTGCTGTGGTACCCTTGACACTTACTCTGAATTGATGGTCAAAATTTCCCAGCTGTATAAATGGCTAAATCAATTTCATATACAAGCCTGACACTGAAAGTCACTTTGGAGAAAAGTGACATATATAAATAATATACCACAATGTGTGCTGTTGTTAAGATCAACAGTCAGTAAAAATTTGCCTTTATGACATTTCATTTTATGGTGGCTTCATTTTGTAGCGCAAACCCTGCCTTCCTTCGTAAGGAAAAAAGGTTATGTGTAAATAAGTCTAGAAACCAGTGTGCAAGACAGCAACAGGCCATACAGCATGTAAAAATGTGATGAAATGTAGCTATGTTAAGGAGTGCTAAACCTCAGTCAGGTCACACAACAGAGGATACACACCACTGGGGAGAGGAAGGGAAGGTTGACCTGTGGGTGAATGAGCCTTCTAGTGTAGTCACAAGGTCACCTGAAATACAAGCCTTTGGACTGTGGGACGAAACCAACGCAGCGCAGACATGCTAACTACAAAAAGACTAAGCTGGATTCAAACCCACAGCAACGAGGCGACAGACCTGAATCTGTATGTACCCCCTTTCCCACTCTCCATAATAACAAGTC
Source organism: Arapaima gigas (assembly GCA_900497675.1). Classification (NCBI taxonomy): domain Eukaryota; kingdom Metazoa; phylum Chordata; class Actinopteri; order Osteoglossiformes; family Osteoglossidae; genus Arapaima; species Arapaima gigas. Next base: position 253,658 of record UFQX01000306.1, read on the forward strand.
ACCTGAATATCTACAATTCACATGAACTGTGCAGTACAGAATCAAATCAAGAAACAGCTGTATTTTTGATGGAGATGTAGCGATTACAAAACCTACATAAGTGTCCTGTGTATTTATGGCAAACTCCTTTCGGTGACATTGTTGTGACAGAAGGAAACCAGAGCCAACCAGTGCTCACCTCATCGCCTTCTCCTTCAGGTCGCACCGCATCCTCTAGTTGCAGGGGCAGCCGGGGCTCAGCCTGACTCACCACAAATATCTGAGCAACAGCATACAGAGGCAAAGGGGGTCACAGTCAATGAACATCATACCACGGGGACACACTGGAAGAACTCAGAAAGATCCAGAGCATAAAGAGAAGCAAATTCCTGGTTTGAGCGACCAGACATGCAAAGGCAAAGTGCTCTGTGTCCGAAACACCCTCTGACCCATTTGCACTTTGACTCAAATGTCATGGGTTTTGGGGTCCTGACAGCCTCATGCAGGGGTGATTGAGCCCCACCCTCTTGACATGCAGCTCCACATCCTGCTGGGTGCAGCTCTCAATCTTCTGCTCAACCTTGCTGACCATACCCTCCACGTCCACTATGCTCTCCTTGGTGATGCTGTGGAGAACAAGGGAAGGTCAAAGTTCCAAATCTCATAAACAACCTACAGAAAGGTGCCTTGCTGAAATCAACACTGTGCACTTGGACAAAGACCACTGTATGTAAAGTCCTAACCAGTATGTAGTTTCCTGTCACACAGAACAGAAAAATGCAGACAATCATTGAATGAGCTGTAAAGCAAGGAAGAAAGGTAATGGAGCAGCAGGTAGTCACAGTGACAAGAGTCATCATGTTGTAATCGGGTGGGACCCGTCATCGAGGTACCTACTTTGAATTGATACAGCAACAGGTACCCAGTTGTATAAACCGTTATAAGTAGCTGAGTGCACAAACATATAATGCTGAATTGTCTTGGAGAAAATCATCAGTAAAATGAATAAATAAAAATGATTAAAAAAAAAACAAAAACAGCATTATATGTTTTAGGAAACAAACGCACATCTGCTTAAGAATCTAAACACTTCATTGACCTCATGGCTGTGCTTTAATGCCCATCATCAGGGCAGACACTGTAATCAATGGGTACCACCAACTGGCTGTGGACTTCCATCTTTCCGTGATTCCACTACATTACAAGGCAGGCAGAATAACAAAAAAACAGACCTGGGTTTACCAGCTCATAGGTTTATAAATCATACCCAGTAATCTGAAATATTTCAGGACCATTTAATGTACCATGACAGCGGTTGCTGTGGTAACCTCATAACATTGATGCAAACAAATAAGTTTCAAAAAAGCATTGTACTGTAGACACTGGGTGGATCCTCCATTTATAATACATCAAATGGAACATATAAAAACAAGTTTTCCAGCACAGGAACATATTTTGCATTACTAAAAAGAAAAGTGCATGGCTAGGTGCCAAAAATAGAGTGAAGGCATCACGAGCTTTTATACCCAAAAATATGATGGCAAAATGGGTTGTGTAACCATAGGAAGACACTCCCTTTGATTTTTATTGGCCTTTTTTGCCTTGAGTTCCCTTTTTTAATGCTCATACCTACAGAACATGGTTACAAATAAAAACCTCAAACTTTCACCACCTTTAAATATACTTCACAAACTATTTTGAAAAATCTCTGGCATTGATACAGACTGAAAAAATTCAATCCAAATATGGCTTGGCTTTGCACATGACTCAATAATGGAGTGGTTGCAGCACTTGCCACCATCAGTGTCTCAATGGGCAAAAGATGCCACGTGAGCATTTTCCAATCTAACTCCAACAGGACAGATCAGAGCTCTAATTTACAGGTGTGAGGTTAAGTCCCAATTAGGACAACTGCAGATTACTTTCTGCGCTGTGCCTCTGCGGCTTTTCGATCACTAGAGAACGGCAACATTTCAATGGACTCTAAAATTCCTATAAGGAGACACTTGTATCACCCTTCAAATTGCAGCGTCAGCACTGCTACCATGATCTTCTGTGAACTTAGATATGTGCCTCACCACCTATTTGTCACAAGTACTGCTTGTCAACCATAGTGGCAACTGCAGCCAACTGGCTGGGTCGAAATTATCAGGACAGGCAAGCTGTACCTCACTTTAATATTCGCACGAGGCCCAAGAGAACATTGTCAGATTAAAGCAAAGAACAGGAAAAGGCTAAAAGTCAACGGCCATCTTTCACCCGATCAAAATGCATTAGTTCCAAGTGGAAAAAAAAGTCAGATCTGGAAGACAATGCATTTTAAAACACGTGGCATAGTGTAGCATATAACATGGGGACAGCAGGTGGCATAGTAGTTAGAACTACTGCCCTTGGGCTTAGGGATTGTTGGTACAAATCCCACCTGCTGCTTGACCAAGGTACTTACCCAAAATTACTCCAGTTAAGAAAAATGATTTAGCTGAATAAAGCACTGAGTAGTTCAAAAATGCAAGCTGCTTAGAAGAAATGTGTCATGTATATGCATAAATGTAACATGACATGTGCCAGGTGACAATGCCACGGTGATATATGTACAGTTGTTCCAGTTGCTCCCAAACATGTTACTGTAGGTTTCCTACCAGGGTGTTCAAGCTTCACTTTACACTGGTAGTGGACTGCTTGCTCAGTCTTTCATCACATGTTGATTTCACTCAGGATCTGGCTGGTGAGCACATCAGTGTTTTGTGTGTGACAAAATCAACTGGCAGTTAAAACCACAGTCTTGCGTAAAAAAAAAATAAATAAAAAAAGCAGAACCCAATTGTTTACAGTGAGAGACGTTCCAAAAACTTAAAAAAAACCGCATGCCACTTCTCATTATGGCCTTACAAATCTAAGGGGCATTCATTCTTAAAAACAATAAATGTACAGCTTTGGTGTCCAAAAATTTGAGCAGCTCCTTCTGTTCTACAGGTCCAAATAGAACTCCAGCCAGACAGCTTGGTGTACACTTGTGTGAACATGCACACATGTTGAGCTCTTCTGCACCAATCGTTTATGTGACTCTGTAGGACCCTGAACCTGGCCTGAGAAATGGGCCGTTCCTTCCTAGATGAATCAGGACTAATAGGTCCATCAAAACCTTGCATCCCTCATCAGTGGCCTTCTCCCATTCCATATTAATGGTGTCATTAACACTTTTTTCACGCGTGACTTTTTTTGGTCAGGCCAAGAGAAATGAAGGCGACAAGCTGATGTTACCCAACGTGACCCGTGTTTCAGACTGCCATCCGTGACACTAGAAGAGTCTCATTCGGTTTGACCCCAATGACTACGGGCAACTTCCTCTTTGCTCTGGCCGAGTTGGTTAAGGTCAGCAGGGGATAAAGAGGACGTCACTGGGATGGCCTGAGCGGCCCACTACAAACAAACCAAAATACATTAGCAATCTAAAGTGTGAGTACACTTTGTGGAAACTGGCTTCCTTCACCAAGCATTTGGTTAAAAAGTTTGATGAAGAAATGAGGCACCAAGTCTTCCCAGCTCTTGTACAGCAAGTCCCAAAGATGTAGGACAGCTGCGTGCTGCTTTGCTTTCATTCTTCTGTTCAGTTCCTCCCACAAAAATATTGCCCAGGTTGCTCACATGTACACACACTTTTCACTGATGCAGTACGACTGAATACTAGTGCCCCCTCTTAAACTACACCTCAAGCTGCCCATTGTTTAAATGTGCATGTTAATAGAAAACATTTTAATGAGACAGGTGTTGTTTTTGTTTTCCAGCAGTGTGATGCTTTGTTTATCATGAAAAGAAAACACCCCCCCCCCACACACACACACACACACACACTGTGAATTTGGAGTCTGGAATCTGAAAACGCATCCCTGAAGGTCATCGTGTTGTGCTGGTGATCTACTGAAGACATTGCACAGCCCCGCTGGCTCTCGACAAACACAACTCTTGCAGACCACAGGTAATGAACTGTCAACAGGCCCTTGAGTACGAACACATTAGGTGCTTGTTGTTGTAACAGGACCGGTTTCATTAGCCACATTTTGCGCTGCTCGATGAAAACGGCATTTTTGTGCCTGAGGATGAAAAACGATCGGCACCCTGAGAATGTGTAAAAGCAGAGCCTTTCCCACCATTGTTTGAGCTGGGGGGCCGGAGGGGGGCTAGGAGGGCGGGGGCAGCAGGATGCGGCGGCTCTTACTCACTTGGCGGCAAACTTGACCATCTGCTTGCTGGCATGGTCGCCCACAGCCACCAGGGCCTGCACATTGAACTGCTGCTGCCGCAGCACCAGGAAACACTGCTTTCCTGGAGGGACGACAGGAGGACAGCAGTCACGCATGTGTGCCCTCACACACAAACACTCTCAGACAAACAGACACAAAGCAGGTGCACAGGCACTCATGCACAGTGCAGTAAACACCTCCTGTCAGCCTTCATTTGGGTGTCAGGATCATTTCACACCCTTGGTGTCAATCTGTGATAGAAGTTAAGAAGAAATGCTGGTTGCTGACAGTTGACATTAACTGTGATGTTTCCTGTTCAAGTCCCATACATCAATGGGTCTGTCTGAAACCCTTCAATGAGCTTCTCTGATGATCTCTCAGGTGTTACAAACCGTCTCCACACACAGACCAAGCAGCAAACCCTTCAACATATCTATCAGACTTGATTCATCTGCAGTTATTTCCTACACACTTGCTCTCGCCACTTGATAGTCTCACTCACCAAGTGTCCAAAACCAAAGGTGGAATGAACTCCCTCTGTTCCTCAGAACTCCTGAACCCCTTTCCAGGATTAAAAAAGGATCTGCAACTGATCTATTAGCTACATAAATCTGCATGTGTCACGGTAGTTTGTACATATGTATGTATGTACTCTCTGAGCCCCAATAGTACAGTTTAATCCAGTAATACATGCAGCAAAAACACTAGCATCAGACAATCTGTGTTTTGATTGAGTGTCTATATCTTGTCCATTTCTTAATGCGCTTTTACTACTCTGAGATAGTTTGAATAAAAGTGACTCACATACATTTAAACCGTACCCAAAAAGCTACACTAAATCATAGATGTACAGGTCTTTTTCAGTAGGGACCTGTGCAACACTTTCCTGTTGTGAAATAAAGGATTTTGCAAGAGCTGTTCTGAACTTTTGGTGGGGGGGGGCAGCTTTAATTTATGACCCACCTGACAGAAGCAGAATAAACAAAAACCACTGCTAATGTGGACAGCAGATTGTATTATTTTCTTCTTTAACAGGTGCACGTCTCGGGAGAGTGGGTGTCCATCAAACATATTTCTGAAGTAAGATGTTTAGGCAGCACAGATTTGCAGACTGCTAAACACACACCTACACAGCTCTCTGCAGGAACAGTGCTTCTTATGTAGGGCACTAAGACCACCCTAACACTTTGATCTTGTTTTTTACCGAAAGAATTCTATGGTGGGGGTTCAGCAAAGTCATCTCGATCTACAACTTCATCTGAGTGTAAATAAGGATGTTGTTCTGCTATCCAGGACATCCTTTACGCTGAAGCTGGATGAATAAGTGGATGGAAAGAAGGAGAACTAACACGAACAGAATCTTGGAAGGAAATCAGCGTCACAGAGATGGTTTGTTTTTTAAAGGTATTTTTAGTCTCTATGTCCCAAAAACAGCAAGAGCAATTGTTTACCTGCAAGCAAGTGGGGGTTTAACAGTGCACTGTACGAGAGCTTGCGGCAAAACTGCTTCCCTGCATCTTATGCAGACCTGGCAGAGCTTAACCCACATGCTAGAGAACTGTTATGCACTATATTACAATTGCATAAAGGACACTATTATCCAAAGATACCTACACAGCTCGGGACCTGAATCAGTTTATACATATGGGTATTTTATAGTAAAATTTCAAGTTGTTTGCAATAAAAGTCTGCTCTAACGGGATTTGACTCTAACCAAGAAAGTTTTAAATTGTGATAGATCTAGTAATTCCAATTTTAGCTTCTGTAAAACATACACACACACACACACACACACACACACACACACACAAACTTCAATTCGAATTAGAATACCTTCAAGTGCAAATTTGTGAGAAAAGTTCTGTTCAAATGACTACAGAATTTCTAGCCATGGCTGACCAGCATCCAGGAATTACAAATAACCTGCAAAATTGTGTAAAGGCATCTACCACAACAATATTACCCTCATCACATTACCACAAATCAGTTTTTTCAAAGAAAAAAAACCTAATAAATAACATCAGATACAGAATTTCTTTCAGGAGAATAATGAAACATCTTTATACTATATGGCTCTATTGCATTCCTAATATGTCATTTATATTTTAAATATTCTAATCTTGAGTCATCTGTGTTCAGTTTCCCATGGTGTCTTTTGTACCACATAGTGCAAGAAGGTTTTGGGCAAGAAGACTTTCTAGGAGCCCTGGGTTCCTCCCTGTTCAACCCAGTCCAAGCTGTGCAAGTAGATGAAAGTAAATCATTAACAAAAGATCTCACTTTTCCAATTCATACATCACAAACTTGCTGTGTTCATCTGGGTGGAGACAATACAGTGTTTGGCAGAAAGGGTGAGGGAGAAGATGTCAAAGTAAAACATTAGACACATTGAGGAGATGGAGGGTTGGTTCCCTGGTGGCAGGGGGACTCAGGAAAGAGGTCTGAGTGGGAGAAGAGAAAAAAGATGGTGGCTCTCACCTTTGGCTCTGCTTGTATGGATCCTGGCTCGCACCCAGAGCAGCTGGCCAGCCTTCTCCGCTGTCAGGTCCTGGACACGGACCAACACCCGGTCTGTGTCACACCAGAACAGAGGGGAGGGGGTCATGGTCAGGGGACATCAGAAGGGCTCCAGTGCAAGGCCACAACCTGGTCTGCTTAGCTCACCAGGACAAAAGCCTGTCACAAACATGCCCTGTATCACCAAACCACCCTCTCCCCTGAAACACCACCATTCTCCATGATCAGGTTCGAACAGGGAATCTCGAATGTGGCAATAATACAACGCATTGACGCACGTCTAACCCCTCTTTAGACGATGCCATCCTGATCATCCCACTGATGAAATGTTTGCTTTTATCTTTCCCTATCACTGACAGGCAGTCATTCAAGTGGTACCAGCACTCTGTGCTCTGGCAACGGACCTGAAAAAGCAGCCAGACAGACGGACGACTATAAAGTGGAAGGAGGCAGAACAACCATTTTTCCGCTGGTAACAACCATACACTCTTTATAACCAGACTTGTATCAGATGCTGAAATATGAGGGTAAACATATCTGAGGAGCTCAAAAGGTGGCAACTATCCTCAGTAAACCTTCATTTCGTCAGGGATGCATCATGTAGCATGTGTTGCAATCAGCCCTGATCCACAGCTCTATAACTCAACAAAGGTAAACAGTAAAAACAAAACCAAATGCCAGTAAAAGTATCCAGAAAACAACTGAACATTAAGAGGAGGAATCCTCTACTGACCCAGTTTTTCTTGGGACTGAAACATTGGAGGAACCCCATATTGATCCTTGGCAAAATCCTACAAGGATAAAACAGCATGGCTGAAGGATTTAATTTAACAACATCAGTGATTGTCACACTACAGTTCAAGAACTACTGCATTTTTTGGTTGCATAAAATAATACAACTAATTTCTAGTTAAAGCATCTTAAAAGCCCAATTTTTCATTAAAAGCATCTTGAGGCCTTCTGATAATTGACTCCACCTTTACCCTACTCACTGGGCATCAAGGTCAGAGCAGACAAAGCAAAACAGGGGTTGTCAAAACTCAGAGGAATGTGGCCATCTTAGCTGTTTTACAGCTGAAGCACAACACTCACATCTTCATCGGTTGTTTGCTGCTCCGCTGCCTGCAAACAAAGGAGGAAAGAGGTCAGCAATGCATGAACCCTCATCTGCCAGAGAGGCCTTACATAAACCAAAGAAAAACTTTTCACATTTAAGCAGTCACAGCAACGGGAATCAACATTTTCATTTATTATTTGGCTGATGCTGCTCTCTGAAGCAACTTACATTGTTTTACTTATTTATATTTCTTGTTAGTTTTCTGGAGCAACTCAAGCTAAGCACCTTACTCAAGGATACAACAAAAGGAAGTGGGATTCGAACTCGGGTCTTGCAACATATTGCTCTAATCACCACGTTGCCTACTGCCATCATTTAAGAAAGATACAGCCTTTTCAAACAATGTTTTTGTAAAATAACACAAAGGCATATATAGTATGATCAAATATTTACTTTTTTCATAGGTCCTTAATTAGTGTCTCAATTCATAAACCAATTCAATTAAGGTGCCTACCAGTGGTAACAGTGGGATTAGTGTTTGATCCAAATTAAGAGTCTGGAGCATCAAAAAAGTAATTAACTTCATAATTGAAATTTTACTTTTGGATACGCTTCTGTAAGAGCAAAAAAAAATTGTTTCATTATTTAAAGGTGAATATCGGCATATTCTTTATCTGTTTAATAAAAATTTCATTTTTAAGTCTCAGAAGCAGGAAATATTTAGCAACCTGGGAATACAAATGTTATCATTCCTTTGAATACATATTTACCATGACTTAGAAGCATATTTAAATACAAAGCTACTTCATCCTTCTGAAAAGTGGGAAAAACACAGGATTCCAGAGTGAGAACATCGAACTATTCGGTGAGGCTTTCTGTTACAGCTAAATTATGCTTACATATTCAATGTGTAAGGCTAACTGTGCCATTTCACCTTCTCAACAGAGCATGACAAAAAAAACTGCCCACCCACAACATGAAATACAAAAGGCTTTTTCTGCCATTTATATCATCGTTTCATATTCCATATTCAGCAAAACAGTCCTTTTGTTTGGGGCCGACAAAACAGGCCCACAAGTACAGGAATCACGGACGCAGAAAGGAGTCTCCGCCACATCCGACCCCCCCAGTCCAACCCCTTCGTGCCAACTGCCCATTGTGCTGACCTGCTTGGCCTGCTTCTCGGCCTTCTTCGCTGCTTTCTCCGCTTCCTTCTGCTGTTTCTTCAGCGCTTTCTTTGACTGGGCCTGAGAGTCCCCCTCAGGAGTGCTGCCGCAGGATGTCGCCCGGAAAGGAAAAAACAAAAGAAAAAAACAAAATGCATTAACCTGAGCTTTGTTTCCCCATGGAAGTGGTTCAGCTGGTGGGAAAATCCACCCCCAACCCAATTCAGCCAGCATGCAGCTTGGCAGCCTTTTGAACTGGTCAGCCTTTAATTCCATTGTTTCCACACAGACAAGGAGTGTGTGAATTCTAGGATTCAATTCCACAAGTGCTCAACACACAAAGGACACACAGGTAACTGCATTCGGTGCACACGAACTTTAACTGTATTGTACTATAAGATACTGGGAAAAGAGAAATGACAGAACATCCGATGTTCACTACCATGGCCAAAAAACACCTGTTCAGTAGAGACGACAGGCTGAGTTACATTTAACCCCCCTGCTTGGAAAAACCTGAACTATTAATGAACTATTTGCCTGTTGGGTTCAGTTTAACTCTGTTTTATCCATTATCAGTAAACTCAGGGCATCATGGTGGCACAAAATGTAGTGCCTCACAGCACTGGAGCTGTGCATTTGTATATGGGTTTGAATCTCTTCATCTCAGAAGTTTATATATTTGTTCCATGTTCATATGGGTTTCCTCCATGCACTCATTTCCTCTCACGGTCCAAAGACAAGTGTTTTAGCTCAACTGGGGACTCTAAACTTCCTCTGGTGTGTGACTGCCCTGCAATGGACTGCAAATGTTTTCCAGCCGGGGTGTATCCTACCCACATTCGACACTTCTTGGACAAGCTCTAGATGACCACGACCCTAAATTAGGACAAACAGGTACCGATAATGTGTGAATTTCTGAAGTGTTTTCGCTGTTTTGATTTTAAAATTACACGGTACAGGTCTTTTTGAAATTCACATTTAAGACGCAACAGTCAGTTCAATTCCAGCTCAATTTATTTTCGCATAGCACTCTTCCAAACAAGGTGACACTGCAGAGCTGAACAACAGAGCACATAATGTTGACAGACAATTGACATTGCAAAGACAGCAAAGACGAAATAAACAAAAAAAATGCAGTTTGCTAAGTTACTGCTCTGAAATAAGCCATCTGGCTACTGAGAAAAGGAAAATAAAGAACTCCCAGGTTAAGGAATTAAGGGAAAAATAAACCTCTGAGAGTTCTCCTCCTCTAACAAAGTATCAACTAAATCACCGGGGACATGCTGACATCTGAAAGGAGGCTTCAGGTAGCCAGTCTGGTGACCACTGAGGTGAGACTGAGTGCAGCGAGCTGGAACTCACTTCCACAACGCAAGCATGCTATATCAACCCCTCTGCTCTCTTGGGACCAGGGCACACATCGGTCAGCATGACATAGAGCCTCCTCGCTAATGATCACAACTGGTGACACCACTGAAGTGAATCCAGAACGGCATGCAATCTTCCTAATTTGGACCCCTCTCCCTCACCACAAAGTACCCCCTTGAGGAAATAACGTAGGTTTGAGAAGAGCCCAAGCCGGAGGGGTGCCAGGTGCGAGGAAGGAGGCAACACAATAGTAAATAAAAGGCACAGGTGCGCCCACCTGTGAGCATGCCCCCTGGAGACGGCACAGGGGCACCTGCTCCTCTTTGTCACACGGCCTTGAGGTTTGGGCTTTTTTTTTTTTTTTAAACCTTTTCTTTTGTCATCCCCCCCAAGGTCCTTTGCAGAATTCACAGACAGACAAAGGAAATCAGAAAATCACTGCACATATAAATATCTTAAAAAGAAAGGAAGTGAAAACCACTGTATTTTGCTGGTAAACTATTTATAAGGTCACTTGGTTACTGACCATATTAACATTTGAAATAAAAAATTGAGAAAATACAATGGGTCCTTCCCATTGCAGTCTGAAATTTCATGCAGTGTTTAATCTTTTGCTTAGTACAAAGTAATTTTTCCTTATATGACAAGCTTCACCAAACCTAATGAAGGAAGTCGAAGCAAAATGTTTTAAATACTTGCTGGAAGTGATTATGCAACATTTGCTTTTGTGCATTGTTGCAGCTCTCAAACACACACACAAGTCTGCTCCATTTCTCTTCGGTCTCAGCTTAACATTTAATGTATGTGACCTAGACCTAGAAGCTTGAAGATGAAAATTGACACAGGATCTTGAAAGCCTGAAGTCCTACTCCACACATTGTGTTGGAGTGTGGGGGGAGGTGCACGGGCAGGTGGGCATGGCACACAATTACACTTTGCGAATGAATGATTTCCCAACATCTCCCAAGATCAAAGGCCGAAAGGACTGCGAGAAACTGCTGTAAGATGACCTAATGTGAAACATATTTCAGGAGGTAGGGAACAAAGCTTTTCCAAGTTAACAGACAGTCAGAAGATGAAATAACTTACAGCATAACCTGCAGGACCTCCAAGCAGAGTGAGACTAGGGGACACTTTTGTGCAAATTAATAAATTTTGCACAAGGCCATCCCTCCAGTATAGTCATTTGGTCTTTGCTTTTGAAAAGACCAGCTGTCCCAACCCAACAGCAGATACAGGATATCAAATTTCCTGCCTGCTCAGCTTTACACACCCATCATGGCATCATGAAGCAAGCCATAAGTCAGCAGCATCAAACAATAAAGCTGTGATTTGACAACCCTGTGTCTATATCTGAAGCACTGAAGAAAAGTGTCTGACAAAAGCAAAAATAAAAATGCAAAATATTATTTTCAGGCACTCAAAAGCTTAAAGTGTGAGTTCTTTTGGAAGAGGGGACTCATATTTTTCTGCATCGGTCAATCTCTCAACATTTTGTCCAAATAATATGAAAAATGAAAAAATTAAACTTTTCAAAGAATCACAGTTTATACAATGTGGCAAACTAAACTGATCAAGAATGGGATAGCCCAACAAGTTTCAGGAACCCAAGACGCTTAAAATATTTTCATAGATATTAACAGAATTGGAAAAACACTAAGGACTGAACAATTAAGTAATTGCTGCAGATCTCAAAATGCCTGGAAACGCAAAAACGTGACAGAAATGTTGAAAATGTAATAATAACCATCAATTAGTTTATGGGACTGGAAATAAACCACGAGTCACGTGCCAGAATAAATAATGACGTCAGTAATGTCAAGCAGCTCTATATTGACCTTGACAAACGCGCATATTTTATACTATATATATATATATGTATATAACTGTAGCCTAGTGCCTAAATATAGCTGAATTTTAACAGCTGCCTTCATGAAATACACTTGTTGTACACTGAACTACTTTATAAAAGCATAAATATTGTTATTTAATAATTTCACATCTGGAGTTGAATACTAAGAAACAAAAAACGTTTTTTTTTTTAATTTCCATCATCTGAATGGGGAAAAATAAAACTAGAAGGAGAAATAAAACTAAGTAACAGCTGTAAAACAAACTTTGTTCAGATACGTTAAAAACTAGAATCGTCTCTGCATCACCAATAACGGAAAGCATTTTAAAAATGACTTTTGTTCAAGAAAACACCGATTATAAAAGTTTAAGTGCAAATCTAATACCTAATATTCACTTTTCACCCATATAACGATAGGAAAGTGAACACAGTAAGTCCTCAGCGAACTGATGCAATCCTCAGCAAGACACGGGGCAGCTAACAAGCTAACTGAGAATAAAGCGCAGCTTCCAAGCCACTAAACGCGTCTCTTACCCTTTCGCTTCTTCTTTAGTCATGGCGTTAAAGAGTTTATTTTTTTCGCTATAATTGTCAAATACTGAAGTGTGGAAAATATTATACGAGAGCCAATAAATGTGCAATCTCTGACATGAAGCATGAGCGGAAAGGACCGTTTTCGACAGCCCACCAGAACTAAGTAACATCCAGTAGGTCCGACTAGAAACACGCCACGCAACTTTCGATCCTAACTGTATAGGCGCCTTATAACCTCTTTAAGGATGTAAAAATAACACACAGACTTGTATTATTATTATTATTATTATTATTATTATTATTAGCAGTAATAGTAGTAGTAAGAAGACGAAGAGTTAATTGCACGAATGATAAAAATGATTGGAAATTAGTTATTTAATTAAAAAATCACATTTATATTGAGAAACATTAAATATTAGTAATAAAAGAAACCCACATCTTCTCCTTATTTATACAATGGAACAGAATGGTGGTGCAGGGAGTAGCGATGACAGCACCTGGTCTTTTCAGGTGTGAATTTGAATCCTGCTCAGTCTGTGTGGAGTTTGTATGGTCTCCTTGTACCTGTGGGTTGGGTTCACTTAAAGGGTGAAACCGAGCACACTCACAGTAGGAAGATAGGTGTTTCAGTTTAATTGCTCACTTTAAATTGCCCATAGGGTGTGACCACCCTGTGATGCACTGGAGTCACATCCATGGATAGTTTCATAGCTCTCTGACAGGCTATAGACCTCCAAGACCCTGACCAGGATACAGTGGTAAGGAAAGTAATAAATCTTATATACTAACTACTACATATTAAATATTAATCTTGGCAAGTGGTAGCATAGTAGTTAGTGTAAAATGAACCCAGGTTTCTGTAGTACTTCTCATTACAGGATATAACCTTGAATTTCTCCAGATAGAAAACCCTGCATAATTGCACAAATTTTACATTATAAGAAAATTAAAAGCTAGATAAGAGTTAATTATAGTAATAAATATCCCATTAATGTTACCAACTCCAGTGGAGTCAAAATAGCATTGAACCAATTAAAATGTTCCAGAGATGTGTTGTTAAATACTTGGTGCCTTTTATGTATAAATTCCAATTTTTCCCCTTTATACTGCAAAACAGAACAGCTGTGAAACATTAAATTTTACACTCAAGTACAGCGGTTCAGGGGTACACCTGGGACCTGAAATGGAAATCATTGCCATACAGGTGGACATCCTTAAGTGCTTCAAAACCTGCAACCAATACTATTGTTTACTCTACATTATTTCCAAACATTCCTGCAGTGATCTGTCATGATAGTCTTGCTGTGAAACTTTCACAAAGCTGCACCTGACACATGGCAGTATTTTTTCTTGACATTTTCACATTAGACAAACGAAAGCTGAAAATGTGTTTCTACTCTCAGTGACTTCTTGAGCTTCCTAAAGAAATCCCTACAATACATGTAGAAAGCCAAAATATAATAAATTACCATGAGGACATAAATCAATATGTCTAAAACCAGTGGATGTCCATCTGTCCACAGCTGGTGCTGTCCTTAACCAACAAAGTTGGACATTTGCTGAAGTAATTCAGACATCTTAAGCTGATTTCACAAGTAAAGGTCTGTAGCAGATGTATATAACTGAATTATTTATGGTAATTAACTTGTTTGATTGTTTGTTTATCTGTCACCTTTGTCCACTCATATGTGGTGAAGCTGTTAAAGCTGTTGTCTTGCAGTTTTAAATTGCTGGGTTTGAATCATGCTTTTTATCAGGTACTTACCCTGAAATGAAACAGTAAAATTGTCCAGCTTGTATAAATGGATACACAGTTGTAAGGAGCTTAAACCTAACAGTGCAAGTCCTCAGGTACAAAGCAGTCTGGTAAGAATTGTAAAAAGAGATGAATAAAATCTGTTATTAAATCAAGTGGATATTAATTTATCATTGTCAGTGCTAATAAAAAAATCAGTTTTAATAATGAGCTGTATTTTAAACCTTACGGTGATGCATACTGTAAGGTTTTTCACAACCAAATGCTCCGTTCTTTTCACATGGGCAAAAAGATATTGAAATAAAATTTTTAAAAAAAGTATGTTTCTGTTTCGATTTCTGTCTGTTTTGCATCTGGAATCAGAGTTTTCTCAGAGATTTTCAGGGTAGGAACATGTTTTTGTGGTAATGTTGCATCAGCTCAATCTGTCTGCAAATGCATCAGCGTGCATTTGCAGTCCCTTGTAGTAGCTGTGGGGAGAAATGTGATTTTCCATTTAAGGCTTTGATGCTGAGCATCAGTTGATAAGTGCTGTGGAGCTTTAGAATTCAGATCCATGAATTAACAGGCTTAACATGGGTGACTTGATATAAATATTCTAATAAAGTGCAGTTTTCACACGTTTCATAGCTTCTGAGTGTTGCTCCTTCTCAAGGCAGAGAATGACACTGTTTGATAATATATGGCCCTGTGCTGCTGAAAGAGGCCAGTGTCATGCCCCATTAAGCTTTGCTTAATCAACTCCATTAATCATAAAATCCACCATATTGAAATTACACAGCTGCGCTACACTCTCGCCTGAGGAATCCCACAAGTCCTCTGAGGCACAGTCGTCTATTCGAGTTGGAAGCCAGAACCTGAGTCACTTCCGCCTCCCTAGTGTGAACTATAGAAAACAACATCTGGACAGACTTTGCTCAAGGGCTAACTGAAGAACAGATCTGCACAGTTTCTCTGAGGCTGTACACATGCAACTGTTTTTTTTTTCTTCTTATCAACTAATATTTTTATTAATTAACTACCGTTTTCTTAACTACTAAAAATAATACAATGTTGTCATTTTTGTTATTGCTGTCAATTACCCAGAACAGTTGTACTGTATGAAGAAATAAGCGTTTGTAATCTGTTGCTGTTGTTATTCTAAATGTCTGTTAAAAGGAGCACTAGTAATGCTACTGGTGCAGCAGTTACCTTATACTCCAAATACTCTTTGAATTCTTGAATTCCATCTCCTGCTGTAACATTGAACCAGGTACTTACTCTGAATTGATACAGCACAAACACCCAGATGAATCAGCGAAATAGAGAACAAAGCAAACTGTAAATGAGTGTACAGGTTGCACATTGTAAGTCACTTTCTAATCCTTTCTCTCCAGCCCTAAGCATCAGATAAGTACAATTAACATATTTATTATAACCAGAACATTGCGGAAAATTTTGACAGAAAGCTCAGCATGTACCAAAAATACTTTAGAAATGTATAGAAGCTTGTTTTGACTTATTATGTATAAAAATAATCAATCAATAAATAAAATGTTTCATAGATGTATGATTTATTCTTCGGGGCTTTTCAGATCTCATTCATAACTGATTGCGGGATATTTTCGTTCCAGCCAGTCAGCGAACAACCTGATTCACCCGTCTGCCTTCAGTGACCGAGGTTAACCCCTCAGGTAGTTAAGGAAAGCTGGGAAACCTGCTGAACCCGATGCTCCACAGCCTTGACCCGAATATCCCCAGACTAGACTGCGACTTGGTGAAAAGGAATGCTATCTAAACTCAACGGGCAAAACCCTGCATTGTTTCATCACGCAAACATTTGCCCTGAACTTCTTAACACTCCCACTGGAGTGAATGTACAGAATAAAGGATCATGAGAAAAGATCCAGACGCGGCGCTCAAGGCACACCTGGCCGACCGACCCAGACGCTAAAGACACCTCATTCCGTCACTGCTGAATGAATGTAAAACACTAAGTGAGTTAATATTGTGCATTACTTGTCATTAACGTGCATGGACTACAGTAGGAGTTTTCTGTGCACACATCATTCCTGTTAACACGTCTGTTAACACATACTCAGCGCCCCACGTAAACAGAGATGTGAGAGCACTTTATGGGGGAACACGTGCACAATCTGAATGCTGGAAACAGACCAGACTCGCAGCTGTGTGGATGGCTGATACCAAAGGCAACTGCAGAGAGGCTCCGCCAAAGAACTCTAGTGACTGAAACGAGCCACCGGTTCTCTACACAGGGAGGTCGAGCGGGGGCAATGGGCACCCGACACTGCTGGCTGGGACCCGACGCCCCACCACAGATTGTTTTCACGGGTCCCTGCCCTCAGGATCTCCCGCCGCAGGAAACCTCCTTCCTGAAGGTCACTTCCCGGCCAAAACAATACTGACGTTAATAAAAATGCAGCCGGGATATTTATGCTAACTCTCCGATTCACAGCTATAATAGATTTCGTTAAATAACAACCTTCATATTGTAAGACTCCTTCCCCCCTCAGCTCCAAATAGTGTAAACATCCTTATTATATTTCACTTAAATGGGTAATCAGGTGATGTGGACCAGCTTGGTTCAAAAGTGGACAAGCAAGGGAGGCTGGAAGTCTTCGGTGGCAGATGGGAAATGGACAAACAGAACAGTCTGTTTTGTGCTTGTCACAGGATCTAACCTTTAACCCATCTAATATGTAAGGCAAACACACTTAATCCACAGCGTCGACTCTCTTTGACAACCAAAAAGCGTGTGAAAGCTGCCTACTTCCTAAAATGGTCATTTTTAAGTATTGAAGATGTGCAAAACCTGACAAAATGAAGGACATAGAACTTTCAGATGAAGATAAATAGCTGATAGAAGTCAGTTATGGTCTTTGAACAAAGTTTTTTTTTTGGTTCTTGTGAACCTTGAACCCCATTATGAGATTTCCCCACATCCCAGCAAGCACCATGGCTCACACAGCAGTGTTCTTCAAACATCTCAAACTCACACTCCTCCAAAAAAAAAAAACAAGGTTGTAAACAGAACAAGAGCCCTCGCACCCCCCACCAAGGAGGATAGCACCTTGGCAACTTCAGCAGTATCAGACCAAAGATCTGGGGTGAAGGACAAGAGGTGGCTCCAAAGTGTCTGAGTAACAGTCCAAACATAGGAACCGGTGAGTACATGGGACGCCAATTTAACACAACAGACACTTACCTGCATTTCCAAATCAAAACCTCACCACCCCCCTTTTTACCCCACATTATGTGTACTGAGAAGCGCATATAAAAAAAGAAACAGTTGATGGCTCCCGTAATTCAGTGCTTCTTGTAAAGACATGCAAATGCTGCTGTTATGGGGCAAACAGGAGCTCAGAAAGGAAGGGACAATACAGTGGCTGAAATTTCCTTTTTTCCATCAGATTCAAGGTACCCTGAGACTTTTCACCTCTGTGCTTTCTCTAAAGATATGCAAATGCAGGTGTTTTCAGCAAGGAGATGTTTGTGGGACAGATTTTAGTATCCAGCGATGCAGAACTTTGTAGATCGGTCCATTTTGCTTTAAACTTTAAACTACATCCTGAATCTGGCATCTCTGACCCCACCGGGGGCGTCATAGTAGCAGCTGTAATGGAAAATGCCAAACAGAGTTTGCATCATTGTTTAGAGCAGGGCTCCTGGATCCACCTTTGCCTTACAATCTGGGTTCAGATCCTTGCTTCCACTATAGTTCCCTGTTCACTTTCCAAGGATTTTACCATGAATTGATACAGAAAAAAATTAGCTAGTTGTATAAACAGGTAAATCAGTGTACAAACCTAACACTGTAAATTGCTTTGGAGAAAAGCATCAGCTTTGTGAATCGTTTTACCTTTAGTTTCGTTCTTTGTTCAAAACTGCACGTTTCCTTCCCGTGAAATTGTGAAGGATATAATCATATGTATGGCAGCGCAAATTCTTGCCTGGGGAGAAAGAATATGATAAACACCCACTAGTTTCAAGGGAGCTATAATGATTCCAGCAAAATTTTATTAAATACATATTTATCCTTAATAACAGTGAGTCCCTGTGATTTCTGTGGCTTTAGCTGCATATCCACTTCATCTTTTATCAGTCCTCAAAGGAAATGCAAATCAGAAGGGACCTCATAATAACAAACATTACCATTTGTGAGAAATGGATGTGTACAGTTCAATAAAGATAAAAATAAATACAATACTGTGATTCATATCTGTCTGTCAGTCAATAGATGGGTGTCAAAGAAACTTTGTTTTCTTTCCCATTTGAATTTATAAACATAAACATAATTAAAAATGGCATTTATTATATATGCACATAAACTATTTGGAGAGGACTTTGTGTGATTGTTATGGGTAGTTGAAGAAGTTCCACTTTTTGCGTGTGAAATGAATTGCACACGCCAACCAATGAGAAGACAGCAGTGAAGAGCAGCCAATGACATGTCCTTCCACCAATGACGAACCAGTAGGCGGGAGATTTCAACTGAGATAAAGCAAAAGACCCAGAGAGCCCAAAGCGGCTCAGGTTCCATGTCATTTTTCTCTGAATGAAATGGCAGATGTTCTAGAAGCTTCTCCGCTTTTGGCTAAGATCAAAGGGTAGATGTTCTAGAAGCAGCGGGGAAATCTGCCAAAGCTGGAGACTTCTGCATTGTATTCCGAAGAAAGCCCCTTCCCACCCCATCAGCGTTTGTCCTTAACCCTCCAGAGAAACCCCAAACCAAACCCGCTAACTAAAATCGAAAGAGGTGAGTACCCCACAGCAGAGAAGACATACCCCATAGTGTAATAATACGCCCGACTCGAGATTTGCACACATCACTTTGAAATTTTATTATGAGCACTTCAAACAGCAGAAGCATCCATTTGGAACGGATGCCCACACTTCGGAAGACGACATTCAGAGAAATGACCAGTGTGAACTACAACATCAATAAATAACAGCTACTCAGTGAACACACATGCAAATGCTGACATACATTCAAAAGTGTAACAAACCAGCATCTATATACACTGTACAGAGAGAATATCAAGTATAAAGTGAAGAGCGTAACTCTGGAACACTAGCACAGCTCAATACTGACCTCAGTATGTCTACATTTATAAGACACGTGTCTAACAGAATCCACCTCAATGTCCCATCTTAGCTTTTGTACATTTAAAGCTATGAATTAAATTAAAAGGATAAAAAAATATACAAACAGTAATTATTTACATCAGGTAGCCCTTTTTCAGCAAAGAATATTTGGTGTCCGTTAGAGATCTGGCTAGAGAGTAGCACCAGCTTTCCGTTAGCTTGAGTGAAAGCTTGAGGACTCAGATTCCGTGGAGACGGAGGAGATGACACCCCGCTTTTTGGGCAGCATTTTCCGGCTGGACCCCCGGCTGGAGCTGAAGGCGTTGCGGGCAGACTTCTTGAACTTTACTCCCAGAAAGGCATAGAGGATGGGGTTCAAGCAGCAGTGGAAGAAGGCGAGGGCTTCGGTGACAAAAATCCACTTCTCCAGACTCTGGATCATTGTGCAGCTGATGGAGATGACCTCCAGGGTATCGAGGGTGTGCACAAAGATTCCCACACAGTAGGGCAGCCAACAGCCAAAGAAGCACAGGATGAGAATGATGGTGGTCTTCAGCGCCTTGCGCTTCTGGTGGACCTTGGAGCCTTGGGACAGCTTGCAAATGATGATGCAGTAGCAGGTGAGGATGATGAGACCCGGCAGCAGGAATCCGACCAGGATGTGCTGGAAGTAGAACACGGCCGCCCAGATCTGATGGGTGTCAGCTGGGTAGGTTCGCTGGCAGGTTATGCGAGAGCCGACATCATGCACCTTGGCGAACACCAGGTCAGGCACGGTCAGGAGTGCAGCTGGCAGCCAAACACACAGGTAGATGACCTTCTCAGCCAGGAGCTTCCTGGGAGCCTGGCTGTTGGTTGCATGCACCACGGCCAAGTACCGGTCCAGGCTGATGAAGGCCAGGATGAGCACACTGCTGTACAGGTTGACTGTGTAGATCATGTGCACCCCCACGCAGAGGAAGCCCCCAAAATGCCAACTGCTGGCTGCATCCACAGCCCAGAAGGGCAAGGTGAGGACAAAGAGCAGGTCAGCTATGGAGAGGTGCAGCCTGTATTTGTCAGTCATAGTCCTCGACTTCTTCTGATAGCCCATGACCAAGATCACCAGTCCATTTCCTACAATCCCCAGAACGAAGATCACTCCATAGATTGTGGGTAAGAAGATCTTCTTGAAATCTTCACTAAGAGCTGAGTTACAAAGCTCTTCGTACATCTCGTCTGACATGTCGCCGGACCCAAAATCAGTGAGGTTCAAATCCAAAAACGTGGTCTGCAAAAGAAATAAGAAAATTAAGAATTCATGCAAACTTTTCCATGCAAACACCTGGCACAACCAGAAAGACTATAGTTTCTCACAAATTATTAACACAAGAAATACATTTAAAAGGCTGTCCTCACAATAAAACGTAAGATTACCAGAAAGATTTTAAAAAATACTTATAAATAAGAAAATTTAACTTTGCAGAAACACGTGCAAATTGCGTTCTGTCATTATCTATTCGATCTCCAAATATCCAAACACCGCTACGTACTTATACAGTTATAAAATGGACGCACTGTTGTAGTTTTATTTATATTTGTAATAATAATTGTTATTATAGCTAATGGAAATACGCACCTCCACAACTGTCCGGGACATCTTTGACACCGATCACGCCTGGCGTACCTCTGTCTGCGTGGACGGATGAGCTTTGTTTTTTTTAGCTCAAAGTTCTGAGTCGTAGTTTAAATACCCGGCGGCGCGTGAGAGCGCCGCCCCCGAAAGGCGCCAGTGACTCCGCCCTCACCCACGCGCTCCCCTCAGCGGGTTACTTGACCACGTTGTTTTAATAAAAAAAAAAAAAAAAAAACCCTTACTGTAATATGAGACAAATTGTGCTGCATTTTTTGTAACTTTAGAATTAACCTTTTTTTCCAGACACTTTTCTCATGCAGTTTCCTTTCAAATAAATTTCTGTTTTGCTGTTTTCTTTCAGCGTAAGATAGGTAAATTCATATTATTATGGGTTATTTACCCATTTATACAGCATCTTTTTCTTGCTTCTCCAACTCAGAGTAAATATTTGAACCTAGAACCTTCAGGATACAATGCAAAAGCCCTGACCACTATGCCTTCCGCTGTGTCACCCAAACTAGTGTAAAATTAGGTTTTTTCCCCTTTATTCTGCCTCGCCCCCTTTTCTCCTTCATTTTTCCTGCTTATGCTTTGAATTAAACTCAAGTCTAGCGCCAGCATATTTGCATTGTAGGTGGGTCAAAGCTCATTCACCAAGCAGTGGAATAACAACCAAGTGGTTTCCAAGGGATTTTATCCATTGTGCACATATAGTAGTAATACAGGTATGACAAGTTGGCCGTTTTCTCTGCGTCTCCACGACGTTCCCTCAAGCTGCCACATCCTCGCTGGGAAAACATTTATTCAAGCGCCGTGAGGGGCACTTCTAGATGTGTCTGATAGCCATTTCCCCAGCTTCAGTCTTCACTCGGCGCCCTGTCATCACATAAGCTGTGTTTGGTCTGCACTCGCCGGCCGCCGCTGAGTGATACGAGGATCGCAGAGGAAATCCTGCTTGTTCTCAAGTGCACTTCCTTCAACGGGGTCTATCAGCCCTGCGGTGAATGGGTCGTTTCCTTGTGGTCGAGACCTCATAGTCCTTTTTGTTTAGACATATTCACTTATTAAACCCGAATGGGAGGTGTAGATAGACTTGCATTACTTGAGCCCCCCCAATCCCCAAGCCCCCATATTAGCTCAGGAATAACTTTGCACGTTGAGCTGATGCCTGTTGATCATCCCTCTTAAACCCACTCTGAGTGACTGGCGCACCCTTGCTCGCCCCTTTGAAACCCGAGATTATTGACTGATGGATTGATCCCATCCTTGCCCCTGCCCCCTGCCCCTCCCCTGTGCGTTTTTGTAAGGTGTACCAATATGGCATTGCGGCGGGGGAAGGGTTTGCCGGACAGAAGTCTTTTGCAGAAGATAAAGAGGATAAAGAAGAGTGAAAAACCCAATGAATGGACTCCACTTCAAACAGATGGTTCCTCAGTGCGCCTGTGTAATTGTACTCCCACTCTCTTTGAAGGAGCGCAGGGGCCTTCTGGATGAGGCCGAGAGATCACCTGGGGTTTGAGCAGGCCACTCGAGTTGAGTCAAAGAGGTCTTAGCCAAACGGACTTGCTCGCCTTTCAGGTGCTGGTCCTGAAACCTTGGCATGGAAAGATCACCTTTACATGCAGTGATCATGGATGGAGAAACTGTGGATGTTGATGGGAGCTGTTTCCACAGCATTTGCCAGCATGTATCGCTGCCCTTAGCACCGACCACCCCTCCCCAAATGATAAACGGTGGTGTTGAACACAGTCCACAGTGGGGAAATTTGGCAGCTTGTTTTCTTCAGAAGTGGCAAAAAACAAGCTGCCTTTTCATCCAGATGAGAGCAGTTTCACAATGACCAAAGTGAACATTCGTCAGAAGACTCACTGCTAATGAAATTCTTTCACAAGCAGCTGGTCACACGTTCAATGACGCCTGATTTATTGAAGTGTCACTTGGAGAGTTAAAAAAAAAAAAAAAAATCAGTAGAGATTTGGTTACCAGTCCTGTTACTTCAGTTTTGGGACTGTTTAAGCGTGAAATTGGCAAGTTGTAAACCAAAGTCAAAATCAAAAAGTTACTTGTTCAAGGTTTTATATACTAAACAGGGTGCTGGGATGCATTTCCTCAACGTTCAGACAAGCAAAACTTATATGTATTTGTAAACAGTATATAAATATATACGCCTTGCCCCCCTTATATATAAAATATGGATGCCTATTTATTTATTCTTTTAACAATATTCACTCACTTTTTTCATCACAGTTTACATGTATCTATTTATGTCTATGCTCAATGTACTACATGTATATTTTCTGCTGTTGCTATTAAGTGAATTTCCCTCTAGGGTTAATAAACTTTCATTCATTCATTCATTCAATATGTATATAACTGCTTTGACACTAATAATATTTATCTAATATTTTTTGTACCCCATTATCTATCACACCACTTCTCTTTATTGAGAACCACTAAAATTAAAATGTGGGATATAGTCAAATAACTTTTTTTATCAGCCATTTTATAGATAAATATGAGTGATCTACATAAATTCGATTGGCTTGCCTTGTATCTGTAATGTCCGGGACTGTCGTTCTGTTTTTTTTATGTCGCGTCCCCAACAGTGCTGGACCGCTACGTCCTTGGAAGATTTAAATCTTTCATTTTGTCTGCGGTAGTGGCAGCGAATGATCCGTTTTAATCACGCTGGACATGTACTTCATAGTCAGCTGAGTGAGAGAAATGAAAACGGGCAGACAGTGAGAAAACAGCTGCTTAGCATCTTTTTCACATGTGCTGCCCCTCTTGCTGGTTCATGCTTTAGAGTGAGGAATTTGACATCCAGGGTCCCCCCAGCCTGCACCAGGGGAGTCATTTAAGCCAAGGGACACGTTCTTTTTGAAGGCTATGGGACGAATGCTACGTGGGAGCAATGAGGGCTGCACCAAAAAGACCCCAGAATGCATAGTAAGGTGCTATGAATAAAAATCAAAGTGAGAAGGACTCGCAGCATCCTTTCCAGGGTGGAAGCAGAATGGGTGTAAAATGGAAAGGAGGGGCAGCAGTGAGAATGAGAATGCGGAGATAGACCTAGAAGAGCCATTCACAACCACCAGAAAGCGGGTAGCACAGTGGTTAAGGACTCATCTGCAGGTTTATTTCCATTTCTAATAACAGAATTGCAATGACTGCACGCAAATGTAGCGTAAATGTTTTCGTTCGGCATTGAGTCATACAAGTTAGGTGAATGAATATATTTGCATTTTTTGATTTGACAGATGTTTTTTTCTCCAAAGTGATGTACAGCTGTGGGTAAAAAAGAAAAAGCAGTTCACCCGTTTGGAGAGACACAGATACAGATGGGCAACTCTGAAGTCAATAGGGCCAAATTCACAGTTTCTGCCAGCATGCAAAACACCACAACCTACATATGGATTTGTTAGGGAGTACTTTTTAAAAGATAATGTAGTGAAAGTTCATGGAACAGATAGGAGATTGGTAGAGAAGTGGGTCTGAGAAGCAACTTTTGGGGTTTTTGTAGAATGTTTAGAAGGATTCAGTGGTACTGAGTGACAGAAAGAGCTCATTCTATCACACTGGGGCCCAGACCTGAGAGCCTTTTGCCTCTTGACTTTGGACATCTCGCGCTTGGGATTAGCAACACCGTCAACTAAGAAAAAATAACGATAATGTACAAACATGTAAGGCAGAAGATAGCGGAAATATATGGTTTGACCTCATTTATTATGACTCTCGTATTTGAATAAATGTATCCTTTATTATTATTATTATTATTATTCATTTATCTTCAATTTCTGCTTTTTCAGTACAGGGTGTCTGGTGTTGTGGAGTGTATCTGTGAAGTGTGTGGAGTGAGGCTGGATACACATTGCATGGGATACCAGTTCATCACAATGCAAACACACACACACACACACACACACACACACACACACACACACACACTCCACAGGCAATTTAAAGTGGCCAATTGAATTAAAACACATCTCTTTGTGGAGTGTGGGAAGAAATCAGAGCAACACCTCTAGAACATGGGAGAACATGCAAATTCCACTCAGTCTGACCCAGATCCAAACCTGCATCTGAACCACGTGACCCATTGTGCCACCATGCAGCCTAATTATTATTGTTTTTGTCTTTATTATTACTCCATTTCTGGTTTTATTGTTAGTATTATGATGATCAAGATATGAAGTTTAACTGATAACACACAAGAGTTAAAATTCTCATAATTTTGGAGCAATAACTGATTATTTTTTGATTGATAGAATTTTTTGGACGAATGAAAAAAGAAATAGCAACCAGACTGATTAGAAACAGATTAAATAATGACAAGAACTTTCTTGATCAACTCGACTGAGAAGATAAAGATATGATGACATTCGAGTCCTGGATTTCTCCATTTTGCTTCTGAAGTGCAGCGTTTCTGTCAGCTGCAGCTGCACTGTCCCCTCATACCGGACTGTTGGACCGCAAAGCGGTTAGAGTTGCTGCCCTTGACCTGCAGTTTGTAAGGTCAAATCCCATGTCCTACTGTCAGACCCTTGAGCAAAGCAAATACCTTGAACAAGTCCACTCAAAAGTAGCTGGCTGTGTGAATGGGTAAGCAATTGAATTTAGCTTAACACCTTACCCAGTGAAGTTGCTGTGGAGAAAAGCAGCCAGGTAAAGAACTAAATATAACTTAAAAATGTAAAATAGCTGAGGAAACCTGAATGCTTTTGTAATCTAAAACAGAACATCTTAGATCATCAAGCCTGTGGGGGTGGGGTGGAGGGGAAGCCAGGCTGAGGCCAAGAAAGCACCTAGAAAACCACTCTCAAATTTTTTTTTCTAAACATACGCAAGCATATCACAGTTGTAACGTGCAAGAAATGAGATGTGCTGGTAAATACACTGATCACGTAGAAAAGAGTCTGTTTCGTTCTCTAGAATATTCCGGCACAAGCGAAAGGAAACAGCTTTTTCCCCACTCATATTTACACACGCTCAAGGGAAAGGACTTATTCTGTATATTGTCTTAAAATCTTAAATCTGGGTAGGATCTGTAAGTGTGAAGGAAGCCCAGGGAGCTCAACAATGGTCCATCATGTGACGTAAGGTCAGCCTGAGCGAGGGTGGGCGATTTTTTTCACTTCCTCTACATTTCTGCCACGGTGTGGTTACCACTTGTTTCAGCTTGCAGCTCCTTTGGCCAACAATGCAGCAGCAGAAGGTCAAGGCAAATTCGTGAGCGTCAAACTCCGAGTTGAGTTGATTTTCGCAAATGATCTTCACAAATGACTGGCGTTCCAGTTCACCAGCTGCTGCCCCAAAGCCAGTGAAGGCCATCGCTGCTAGGCTTTCCTTTCCTTTCCTCCATTTAATCATCCCTCTCCTCTGTCTACACTGTGCGTGGAGATGGCAGGATGCTTTCCTTTTCCGAAGCCAGAAAAGTTTGACACCTGCTTAGATGCTTTGTAAAGACAGTTATTAACCTGAACGTCACACATCTGAGCTGACAACATCCGATGAGTCAAGGAAACGCACATCACCAGAGAGAAAGAATGCATGAACTTGGTGTGGGATGAGAAAGTGTTGAAGGATTAATAGTGGTGTGCATGTAAATGAGACTCACCTGACACCTGTTGTGATCAGTGGATTCATCCGGACACACGAGGCAGCTACGCAAACAGAGGTGTGTATCTATACACACATTTTTTTTTTCTAATGGGGAACAGTCAGCAGACAAACGGGCTACGCAGAGAGTTAAAGTTGCTCCTTGTTTCTTTTCTCCAACCGGTTCTGGACTTCTGATATCCCATTTTGTAAAATGTACACCTAAACTGCTCACGCATTGTTAAAAAGTGAGTTTCGAACTGCAATTACGAACTTCAGTATTGATAGTCGGCCATATATGCAAAGCTGTGGCTAAATAAGTGGGTAAATTATAAGGATATAACTTCTGATTTCGATACTTGTGTATAAAGTGCTGAATACACACGTCAGTTAACGTATCTGTTCATTTATAAGAATGTTTAAGTATTTATATTGAGTGCATTAAAAAAAACTCAGTAAACAGCAATGTGCACAGAATTGGTATTTGTTTAAAACTGTTACAGAAGATCATTTATCATGACTTTAAATAAAGCGTGACCTTCCTTTTAAAAAGTGAAATGGATTATTTATATATTTACAGTGGTAGAATTCATGCGAAAGAGTCGTAAGCTTTGCTCGTAATGTGATGCAAAGGGTCTTCTTATTTATTAAAA
Source organism: Arapaima gigas (assembly GCA_900497675.1). Taxonomy (NCBI): domain Eukaryota; kingdom Metazoa; phylum Chordata; class Actinopteri; order Osteoglossiformes; family Osteoglossidae; genus Arapaima; species Arapaima gigas. The sequence goes on from UFQX01000306.1 coordinate 281,082, forward strand.
AAAAAAAAAAAAACTGGATAGGATGCCAGCACTGAAATTGTTTTCCCACAATTCCTCGCTGTGTGTAGCCCTGATCTGACCTACTATTAACTGTTGTGTAGAGAACCAAGCAGATGGAAAAAATAATGCAATTTTATAAGTACTGATGCTACAGATTAGCGCTGAAGTTTTTATGTGGCCGCAGTGCTGGAGATACTACGGGAGATACGATAGTGTAAAACATGAAATCAGTAATGAACAACGTGTACGCGCTCGGCTATAACAGAAAGAAAAACAGGAAGTTGGCCGTTGGGGTTAGAACATCTCTACACCGGTGACACAATGACAGGGTCATGTGCCCCCATGTTGCCTGGCAATGTGAGTGAAAAAACAGGGCACGTTATGAAGAGGAACCAGAGTCGAGTGAAAAAACAGAGATGCCAAGCAGGGTAGGACCCTCCCACCTCCAAAAACATGACTCCTGCACAAAAAGGGTCCAATTAAAATAGATGTATCAGATTCTTTCCCATGGTTGGACAAATTGTGTTTGAAATTGGCGCTCAGCTGAAGCAACCCCCCCCCCCCCCCCCCCCCCCCCNTTGTGTTTGAAATTGGCGCTCAGGTGAAGCAACCCCCCCCCCCCCCCGCCTGCCAGTTGAGAAACCTTGTCACGGTGTTAGAAGACATTAAGGAAGGGTGTTTTCTGTTTCCATATGATAAATGTAAGATGTTTTTCCCTTTTCCCTCAACGTCTAAACTGCGGTTTGCATTGTCACCATTGCACAGAATTTCCCACTCAGTCAGGTTTACAACTTATGGAAGAACCACTGTTTTTATCTGCCGTCATCGATATTGTTGTTTCTCTTTATTTAGCCAATGCTTCTGTGCAACTTCTTAAAGTTACAATTTTAGGTTTGTGTTTACATGGTTGCAGCTGTGATATGGTGGCTGTACGATTTGAAACACTAACACAAGGTCAGCCTAAAAACGGAAACCATCCGGCAATTTTAAAGAATTTATGAAAAAATAATTGATTGTCCCTTTAGGAAATGTGAACACATTTATTTCACAGTGTGCTCAAATAAACATTGTTGGATATGTTCAATTTTTTTTGGGATGTGGTAGGTAAAAGTAATGCAAGATCACGTGAAGCTGACAGAAAAGTAACCACTAAGCCAAACCAGAAGCAGACTCTCTTTCCCGCAGCCGCAGGGTGAGCAGGTTTTTGTCCAAGGCAGTGCGAGGCCTTCCACTTGCTACAAAGCAGATACTTGTCCCTCAAAATCCGACAACCATGTCATTTTTTATAATGAGAACTTTTCAGCAAATCCTTGCTGTCTCAAGCTTATGAAAATGATGTTTTTTGCGTAAGTGTGTAGCACAGCGATTAGTGCTGCTGCCTTCACACTGGGAGGTGGGCTTAGGACCACTTGAGGTAGCGCCCATGAGAAACGTACGGATTTTTTGCATTTGTTAATTAAGACGACACTTTTCACATAGACTTACAATCAGAACTGGAAATGGGGAAAGTACCGGTACTCCCCTTACTGGCATGCTGGCCACGTGTACAGACTGGTGTCAGCAAACAACTAACTGTTTGCATGTGCATTTCTGCAGTGAATAACAGACACCGGGAAATTTTATTGACGTTCATGATGAATAATTCTTTACTAATGGAGTCACTCAGATGTTAAAACAGCAGGAAAGCAACGTGTGAGCCAACTTGCAGTGTAACTTAGTGCATCAGGGGTAATGGCATGTTATGAATACTGGCCATGTGCTACAGCAGACTTTACTGGGACAGCAGCTCAGGCGGAGAACCTGGTTGCCTGGGCTCAAACAACACAGGGTGTTGCGCACAAGAAAAAGTCCCAGTTCTACAAAGAGCATGTAGATGTGCTGGTTCTGCGTGCTGCTGGGTTCCGGCCCAGTTCAAGCACTACTTGCATTTTTAAGTTTGTATATTTTAGCACCTACCCATTTATGTAGCTGGGCATTTTTACTGGAGCAGTTCAATATGCAGCGAAAGCCAGGGTTTGATCTTCAGAGTGATGCCCCTCAGTTCCAGCCTCTACACCACTTGCTCCACAACTAATTCTGAATTATTCCTGTAAAACTTATGCAGATGTTCAAATGGGTTGATGACTGTAAGTAACTTAGCACATGTTCAACCTTATATTGTAAATCTCTTTGGAGAAAAGCTAATGAATAACTAATAATAATAATAATAATAATAATAATAATAGGACATTGTTCCCAGCTTAAGCCTTCGCACGCTGTGATTTCCACAGTGGCGAAACCCTGCAGTGAAGGACCCAGATACATGCACCGAAAAGCCGCACTCTGGGGCAGCCCTGTAAATAAAAGTAAAAATGAGGAACACCTCTCCAGCAGCTTGTTTTTCTTTTCAGTCACAGCTGTTATTGTCCATTGTGTCCGTGGCAGCAGAGGAGGAAAAGCATGAGCAGAAACTGTCTGCTGTGCAGGTCGGCGACACAGGTTTTTGCCAGTTCCTGCGTCAGCTTTCACTGATTTCTCAGCCCACGAGGTTGGGGTGGCCTTCGGGAGGAACAGCTTCAGATTGATGGGCAGGTCGGCACGGGCGCCATCCTTCCAGAAAGCGAGGTCAGCAGGCCAGAAGGAGGCAGATGTTGGTCGGCCCTCCTAGACAAAAAAAGCCAACATTTGTTGACACAGTGTGGTCTCAGGAAGGGAACAGCAAACCTGCTGCAGTTCATCACAGATGTGTTGCAAAGTACAGCAAAAATCTAATGTTCCTCATGACAGACTTTTTTTTTAAATCATTATCACATTTTCATCCTGAAACGTATGAGAATCACGGAAAAGGTTGATTCCCATTTGAAGAACCTGGGCCTGAATCTCACCCCGTGCCTTAATACCTTTGGTGAATTTACTTATCTTGAACTGACACTGTAAAAATGACTCGGTTACACAAATGGGTAAATCACAGCACATTGCTTAGTATGGAAACCCAACAGTGTGAGTTGCTTTGGAGAAAAACCTCAGCCAAATAATAATAACAACAATAATAGCTCATTTACATGTATTATTTGGTAGTTGCTTTTTGGCAAAGCGATGTACAATTGGGGCTGTATGTCTCATTTTTGTACCATTTCTTTTTCCTTCTCCAGCTGAGCGGTGCGGAAACAAGCGGCTCAGATCAGCACAAACACTTCGGCTCCCTGTGAGGACGAGTGCAAAACAATTTAACTCTCCTGTCACGGCACTTGAGGCATAAGATAAGACTCCGGCTCAGAATGTCAGCAGCACTTTAACATGCGCTAAATCACTTAACACATTTTTGTGCCTTAGCTACCAGGGGGGCGGGTACCTACAGCGGCTAGTGAAATCTAACTGTTGGCTGTTCTGTTGTGAGGGATGACAATGTTGCACGGTACTCTTGTGGGTAGCATGTGCTGTCTGTTTAGGCCATTTTGCACATGTTAAGTCAGGACCTTTCAAAGAACATATTTTTTGTTCTCTTCTTCAAGTTAAACGTGCCCAAAACAAACTTTAGTTTTTGACAACAAAAAAAGATGAGTGTAGAGCCATTGTCAAAAATGCTCAATAAATCTCCTCCTAACCTTTTTGCATTACTTCACCATTTCATCAACTATCCAGAATATATTAAAAAAAACTACTGTCATTCACTGATCTCCATGATTCCACTGTTAACAGTGGTGTTTCACAGCACATCCAAAAGGATATAAAATCTAAAACGTGTGCAATGCATTATTTCACACGGATAGCGAAAGTCTCATTCGAAATACAGTATCTGCAATCAAAACTGATGCAGTAACGTTTGCTGTCACGAAACATTAAAATACAACAAAAAGGAAGTGTAAAAGACAATAAATTCAGAAATTATGTTAAAGTTTTTCTAAAAGTTAACTGCTTTATCATGATGCTCTGGAGCCTATCCCACAAGCAACAGGCGGAAGGCTAGGAAACTGCCCCCGGATGGGATGCCAGTCTGCTGCAGGGTGGCCACACACACCATTCACAGACTATGGGCAATTTAGAGTGACCAATTAACCGGCAATACACGTGTTTGGACTGTGGGAGGAAACCCAGGCAGACGGGGAAAAACGTGCTGGATTCAACCTCACGTTCAACCAGCCCAGGTGCTGTGAGGTGACAGTGCTACCCACTGAGCCACCATGTGCCCCAAACAAATAGCTAAATACAAATAAAAAGACCCATAAAACGTTATATTAGTGAATACCTTGGGGTACGTTTTTAATTGTTTTAGACTTTTTACCATCATGCACTTTGTATATTTTTTGTTTTAAACTTGGATTTTATAATTGAGTTTTAACTTTTACATGGTGGTTTTAATTATTTACTGTAATGGTTTTAGAAGTCTTTTAGTAAAGTCGGGGATGGTGAATGGTGATATTATAACTGTCGAGTTGGACAGTTTGGTGACGCTTTACATAGTCAATGCGAGCCCATTCTGATCCGGAAAAAATATATATTAACAAATGTCCTGGAATCTACCAGTCTTTTCTTAGAAACCCAAAATTCACGTAACAAGCTGGAACATTGGTACACAGCAGTTGAAATTAATTCTGAACAAATAAACAATGGACTAGGACATGGAAATAAAACTGACAAACCACAAGCTTGATCGAATATAATTACCATTAAAAATATATAATAAGTATAATATGAAATAAAACAGAACCCATATGGACACGGTTAAAAAACAAATTCCTGCGTGTAATAATTTAGTCCCACATATTTAAAAAAAAAAAAAAGCTTGAGGATCTGCAATCCAACTTTGGCAACGTATTCAGAAGAAACACGTATAACAGACGTTGAGAAGAATACGAGAAAAACAGAAACAGCAGATATGTAGTGAGTGCCAGGGTGTGGGAAGGGGGTGAATGCTATGCAACATGGAACGAGATCCCATGTCCACTGGGCCAAGCGGGGGCTGGTCTGTGTTTTGGTGCCAAGAGGTCTGAAAGGTGACACTTGGGTGACACTTAAGTACTTTCCCAAGGCAATCTGAAAACAAATTGTTGCCCTTCAGTACTTCTTCTGGGAGAAAAAGGGGAGTTGACCGTGGGGGGGGGGGCGGCTGGGGTGAGGCTCCCAAAAAACATGAAATGTGACGCTTCTCTTTCACAGCTTTGAGTCATAATCGCAGGCTGGGGGCTGAAATTGTTATTGTAATTACAGCGCGCCGAGGTGTCTGAGCTCACAGAGGGACCCCAGGCAGCGTTTCAGGTGTGAGGGCCGAGGTGCGACGGCCGTTGCCCGGGCCTGCATCCATTGGTAGGAGGCTCTTTCCAGCAGAGAGAAGCTCCTATTGTGATGTGGTGTAATTTTAATGTCATACAAGGGGCTGCAGCCTCCTGTGTGTCAAACACAGCATTTTGTTGTATTCGGCACCCTATCACTCTTACATGGGGCTTCAAATCATGACCCCACTGCCCTCCTGGCCCTGTTTTCTAGAAGAAGTGCTGGATGTTGGGCAGCAGGTAACATAATGTTTGGACAGAAAGCACTGCAACCAGAAGGACCGTGGTCCTAATCCCTCTCCTGCTGCAGTACGCCTTGCTCAAGGTAACTTAGCCTGAACTGCAGTAAACAATCCTAAAAATGTGAGTCACTTCGGACACAGGTGTCAGTTAGTAATTGTTTACGTTTTATTGTCCATCCAGAAGGACTCGCGTAACCATTTTGGCTCAGAAACAACAAAGCATTAACTTTTTAAAACACTATTAAAAATAGAGAAAATCTAACAAAAACACAGTTGTTAACTGGGAAAATAAACCGTATGGAAGGCCAGAGAATTGGCGTCACGGAAGACGATGTGAACAAAAAGTCTAAACAAAACGGTCACATAAGGGGAACTTGAAATAGATGAACATTTTATTGAGTTCATAGGAAGCTGTGGACAATAATAAAAAGGAGGAACGTAGAGAAAGTTGTCGCTATTTATTCGGGGTGTTTTGATGGGGATGGGATCCACTAAAGGTCTCTCTTTCAACACGCTCAAAGTATTCAGAATTGCGATAATCCCCCCCCAAACCCTAAAGATCAGTTACCAGTTGAAACTAAGGTAAACAATATTCTCAGGTGGTCATGGCAGACAAGGGAAAAAAAGAAGGGTTTACTTTTTGTTTGCTTTTGATAAATTTATTCCGTATTTTGCTCTGTTTCCTTGACTCTTGTAACTTTTAAATGCGTAACCGAATCGATTTTTTGCAACAAATAAAAAATAAACCACAACATGCCCCGAGAGAATTTCGACTTGGTCAGATTTGGCTTGAGCAAACAAACCCTCCCTCCTGGGTTAGAATTTCCTCCACGCAGCATTCTGCTTCTGGGTTTTGTGGATGCAGAGATGAGGATCTTGATGGTCTGCCCTTTGTATTCTGATTCCTCTGGGCGCCTTTTACCCACAATATAAACACAATTGAATTCCCATTTTATCTTTGTAAGGACTAGTAAGACTTGATCTTTGACCTGATACAGATTTTTTTCCTCTTCCTAAATCGCCCTTCTTAGTATAAATACATTGTTGTTGGGCATATATCTCAATATAAATGATGAGAATACAGGGAAACGTAGCTCTCTGCGAATTCTCTTTTTTGTCATGATGTCTGACTGTAGTAAAAGGATAAATCTGCATGCATTAAACAGCTCGGTAGAAATTACTCTTAATGGTGATTAATAGTGCATTTGTCAGCTCTGTAGCCTTGCAGTCGGGAGGGCCTGGGTTCAAGTCCAGCCTGCAGCTGTAGTACCCTTGATCAAGGTACTTACCCTGAACTGCTGCAGTAAAAATTGCCCGGCTGTATAAATAGGTAAATCATTCTAAGTAGTTTGGTGTACAAAGCTCACATAGTAGACTGTGGCGGACAAAGACGTCGGCCTGAATATAATAACGCGGCTGTCTAAGAAGGCAAGTTTCATATTAAATACAGGAGGTGGCCTTGAGAAATGTGCAGCAATATTGGCTATGATTTTGTTTTGCAAGCAATTTACTATAACACTTTGCCACATTTTAAATTCAAAGTACTTCAAAGCTTTTTTTGTCATTTCACATTCTGTGTTTATTCACTATTGTTATATGTAGCATAGTTACAACTAATCTTTTTTGTATTATGCCGCATTACGTTTTTTTGCTTCGTCTCGACTCTGGGCCGTATCGCGTACATATGACGGGTTTTCCTAAATAAAAGGTTTTTAAGACACTGTCTCCGTCCAGGATCAGCGTCTGGGAATTCCAGCATCCACTTTCCGAACCCTAATTTTACACTGTATATAAAAGCAGCAAAACTGCCCTGACCAAAAGCCACCAGTGGTGCTGCACTGAGCTGCGTTTTTCCTACAGCAGCGACTTTTGTTGAAAAAGAGACCTTTGGATGCTGCTGTTGTCCATGTAATAATATATAATAAATCTGCAACAATCAAACCGTGTAAATGTTTGGCTGCTACACAGAGTTGAGCAAAAGCTGAGACCACAGCTTTTAGGCCCTCCTACCCAATAATTTACAACCGTCCTTTGCAGAAGGAGGCCACCTCCGGGTGTGGGCCACTTGTCTCTGTCACATGCCCCCACTCCAGTGCTCTTCAGGAGCAACTGGGTTCGAGAAGAGGCCTCCAAGCTCCAGCGGACTCTGTTGTGGGGTGGGGTGGGGGGGGGTAGACGTGCACTTAACTTATCTGTGACTAACACAAGTTCCACTGTGGTTTTTTTGGCAGTTTAGAAGGGTGTTCTAGGTGGGTGAGTGGACTCCCTGGATTGCTGACGGCAACACGCCTTCCACTTAATAAATAAAAATTTACAAAGCAGGCCAGCACCGAAACTCACGCTGGAGTCCCGTGATGCTGAAAAACAAGCCTTTTTCTTTGCTGTTCCTCATATCAGAGTTAAACTGATGTTTGCAAACATGCTGACAGCTCCAACATGACGTCAATGGCCTCCTACACTTCTTCATTTGCAAGTTGGTTCTGTACTGGTTTCACTTGTGGCTCATAGAGTGTTTTTTTAAAAACTTCACAAGCGGGGGAGGTTGTCTTTTTTGCAATGATAGATGAGCATTGTGCCCTGTGGTGCTCATCTGTCCGGCTGAGGCTGCCGTCCCTTATTTAGCCAGCGGTCTGTCAGTTCCCATCCAGGGAACATACGCAACGTCTCAAGGTGCCTTCAAATGAAATCAATGTCTGATCAATCTTTGCGCCGCACGCCCGCAGGGGGTCACCGAGGTCAGCACGGTCCCTTTCATCCCAGCCGTCCGCTAGGCCGCCTGTCTCTGAGGCTCGGCCTTGTTTCTGTCCCATCCAGACAAATTCAATTAGCAGCACTGGATCCCTGAGGGGACAAACCTCCATATGGCTTCACGGAAAAGCGATAAAGAGCATGGGGGTGGTTGGCGGGGTGGAGGGGGTGCGCTTGGCGGAGGATCCCGCCGCCAGGACACAACAGGTACGGACCAGTTCGCCGGGCTGCTCTCCAGACGTTGGACACAGTCCAAAATTCAGGGTGTCGCTCAGAAGCAAGGAGCCCCTCTTGGGCTAAAAAGTGATGTCTGCTGTGTTTATTTAACTATTTGTGGGCAATTTTCAAATCGGTTGCTTTTGTTTTGCTTTTTTTCCTTCTCAGAACCACAGTAGGTGGCACAGTGGTTAGAATCCGCCAAAGAAGATGAGTTTTATGCCCCGTCTGCTGTCGTCCCTTTGATGAAGGTACTCACCCTGAACCGACAGAGTAAAAACTACCCTGTAATTCAAACCACTGTGAGAAGCACGGTGTACGAACCTAATACTGTAAGTCACCCTGGCGAAAATTCTGAGAATTAACCCCCCTAACCGAATGGTGTAGATGCACGACATGGACGACCACACCCGCTCCTGCTCCTCTCACCCACGTCCCAGACCGTTGGGCTGACTCAGACTGCGCCTGCGGTTGGTGATAAACTGAGGGTTGTCACTCTCCCCTACCACCAACATTTCATATGAGAAGTAGAACAATGTAGACATCTTAAAGACCTTTGCTAACTGAACTGCGAGATATAGGTCATGTTAGCAGCAATAATATAGATAATATTAATTAAAATCGTTGTATTCATTTTAATTATCAATTTGTCAGATTAAAAACCTAAATGAAGTTTTCATTACCAGATTAATAGTATTTTTGTGTAGGAATATAATACTCTGCTGAAATGCTGCCAGCAGTGTCTTCCAAGCCCGTATTATTTTAATCATTAAACATTTGTATTATGTTACCAAGGCAAATAATGGAAAAAAAATCCAGTGTTTGCTTCCCAACGAATTTGCGGTGTCATGTTTTATTAGGACAGGCGACAGGCACCTCGGAGAATCTATAAATCTCGCGGTGGATTTCCAGTCGGCACGCAAGGTTCTGACGCCACGTGAAGAAATGTGACCGGCACAGAGTTGGCTCTAAACACAGAAGCACTGAAAATATGGTGACTGCGAGAAACAAAGCAGTGAAAAAGCCTGTTATTATACATTTCTACAATTAGTCTCACTTTTTGCACAGCTGTGTTGTTGCTTTAACTCAGGTTAAGCTTAACTCAGGTTGCCGCTCAGGTTGCAAATTTAGCCCGAGGCCCAATCGGCAAGTCTGCTGCTTGAAGTCCAAGATTTCAGTCGCTAGCTTAACCACCACCCCACCTGCTGCTCTACGGTGGGTATTGCTTAGTGAGTGAGCAAACACGAATAACAAATCGGTAACCAAGACAAGTTTGGTCTTGTTTTTTGCTCTAAGAGGCCTGTTGCCATGTTGATCTCTACAAGCGCGAACTCTCACTGAACCGGTGTTGTTTTGCGCCATCTAGATCAGTCTTACTTCCCTCTGTCTACAGGATGCCGTCATTCCCAAGGTGGGCAGGGTCGGCGTTTGCCGGCGGGTACGTCAGAAATCAATATGCCACGCGATCGATGGTGAGTCACCCACACTGCCTTCTGAATCCAACCCGCGGTCGACAACAGGCTGCTGTGGACTTGCGTGAGAACTTGAACTGAAAAGCCAAAGCCAAAGCCCTTCGTGCCATTATACGTTCAGCCACGCTTAGTCGCCGCCCTCAAACCCGGACCCATGGCTACAGTCAAAGTCAGCAAATAAACAAGCTCATTTCACATGACTGGGAAGCAGAAGATGGGTTAGACTCATGACCGAGTGAGGCTGTTGCAAATGCAATGAAAAAATTGCACTTTCTGTCACAACATGGGTCAAGCTGCCTAGCAGTTTTAATAGTGAGCTATGAGAAAGTAAGATTTTAGAGAAGTGCTTAGCATTCTCATCGCCCAGCACATCACTGCACGCATGAGATAGTTCCTATGGGGGCGAAAGGCCTTTCTCCCATGGTGACGGGGTGGGGTCTCCATCCTTTGACAGGGGTGCAGGCACACAGGAAAGACACACAATGGACTGTGATTTGGTCACGCTGGAAGTGGACACAACTTTTGCGACGACGCGGCCCCCACTTGGTGTCACAGCGCTCGCTATTGTCACAGGTGTGAGACGGTGGTTTGTTTCCTTTCCGCCTCTACTGTTATGCGCTAGGATTTCAAAGCCTCCACCTAATAGCCACCTTTGGCGTGAACATAGCCAAACTACAGAGCCAGAGGTTGCGCTGTAATCCACATCCAGCTGTTTGATACCTCTCTCTGCACACCTCACTATTATTAACCTTTAGTTATTTGATGAGTTGGTTCAAGGTGATACCAAGTGTTGAATATTCAACTTTACACCGATTTACCCATGTATGTTACAGGGTATTCTTACTCCATCAGTACAGGTTAAGTACCTTGTTCAAAGGTGCTACAGCAGGAGTGGGATCCAAACCCTGCATTTTCAAACTGCACGGCAACTGTAACCGCTGTTCTGTTTTTATATCTATAAATTATATAAATATATTTATGTATAAATATACTCGATGGACATTGAAGCCCAGCATTTCCAGAACTGTTTTAAACGATGCGCACATTACTGATGGAGTTGTTTTGAGTTATTCTGTTTCCTGGAGTCCACGAGCCACAGGTGCGATAAATACAAATGAAAAAGCGGAAAAGTGGAACTCGTCTGTGCAAAAACACAAACAAAAAAAAAAAAACAACAAAAATGTAAATGATAAACGACGAATACAAAAGGACTCTTCTTGCACAATAAGCACAATGTGCCGGAATAAGATGTGCGCAAATCACAGCCTTCAACTCGCGGCCCCTCAGCTGTGATTCAGCCGGCGCTACACAAAGAGCACGGCACCCAGGTGTGTGTGTGTCTCACATAGAGGTAATTATGGGGAGTTTGCAGATCCGTACGGCGAAGGCCACCTGAGAACACCTGTCTGTGTGTGTGGGTGTGACTGAGCGCGCTACTGTTTGTGTGTAGGTGGGTATTTGTGTTTGCCTGTCTGCGCGTGTGAGACGGACCGCGTGTCAACGTGTCGGTCCGTGTGTGTCAGTCTGCCTCGCGGTCAGTCTGGGCCTATATTCCTGCGTTAATGTTTGTGAGGCTCAAAGTGTGTTTGTGCCTGTGTGTGAGCGAGTGTGTGGGTGTGTTTGTGTTCCAACCACCCCAGGTTCCCATAACTCCCACGGGCAGCTCAGCACTTCCACTTTCCATCTGAAGCCAAAGACTAATTGGGTGTCTCGCTCGCCCCTTCGCTCCCTGCCTCCCCTCCCTCACCGTATCACTCTACTGCCTAGGGGGTTGTTGGGGGGGGGGGATCACAGTGGGGGGAGGGCTTGCACTCCGGTGACACGCATCGTTTCCATGTGGCTCTGCAACCCGGTCCCAGGGAGTCCACAGCCAGAGGAAACAAAGGGAATCTTGTGGCACGAAGGGCACTGCGCCCGGGGGCACGGCCTTGAGCCCCCCCCCCCCGACCCCACCGCTCATTAGCAGATTTATGGCACCGACCTGCTGCTTTTTTCTTCTAAATCCTTAATCATTTCCAGCTGTGTCAGGCGGGGGGGATGCAGCAAAGCTTCAAACACAAGGTGGACTATTTTAATTTATTTGTTTTTAACTGAGCTGCCGTTTTGGAAATGATTTCCCAGTCGGTTTCCATAGGAAAGGTGAACTGATGGCAGAGCAAATATCACAGCATTACTGTGTTCTGGAAGGTGCGCTGGGGTGACGGCGAGCGACGAGGGCTCGTGACGCTGCCTGCGGAGCAGAAACGCTTCCTGATTTTGGAGGAACGTGCTGTACCGCTCGTATGTTTTTCTCTTGAGGGACAGCTATTTTTGCGACACGACACGTAATGTTTTCGATCCCCCTTTCGAGCAGCCGTGTTTTCGCCCGCTGACGCACGTCACGCCACGCTATGCTGGCCAGCTGTCAGTGGCAGCGAAAGTAGGCTTTTGACACACTGTCACTCTCATTCCTCACGCTACCTGGGCTGCGAAACATGATGTTCCTTGCTATTTCATACGTCGTAATTTTCCATTCAGAGCGCCTTAACCATCTCGACCTGCCCCCAGCCACGAGTGAATTTAATGAAGCGGACCACTTGTCTTTACTGCCACCTAGTGAAAGGCTACAACACTGCCAGGTGTATTTCCAGCTGCTGTGAGCTCATGTTAGAACTTATCCACCCACCGCTTCATCCCGGTCAGCACTGCGCAGGGTGCATGAACCTGGACCCTGGATGGGATGCCAGTCCCTCATAGGGTGTCCACTCTCGCACAAACGCACGTTATGGGCAATTTTGAGTGACGGACTGACCTAAAATACATCTTTGGACTGTGGGAGGGAACCCACACAAACATGGCAAGAACATGCAAACTCCACACAGACTGAGCTGGATTCGATCCCACACCCAAACAGTCGCCTACATCAGGATTTAGTTTGCGATTAATAACATTTAATTACACTACTAAGATAATACTTCTTTATTATAATATTACTTTAACTTTTTTTTGTCACATTTTATGATGTGGTGGGCTTTAACTTCTTAACCACAGTTTATTTTTGTCTATCGTTTATTGGAGAATATTAGTATGAATGAAAAAATATACAGCAGCTAGAAAACATAATGTTTACTGATGAAGGGAAGGAAGTATAATTAAGATCCGGGATGCCTGGCGTCACAGTGGACCCCCGGGGCCGGGACCCCGTTGCAGGTGGTCGTGAGACTTGTCCTTGTCGGCACAGACTGGAGGTATTAGGTGGGAACAGGAGCTGCCGGTCCTGGGAGCACGAAAGGACTAATGGGAGGGGGGGAAAGTAGATGAATAAACTAGAAATGAATTGTGAGAAATACAGAGAAAGTCAGGCTGGTAACCCCTGTCAGGCCCCCTGCTGTCCTCCTCTGACTGGCAGGGCTTTTCCCAAGTTAAATGGAGTGAAAAAACACTCAGTTCTTGTTCACAGTTGGAACAGAAGCGCAGCAAGAATGAGTGAGAACATGTTGCAGGGAGCACTTTGGGGACACTGGTTCTGTCATCACCAGGTTGTGGTTAAATATCCAGCTTTGGAAAGGGGTTAAATACATGGGAATTTTGCCACTTTGGATGTAACAGCTAAACACTGAAAAATGGATGAGCAACAATGAAAGGATCCAAAGAAAGAGGCTCCTCAGTATCAGGCAGCCGGTGGAGTAGCAGTTACAGTTGTGGGCGCCGACAACAACAACAACAACAACAACAACAATAATAATAATAATATGCCAGAAACCACAGTACTGACTTCTTCCTGTTCAGTGGTCATGTGACCAGAGTTACCTGCCGTTACACCGTGAGGTTGTGCTAAAACCATGAGGTTGGTTAATGAAATCCTTGCTTGGTTAGCAAGACAAACTTAAAATATCTTGCATGCTGAATGTAAATTGTTCCCAGAATTCCTCTCGGTGCTTTTTTTTCCCTCCAGAAGGCTCCATCATGTATTCGTCTGGCCGCCCTGCACTTCAAAGCAGCTTCTTACAAATTCATGTTGCTTCATGTCGCTCTGGTGCAACTCAGGTGAAATCCTGCACAAAACCCTGCAGAGGCTGGTCGATGGCCCGGGATTTCGACTTTTCAGGAACAGATCAGCGGAGAACTGAGTCGATGCAGCTCAGGCGGTGGAGGGGTTCACACCACAGTTATTTATTCAGAATATACATGTAAATGTACAGTAGGTCATCCTCACACACGAGTCTAGGCTGAAGGCCTAAAGGTAGCAGAGTGGTTCAAAATCCAGGTTTATAAGCTGATGGGTGTTGGATTAAGACCCAGTTCCTGGTCCTGCTGCAAGGCTCTTGAGCAAAGGAATTATCCCGAATTGCTCCTGTGAAAATAATATTGTGAATAAATGGGTAAAATATAGTAAACTTTGATTCTGTCTCTTTGCGTTGTGACCCTTTTCTTTTGTAAGCAAATTAAAAATGTAAAATAAACAGCTTCAGACAGAAGAATTAGGCAAGAATTCATCTAATGATGTAATAATTGTTATTAAGTGGAGTACAGGCTTCTGACTGACTTTGTCTCAGGGTGTAAGTCAAACCACTTCAAGCTCAGTAACAGCAAAATGGGGAAACATCCCTTCCGGTGAGAAACACTGACACTACAAACTAGTCAAGAAAGTGGATTCTGTCTTGGGTCCCAGCTCTGCTTTGATGGGGTCTGTAGAAGAGGCCAGGACGAGGTGGAAGTTACATTCCATTGTGGAAATTGGCTCACATGCCCTGAATGACCTGATCACCATGAGTTCTTTTTGCCACCAGGGTTACTCAGCTCAGGTGCAGTAAGATGTGCTTCTGGGTCCCTCTTACCAACAGCCGCTCCCCTCCATAACGTCACACAAGGACCTTGTAACTTGTAGTTTCTACCTGGCATTGCTGAACCTGACTTGTCTAACATTCATGTATTGCGCATGTATTTATTTATTCATTCATTTATTTTGTTTGTTATATTTCCTCTGCCTAAGCTGCTGTGATGGGCACTTTTGACTGCAGGGATTCAAGAATTTCCGTCCTCTCCCATCCTATACCTGTAGCTGTTGACAGATATATTCGTGTTAACGTTAGTAGTGAGCTCTGCGAGTGAACAGAAAGCGTGTGCTTGGCGGTTGTCTATACTGCCCCCTGTGGACCGAATGTCTGATATGGTCATTTCACGTGCAGCTTTGCAGAGGGGACCACATTCTACCTGCCACTGCCCCCAAGCCTGGTTCCTCAGCTGGACTTCAGACTGACAAATTGCTGTAATTTTCACTGCAACTCTGTCCATTTCAGTGGAGAGAGGTAATTATTATTAATATTTACTTCCACTAAAACATTTCACTTTGGGAAAACAAGCTGCTGTTAAGTCACCCACTTAACCCCACATCCCCAGGGGATTCACACAAGACAAGGATGTATTAGCGCATATAGTGTATATTAAACATCCGTTCATTGATCATTTTGTCCTGGTGAGGGTCGCCGTGGTCTGGAGTCAGGCGTACACCCACACGCAGCGGGCGAGCCAAAGCGATTGTTTAACCTGAAACACATGTCTTGGGACTGTGGGAGAAAACCCAGAGGAAATACACGCAGACTGAGCCGGATTAGAACCCACAACCGAGCAGCCAAGGCACCTTGAGGCACTGGCTACCCCACCATGGTGCCCTCAGTGTACGTTAGTAGTTAGTTTATTTACATTATAGGAGGTAGCATTGTGCTAGATCTTTCAATTGAAGGACCGGGGTTCGAATTTTACACTTGCTGTGGTTCCCTTAATCAAAGTACTTATCTGAAGTGACACAGTAAAATTTACCCAACTGTACAAACGGATGAATAACTGTAAGTAAGTTGGTGTACAACGCTCACACTAATTTCTTCTGGTCGGAGGTGTCAGCTAAATGACAAATGACACTGAACATGGATATTAATGCCTTTTTAAAAAATGCATTTAAATCGGTTTCTTATGGAAAATAATCATTCTGAAACGACTAAATCCATCAGTTTAATACCCCGCAGCACAAGTGAGTAAATCGCTCTAAGTCACTTAAGACTGTAAGTCAATTTGGAATAAAGTGTCGGCAAAATGAATAAATGTACTTCTGCAAAACTCCTACGGGGCTAATGGACAGTTTATGAGGAAAAATCACTGCACACAACTGTGACGTGGAAATGGGGCCTTTTGCTGTTTCCTTGTTTTCAGAGTTGGAATAAAGAAGCGGGTTGTGGGAAGACGAGATATTGATCACGTGTCTTCTTTCTCAGGCCGGGCATCTCCACACCGGCAGGCAGCAGCTCCACGTGAGCGCCCCCTTTGCCCCCCCCCCCCACCCATTAATCTGAATATGACGCAGGGGTCCAACTGCAGGCCGGTTCCTTAACCGTCTTTCAGGATGGTGGAAACACAGCGGTGAGGTGTTTTTAGCCTGCGACTGATAGATGTAGCTAATAACACGGGAAAGAAGCAGGTGTGGAAGTTCGGTTTCACCTTCTCACTTCAGCTCTCAGTTCCCCATCAGTCTCCACCAGAGGCTGTTAAGATTGTAACTTCTGATATTAAATATTAATTAGAACAATTGTCTCCGTTTGGATTATGGGGTCTGATCGTGCCGGGCCGTTTTTGCGGCCCGTTCGGTTTACGACGCCCATTTCGGGTTTTTATTGGAAGTGCGTTATTAAACGTTAACATTTTTCTCTCACCTTAGCCGAGTCCCCTCCATCTAAAACCAGCACTGGGTTTTCCTCTTAAGGATCTGCGACCGTTTTGTCTCTGTCTCATACCTATTTTCTTTGGGACAATTTACTACGGTATTACTGCTGTAGCCGGAGCTGGCAAGCTGGTTGATGCTTTGTGACACAGCATGGAGTTTTGCGTTCCACGGCGATGGAAAGTGCTGGAAACACGAGAAAGGAATACAGAGATCAAAGCAGAACAACTGTGAGCAGATTTTACCAGATTTTAGCTCACACGTCTTCTCTCTCCACGCTCCGTGCATAATACTGTGATCTTCTCTCTAAGGGACTAAGGTGTCAGCTTAGATAATAAGTAAATAATAATCAGATCAATAGATGCAATTAAGTTAATTTCAAAAGTCCAACTTTTGAAAGACATTTCAAGATGGGAGTCATTTTACTTTGAAATATAAAATTTTAATGTCAGCAGAATACGATTATTACATTATTATCATTGCTTAAATGTCATATTATATTTTTCTTTTTTGTTTTGTTGCAGGTCATTTTTTTAGGTTTTTTGGTAGATTAAGGTTCTTACACTTAGACGCCAATTTGTACACGCTATCGCTAAGGAAGCACTACGGAAAGAAAGCTATCTGCTCCACCACCTGCTGCCCTACGCTGTCATTTATTTTTGGAAACCTTTATGTTTTGTATTGATTTACTCCATTATATTGTAATGGTGTGGATTTTGTTTTCTGTGCCTGTGATATGGCCTGCAGTAGATGGTTCTAGAAGAAAGTATCTTTCCTACCGGTGGACGGGGATCGGACGAAGGAGACCTTGAATGGTCTTTTCTTTGGTACAAGTAGATAAGCGAGTTTGTGGGAGTTTCAACAAACAGGGAAGAGGGGTGGGGTGGCTTATATCTGTGATGGAGAAAATACGGAGGATTCTGCACTGTAACAAACCATTTTTAAGCTTTGCTTTACCTCGACACTGGGATTCCAAATAACCTTGAACTGTCTAAGAAAGATCAAGTCCGACGCTGACTCCCGGAAAGAAAAATTCAAGAAGAGATCCCCGCTTGCCCTCGGTGTTCACTTCTCATGGACAGACACTCTCTTCCACCTAGAACTCAGATATAAGGCATTTTCCTCAAACTTAAAAGAACTCAATTCTTAACAAATAACCATATTCAGCTTTTCCCAATCTGATCAAAATATGAGTTTTCATACAGCTTGCTCATTCCAGCTCCCACTGCCACCTCTGTCCCAACGCTTGCACACACACGCACGGACACACACACACGAACACACACACACACACACACACACACACACACACACACACACACACACACGACGTTTGGCCATTTGGCTTACAGTTCATTTTATCTCAACCTTCTGTTCTCTTTTATTTCTTCTTATTGCTCATAAGGGACCTTTTGAAGAAATACATTTTAGAGAGTTTCCCTGCAATTTATTGCTCTTTTTACTCATTGAGCAAACCCTTCTCTCCAAAGTGACAATTAAAGGGGAAAACAAACGTACATTTCACAACAGATGAAGAGCTTCTGAAGTCGTAAATCTCAAGTCACAGCCACCATTTTACCTGCCGATTACATGAGCAGCTGTAAAACTTTTCCCTGTAGAACTAAGAGTCAGATAAGAAATAAAGAGTTGGTGTGATGCAATTTTATGGAACTGTTAGGAGGTCTGGGTTAATGGGTCCAGAAGGGATGTTCTTTGAGACCCTTCTTAGGATGCTGAAAGGGGCAGAAGAAGCTCATTACACCACACTGGAGCCAAATCTGAGAATCTACACTCAGAATCGGAGGAGTACAGCATTCATTCTGGGTTACAGGGAGTGACCAGATCATGGTGTGCAGATCCTTTGATCATCTGGCTGGCTATAACTACAGAGAAGTTCACACAGGTACATAGAGAAAACCACTGAGGGTGAACAAGGAGAGGAGACACCATGGAACACTTTGGCAGGTGAAACACAACGCGGGTTCCAGCATTCTGTATGTAAACATCCATCATCATTAACCGCTTTATCCTGCTCAGGGGTTTGGAGCCTGTCTTGGGATGATAAATAGGCCATGAAACTATACCCCAGATGGACACCAGTCCATTGGAGGGTGGCTACACCCACCCACACACAGTGGGAAGTTCACAGTGACCAGTTAACCTGAACCACATGTCTCTCAGACCGTGGATGGAAACCCACATGGGGAGAACATGCAGCTTCCTCACAGACCGAGCTGGATTTGAACCCAGCACCCCAAGGGCTGTGAGGTGGCACTATTACTTGCTGTGCCACTGTGGGTTTAAACCATAGGATACAATTATAAAACCCTTTTTGTTAGTTTCAGACCAGAATGTCCTTAAACTCCAGCAACCTCACCGTTCAAAGCCGTGCCCTGCATCCCTGCCAAATACTGAGCACTATTTAGCTACATTCTTGACCTCTAGTCTCATTTTTTGGCAACACCAATGACTCAATACAACTTAGCGTGTGCCACGCAACTGTGTGATTCCCGACGTATGGCCTTGTTTTTAAACTCATTTGAAGAATTGTCCTGAGTCCCAGAAACTGCATATTCATCCACACAAACAAAACAAAGCGCAGAGGTCAATATTTCACAGGTATGGTCATGTAACGCTGCCCAGTGAGTTCCAGAAGGGCGTGCAGACATTACAGAATTGCCTTTGAACTGTCATGCAGATCAAATGTGCGTTTTTCCAGCAGAATAAGGTTAAATGCTCATCTAAGTACCTACAGATGGAACTTCAGGTGTAGATCATAAAATTAAAATAGATCTCCTTGCCATGCGTGTAAAAGCAATCATCCTGTGTCCCATAACTTTGCCAAAACAGGAATTTAGGTTACAGTTTAAGAAAACAAGAGATTTTTCATAGGTTGCGTGAACTCGGTTCCACATGTGGCCTTGGTCCTTCCTTATTTCTCTGCTGTCTCCTTGTTTCTGCTGACTGATGGTCACACGGATCAGTTATACGGCTCAGCTGGTGTAATGGCCTGTCTCTTTGGACAGGACTTGAGGAAGATCAAATATCAGGTCCCCGCTGATATCCTCAGGCTTGAAAATAGTTTTTACCTGCAATGATCCCGTGCAGGTTGACAGGAAAAGAGCCTTTTTTCCCGGGGCTATAAATCACCACCTTGTGGTGCAGGTGGCATTGATCACAGGCAGAGGGGCTTGTTCTGACACCAGAGGTCTAAGGGTTGGCTGCTGGCTGTAGGCTGCAGACGTGAAGCAGTAGCTGTTGCCTGTGGATTCAGTGAAGACAACATCTCGCCACCCCTGGTCGGACAGATTGCTTCAAGGTTCAAACCAGACCCCGTTGTTTGTACACCTAGTTCATGCTCTAGTGTGTGTGTGTTTGTGTGTCCATGTGTGTAGGCACGGGTGTGTTTTCTCATACCTGATCCATGGAAGATGGATTCTATTATTGGATCTAAATTCCAAACATATTGTATTTTCTTGAGGGCAATGATCCTGCATGCAAGTAGGCCACACACTGATGCTAACTGTCTGTCATCTTTTTCTTCATGCCCCCCTCCCTCTCCCGCCAGCCGGGAAGCCTGCGAGGGTTTGATCAATCTCGGTTACAAATTCAGCTGGTACGGTGCCGGGAACGCAACTTCATAAATCACACACTGCGTTGGAGGCCTCCAGTGTCCCAAGATCCTGAGCCGCAAGCCCGCCCACACGGTCCACCCCCCTCCCAAGGTTGCTGGCTTGTGTTTGCTGCCGTTTCATCCTGTGGACGCTCCTCAGAGGTCAGTGTGTGATGTGCCAGAAGGCATCCTGGGAGAAGCACGGGTTGCCAAGGTTCACACCGTGACGACTGAAAGAAAATTATACACTTTCTTCATCTGTTGGGTACAGAGCTGAACAACCGTAGTTCTTTGCTGCAAACTCAATAGTGATAGAAATTAATTACCTTCGGTGCCTTTGGGTAAACAATACAGAGTGATACCGTGGAATGTTTGTTTTTGAAAGCTGCTTGCAGAGAGCAGCTAATGTTCCCAAAAGGAAAAAAAAACATCAAATATGGTGAAAATGAAGAGTGTCTGTGTTGTTGGCAATATTTTCACCCATCCATCCATTATCAATAACCACTTGCAGAGGTTCAGAGCTTCTCCTGGCAGCACAGCATATGAAGCAGGCCAGTCACACACACACACACACACACACACAATAACAATTTAGAGTCACAAATCCACTTGTACTGCCCATCTTTGGACTGTGGAAGGAAACAGGAGCACCTGAACAAGTTCTGCACGAACATGGAGAGAACATGCAACCTCCATCAAGCCTGAGCCAGATTGGAACCCACATCTAAACCTGACACCTTCTGGCTGTGAGGCTCCAGCACTACCCTCTGTGCTACCACGCCACCCGCAGGTCACTCTGGCGTGGTGAGACGGCTTCACACCTCCATCTGCCGACCCGGCAGGCCGCCGATGCTCCGCCAGTCTTCCGAAAGCCTCGATCCGCTTCTCCGATCCCTTCTTCCCCTCCCTTATTCCTTTTTAACCGACCGGTTTCGTTTCTGAACCACCGCGGCCCGCCGAAGCCACGACGGAGCTCTCGCTCGAACCGCGGCCCGGGTCCGAACGCTTAGTCCAGCACCTTCGCCCAGGAAGCCGTCCGCTTCGGAGATCGGAACCCGGCAACGCGACCAAGTCATTAGTCCGTCACTGTCGGCGCTCTAAGATAACGCCGTCGCCGTGGTATCTTCAAACAGGCAGCCACCCCGTAATTAGGAGTTTAATTAGTTAGTGTAATTAGTATTATTTAATTACACAGATCAGATGCTTCGCGCTGTTAAGAATGTAATCTGGGTCCCTAAGTAGGTGCAGTAAATTGGGAAAGTGCCGCTATCTTGATATGAGGTATTAATTTAATGAGAATATCAAAAAGGCGAGCGTCTCTGTAGTAACCCCCAGCGGAGGCGGCAGCGCTCGCCGGGAAACGAGACATTTAGCCTCAGCCGAAAGTATGCAACATTAATTAGAAAAATCCCATTTGTTTGCACAAATTTATTTGTTTACTTTCAGGCAAATTAGTTCATTTACATGAATTATCATGTGCCTTCCAATGTTTTATTGAGTTGTTAAACGGGAGAGAACGTAAACACGCCGGTGTCGTCGGCGGGATAGATGAGGCGCTGTGGACAAAGGGTGTACCGAGCGCACCGAGGGCGTCAGACGCCTCGCCGTCGGACCTCGCGCGTGCAAATGACAGTCGTTGTCTTTGTATAGCAACAAAAACACAGATTGAAGAAGAGCGCGATATTAAGGGCCTCTCGCTCTACCGGCGGCGAGCAAAAGGAATCAGAAACGTGTCATTCTGACGGGTAAGCGGCTCCTTTCTGTTGGCGGACACGGTCCCGCAAGGCCGAAACACCCCGGGGTGTGGCGTCTCACGGGTCACCTTCGGCGGGTAAAGACACCCAGGCGCTACGGTGAACTCAGTGCTTCCCATGAAGACAGAGCTCAGGACCTGACTTGGGATCTGCCACATCTAAGGTGAGGACGTCGGCCTCTGTAGACAACATGTTGGTGTTTTTATTATTGTAGTTCTTTCCCACTTGACTCTCGCTAACCTAATAACAAAAAAAACTGTATGTGTTTTTCACATTATAACGCACTTCAAAAGGGCAGATGGAGCTATAATGGGCACGACCCGGGTTTGAACATGTGGGCCTGCTGCAGCACCCACGAGTAAGGAATTTACTCTGAATCAACACGGTAAATCACTGTAAGTAGCACGAGCAGTTGTGGACAGACAGGAGGTTAGTAAATATGACGGTTGTTCATTAAATAGGGAGGTGGTCTGCGGAAGTGTAAGTTAACGGGTAAATGAATAGTTTAGCAGGCAACACCAGCGACGCGTGTTGCTTTGGAGAGAAGCGTCACATGATGAATAGATACTGTGGTGGACTGGACCTCCAGGGCTGTCTTAGGGAAAGCAGTTACTGATAATAAATGTATAATCGTTGCAAAAAAAAAAAAAAACTGTGGTGTGGTACCAGAAAACCCTATTGCTGCCACCATGAGGCTGAACCTGAGCTCAACTGAATTGTCTGCAATGTTTTGCTAGATTGTATATAAACCGAGACATTAAAGATTAAGCATCTTTATTAGCGTCATCATCTGGTGTGTGTGTGTGTGTGTGTGTGTGTGTGTGTGTGTGTGTGTGTTTCGGGAAGACCTTGGAGGGCATCCCGGTAAACACTACACCCCTGTGCATAAATAACTGCAGCAAACCAGCTGCTCAAACTGACACGTCGCTTTTTTGTATTAATAATTAGGCTGTTTCTGTTTAAACAATGGCACCAGGGCAATTGGGGTCACAGCCCTTCATCTCAAAGTCATAAAGTGCTTTAGTGGCTGTAGTGCAGGACAGTGTAGCTGGAGTTCGGACCGAATCTAAAGAGACATCATATAACTCATTTTCGTATTAAAATGTACTGGTTACTGATTAACTTTATAACTAGTTTTTAAGGTTCTATTCTGGGTTTATTCACTCACTGACTCGCTCTCTTGAACCGTTTGATCAGGGTTGCTGTGGTCCAGAACCTGGCCACTGGCCAGCATGGTAGGAGGGGTGCACCATGGATGGAACACCAGCCCAAGACAGGGTGGCCCCCCACACACACACACACACACACACACACACACACACGTCTTTGGACTGTGGGAGGAAACTTATGTAGACAGGAGCACGTGCAAACTGCTCACAGACATATGGATTCGAACCCACAGCCAAACAGCCCAGACACTTGAAAAGACTGGCAACAGGGTTCGTTACAGAATGGAAGTTTCCAGAAGCGACCCGTTCAGATCACCGGACAGGCAGCCTTCTGTCACTACGCAATGTTGCGGAACAAAATCTCACTGTATATCGGAGAGGCAAAATATCTTTTAAAAAGTTCTTTATTATGTATATCTATATTCAAATTCAGGTTTTAATTAACATTTTACTGTTATTTCTATTTTCGTTTTTCAGTGCTGGTTCCTATAGAAACAGATTAGATGTTTGTGTCAATTGTTTTCAATTCTTTTTTATCACAATTTATTTTTCTACTCTTGCAAATTGCGTTGAGCCGTAAAAATGACATAAAAAATGGTTTTTAATGTTGCTGTTGGTGTTTTAACATCGGGTGGTATGGTGGTGCAGAGAGTTGTGCCGGCGCCACGCAGCGCTTGGAGCATTTGGGTTCGAGTTTCAGTCTGTGTGTCATTTGTACGCTCTCCTTGTGTCTGTATGGGTTTCCTTCCACAGTCCAAAGATGTGTGCTTTAGCTTAATTGGTCACAACAAATTGCACGATCTGTGGCTACCTTGCGGTGCTATAGCAGCCCACCCAGGGTACCGTCTCCTCACCTGGCACCCAGTCACTCTAGGACAGACTCTGTGTTGTGGTGACTAAACAGGACAAGCAAAATGGGTTGAAAATTATTATTATTATTATTTTTCCTGTGGTCTCTGGTGTCATCTTATCTTCTCATATTCATCCAGGTGTGGCCTTGCCGAGCTTCTCCGAGACGCCATCGCAGGCCAAAACAAAAACGCCAAGCAACAAGTTTGTCACATCTGTTATTGCTCATATTTTAGGGTCAGAACTGACCGCCCGACCGCCGCGAACGTGACCCTGTGGTTGACATGAGCGCACAAGAGAGGGGGGAAGCTGTGCCGCGCGCCACCTGAGCAGGAACTGCCAGGAAAGAGGGTCTCACTGCAGGGATGGAGAGGAGACACCTTTTCTAAAGCCCTGTATTCGGGGTTCCTGACATTTCGTTCTTTTTGCGGAGCCGGTGCTTTGCCGCCGTTTGACAAGTAGGTTTCTGGCTCAGACCCCAAAGGGGGGCGCTGCTGTCGCCGTGAGAGAGCTAACCCGAATTCCAGCCTCGACCGCCTCGGGAAGTATCAGTCCGCCAGCTGTAGAAACACAAGCTGTCATACTGCAGGTGGCGCAGTGGTTAGGCCTGTTGCCCCAGGATTCTGGAAGGTTCTATGTTCAGATGCCACCTCCTGCTGTCGTAGCGCTGAGCCAGGAAGTCACCCAGAACCGATGCGGGAAACACGACCAGGCTGTAAGACGGGTAAATCGTATGTAAACCGGTAAGCTGCTTTAGACAAAGCAAAATGAAGGATAATAATAGTTGTTAATAATTAAGAATGATAATAAAAACGGGATAAGAGGCATCACCTGGTGCGTAGTTCCCCGCGTGACGCAGCCCTCTCGTCCTGCGGTAGACAGCGCTAAAACCAACTACGGGCAACGAATGCCATTTCATGCCGACCTTATACAAAGAGAGTGCCTCTTCAGATGTCGTTCTTAAAGCATAATTGTTTTTTTCAGCCTCTAGCTGTTTTTTTTCCCCACCCGACGCTCGCCTGAAAAGGGGGGGCCGTGTTATTTTTAAGGAGCCGCCTCATTACGTGAGCCGGCTGCCTTTTGTTTGGAGGAGTAAATTGGTTTTAAAGGATTAGCGTGGATTTAGGTATCAGTGCACACAAAGCCGCGGTGCAGACGGGCGCTTTTTAATTTATTTCTGCCGGGGCGTGACTGCTGCGGCGGAAGGCCCGGCGCCCGCGCTCTCCACCAGGTGGCAGCTTCTCTTCTCGGAACGCGCCGGAAACCTGGGGCGGAGGGAGAGAGCGCAGCTGCGTGCAAGAATTGCATATGATTTATCATTTCGGATGGCACCTTCTCAGCCTGACTGCGGCACAGAGGGACGGCGATATCCTAACTTGTGTTTGTTCATTAACATTTCCATAAAACTGCAATTAATTAACTCGGGGGGCTGAAAAAAAATATATTACACCTCCAGCCGCCGAAGTGAGCAAGCGCCTCTTTATTTCTATTTGCAGGACGGATGTGCGTTAGAACATTCCGATCGCCCGTTTGTTTCGGATCGTCGAAGAGTCCGCGGGTGGTCACCTTCTGTGAGACCCCGTCCCCTGCCAGGGGGCTCCGTACACATCATCATTTCCCATCCTGACAGCCATGTTATACTGGAAAAGGCCCTGCAGACTGACAAGGCTTCCAAAAACACTTCCTGCAAAAATGTTGCAGCAAAAAGCGCAGATTTGATTGGAGGAGACAGTCCGTCTCGGTGCAGAATTGGCCCCCCCACGGGGTTCCAAAGGGGTTGGCGGCTCTTCGGACTCCACAGCCACGTACGCGTACCAACGTTCGGTCAGGAAAAGGAGCAGGAGGTGCGTATGGCGCTGCCTCACGGGACTCTTCTTGGCAGTCACTCCGAACACGTTAAACTGTAGCAAATTGCGGTTTCTTCTCGACGGCGTCATGGCCCACGAGTCACCGTGAAAAGGCGCCGTTCGCGATTCACCGGTTTATGTGGTGCAGCTGAAAGACGGACAGGGCAGATGTTGTGTGTTCCACTCGCCAGAAGTGGCTCCATTGTTCTCAGCTGCTTTCTCTGGGCTGTTCACGGTCACCGTTTTAATATTTAAAAAAAGCCGTCAAACACAGCCATAGTCGTCGGTCATAGAGGGGCGACCTTGATGTTGGTGACGGTGAACAGTGTGATGTCACTGCACATCAAATAGTGCCACGGCTTGTGGGGGAGGGGGATCCACATTTCATTTCAATTTAAACCAGCTGTTAACTAGTACTTTACTGACACCGTTAACCCGAGGTAACTTACTGCGCGAGACCCGCACACTAAACTGCCTGCACGCAACTCACCTGTTTACACACCTGAACAATGTAACACACACACTCAAGTACAGACACGTGCCGGCCACTTTATTAGGAACACCAGTTCAGTTGCATCCTCTTTTGGTTCCAGAACAGCATGGATTCAGCAATAAGGTGCTGTGCTGTGCTCCTCCCCCATGGGGATCTTTTTCCATTGTCTGCTGACAGCTTTGCTGTTTCTGCTGATGTTTTGATGGCTCATTCATTCAGTCAAGGTCACATCCCACCTCATCTCAGAGATGCTTGAGAGGTGGGACAGCACAAGCCGCTGTGGTAAAGTAAGGCAAAGTACTGTCATGTATGTGGAACTGCAGTGTGTAAAAATCGACTGTTTGAGAAGCAGAGCGACTGGCACAAATGATCAAGCTGTGTTCGACATCACTGAGACCACATCTTGTCAGCTCCAGTAGTCATTCAAACAGTAACCGGGCCTCTAGGCCTGGTCTGCGTGCTTCATATACTGAGTCAGAAATATGTGCAGCACTCCACTGCGCAGGGGGAACTGTGTGTGAACAGCCGTGTGTGCCTAATAAAGTGGCCACTGAGTGTACACTCAAAGGGGCAAGATAGAGTCATCGTTTCATCTAAGACACACACCTTTGAACTCTGGAAGGGAACTAGAGAACCCAGAAGAAACCCAGAGGAACAGGAGGAGAACATGAGAACTTCACACAGGTTGGATGGTGATTGAATGTTTGTCCAGTCGCACAGTCCAAAAATGAGGGGTGTGTGTGTGTGTGTGTGTGTGTGTGCTCGACACGCTGCCCATTTCAGCAAGCCAACTTCTTTGATTTGTACCATTTCTTCTCCTGATAGTTGTGTCATTAGATAAAAACATGAATAAATGCA
This sequence comes from Arapaima gigas, assembly GCA_900497675.1. Lineage (NCBI taxonomy): Eukaryota > Metazoa > Chordata > Actinopteri > Osteoglossiformes > Osteoglossidae > Arapaima > Arapaima gigas. Next base: position 308,283 of record UFQX01000306.1, read on the forward strand.
CAAATAAACAAAAAGTGGTGAAATCTGTGACATGACTGTGCACAGAAAGGGGTCCCAGAGCCAAGAAGGCGGGCTGGGGGGATGTTCGCCATCTGGTCACCCTCAGTCCTCCTCCCCTGATGGCAACTGGGTCCTGGTGTCACCCTGGGCTCTCAGAACTTCTGGGCTTAACAAGTTACTCTCTTGGCACACAATACACACACCAGTGGCAGTGGGATTCTGGTTCAGATGTTTGAATCCCCATCTCCTACTGTAGTCCGCTTGATCAGCCAACTTACCCTGGACAGATACAGTAAAAGTTACCCTGCTGTATGAACAGGTTAATCATCATAAGCTGCTTTGGAGAAAAGTGTCACAAAAACAAATAAATGTAACAAAGATCTTGGCTCTGGAGAAGATTCTCATCCAAAGCGGCACCAAGTCACTAATTACGGCGGTTTTTTCCAAACCCCATCAGACGTGGTGGGACCCAGCAGTCGCGTTCACTCGTATGAGGTGTTGCGCTGCTGTGGGTCCTTATGTTGGCTTCAGTTTGCAGTGTGACTGAGAAATGTCTGTCAGCAAGTTATTAAATCCCACCCTTAATTATACTTTGCCCACGATCCCGTTTGACCCCGGGGGCCTCCGCAGGCTCCAATTTCACACGTTCCCAGATAAATAGAGGAAAAGCTTTATTTTCACTGTTTTTCCCCCATTTTTTACTGTTTGGGCAGAAGAAGACGTTTTTTCCGTGGGGGAGAAGCACAGCAGGGGTTATTGAAGGTATTTGTGGACTGGACTCGCTCTGCGCACCATCGTGCAGGAAAAAGTGGGGACGTGCTGCCTTTAAAGTTGTCACCGCGCACCCTTCGCAGGAGCCTCTGCCAGGGGTCGGCGAGCGCGCCACTCGCACTACCCGGCGTGTGAGCAATATTGGCCGCGCCGCAGAGGGAGGGGCGCTAATGCGGGAGCATTCCGTCGCTGTGCAGAAAACAACTGCTAACGCGATGACGGGGATCCAGAAAAGAAATAATCCGTGAGGAGAAGTGTCTCCTGCGATATCCGTCCCCCCGAAAACTTCCTTGTGCTACGTGGGACCTGCGCTGTTATCAACTCTGTTGTTCTTACGTCGGCCTGGGTTCAGTTGAGGCGCTGGTGGGCGTCCGACCGCAACATCTAAGGCGGATCAACGGTTCTTTGCACAGGAGTTTCGATTGGCAGAACCAAAGCGAGCGGCCCATTAACCGGAGCCCAGAACCCCTCCGACCAGCTCGGTCTCCAGGCCATCGCTGGGATTTTCCCCTGCTGTCCACATGTCTGGAACCTATAGCACCTGACCACAGCATTGGGGGCAAGATCAGTATTGCTAATACGGGTGGGTGCGCACTCGGGGGGGGGGTGGATAGGCTGATGGCTTCAGCTCTACCGTGGTGCTCTGCTCTCGGAGAGCCTCTAGTCCTTGTGGTGTCATGCCCACCGGTGCTCGGGCTTCCCAGCGCTGCAAAGAGGAGACTGGTGGCGCAAAAGCAGTCGCCGTGGAAACGGGTGGCGAGGCTGGTCGATAACCGCGCGCAAGACGTCCGATCGGGCTAAACCTGTAATTGCCAGGGTGCCGTTCATCATGTGCTGCGAGAAAACAGCCGCTCCACAGAGATATCATAGACAACATTCAATAAATGTAGGTATTATAGAAGCATTAGGCAATTAAACCCCGGACTGTATAACCAGGGGATGTGATCAAACTGCACAAAAGATGATTTGTGAAGGCAAAGTGTTTAAACACATAAATAAACAAAATAATACTATTTTGTATGAAGGAGCGGGAGGAGAGCTGAGGAGATTGTGGGTCCGGACCAGAGGTGGGCAGGGGATTAGTGACGGTGGGTCAGTCGAACTGCTTAGACTGTTGGACGGACGTGGTTGGATGTTAGATGGACACTTGAGTGAATAGTTGATCACAGCCTTTCACTGGATGGTTCAGATGGTAGCTGAGTTGGTCAGATGGTCGGCTGGCTCTTTTCCTGGAAAGTTGTGGAGCTCATTGGTCAGATGGTGTTTTCTGATTCTTAGATAGCAGAATGGATGGTCAGATAGTGGGTGTGATCTTCGGATGGAAAGTTGAGTAGGTAATTGGTCGAATGATTGGATAGTTTGTTGCACGGTGGCATGGATAGTGTCTCAGTTCACCTGAAAGTCCTCCTTACAAAGGTCTACATGGCGTGACACCTCTGTACCTCTCAGAACTTATTTATTCCCCATATTCTCCTCACATTCTTTGTTCAACTCACCCTGGTCCCCAAGTTCATCTGCATTCTGCAGAAGATCAGCCCTTCTCTTCTGTGCCCCCAAAACTGGAATTCCCTCTGTAGGAACGTGACTAAATTGCCTGTAGTGTGTGACTGTGTGTGACTGAGTGTGTGACTGTGATGGACTGGCATCCCCTCTGGTGTGTACCCTGTCTCAGGCCCGATGATGGTGGCAGAGATTCCGCACCACCACAACCCTGCTTTAGAGTCATTTTCAATTGATCACTTATTATTATTATTATTATTATTATCATTATTATTATCAACAAACATTTTTCCTGAACAATACGTCATCCTGACTGGTGAGGCGGACGTCTGACCCGCCTTCGCGGCTGGGAAAAAGACACAGAGTGTGTGTTCTAGATGGATTTGTGTTTAGCTGTTGCGGGAGGAAAGGATCTGCGGAGGAGGTGGCGCGGTGACACCCCGTGGCCCCCGGCCGAACCCCCGTTGGACTCAGAATGTGGGGAGATGCACGGAAGTGCCGGCCTCATGCGATCGTGTCCCTTTTGGCGGCACAAAAAAAGAGAAAGCGAAAAGAAAGCAAATGCAATCGTGCCTTTTCGTGTGCCAGACAACCAGCATCAGATATTTCTGGATGTCAGCTCTTATTCCCATGTGACAGAAAGGAAGAAATACGATAACGGCAGACGCAGAAACAATATGCTGGGGGTGTGAGATACAGTGTAATTTATGAGCCTCGTCTCACACCTCGGCTGCCCGCTTCTCCCGGGGCTCTGTCTCGGACATCTTTGCTAGCGTCGCGCTGCGGAAGGAGCCGGACGCCGACTGACAGCAAGACGCCGAGGTCGCTGGGCGCCGTTGGTCTTCTCCGCAAAGCCTGCGAAGCGGAACGGGTGAGTCTGGTGCCTCCAGGCCTCTACGTTCGACCACAGCGTTTGCGCCTCTGGCTTCTTATGGAAAGTGTGTGTGATGTCCTTTTTTCGGAGCACTTTGCACTTGAAGTTCATTTTTTTTCCCCTGCGCCCACACAGCTGCTTCATTACCTGCAAAAAGGCTGCGAACGACGCGCTTGGCCAGGTGAGAACCGCGATCGGCGAGTTTCCCCTGGCTGTTGTCGCGGGGCCCTCGATGCATTATTCATTTCAGGCACGTGGCCAGAAGACTTACATAAGAAATGACAACTCCGAATCTGGCGGCTCGGCATCGGGGAACCGGGGTGGGAACATATGGGCGCGAAGGAGGGAACCACCTGCATTGTCGTCCAGCTGAGCGTGATGAGTTTTAAATGAACAATGTGAGGAGGAACAATAGTATCAGATCATCACAACAGTTTAATCTCCCGAAACTTCGATTCTTCCCTCATTGCTGGTGCAGAGCGTCCGACTTGAGCTGCTGACAGCAGCTGTCGTGTTTATCGATGGAAAAAGCTTTTCCGAAATCACAGGATGAATTCGGATGAAATATACCTGATGCCGCATAGACGACTGGGCCGCGAGTCTGTTTGTTACTTGCTTTGTTCGTAACTCAAGTCATAATAAAAGCTAAATGTAATTGACCCTCCATTTATTTGCTGCTTTTACCCTTGGAAAAAAAACCTTTGGTATAGGCAAAAAAAGAAGTCTTAGAAATGGCTAGTATTTGCTATTTTGGTTTTTTTTACTGCAAACAAAATCAGTTAAAAGTTATTTGAAATGGTTAAATATGTAAAAGCGCGTTGTGCAAAAAACCCCCAAATTAATGCAGATTATTGACAAATTCATTTACTTTGTTTTTGATGACCGATACAAACTCCAGACACAAGCTGTAAACACCGTGGAAGGGAATTGAATCGACCCGCTTTGAGCCGAAGTGAAGATTACTGAAGTTTTAGCTAAGTGAACAAAATTCACTAAAAAAAATGGATAAACTGGAAAGATTTTGTTGTCGTCGAGCATCTGGTCGCCAGGATCCACCCGGAGCACGATTTTGCATCGCAAATGTACAGATTCCATAAATTCCGAAAGCCATTAATTAATGGGAGAAATAATGGTTGTTTTATGGCCATCTGCCGTCTTTTGTGGCTCACATTTGGGTCCGCGAGGGGTGCTCTCCGACCTTTCGCTGGCCCTCATTTGTCCATCGATCGTAACGCTGGCAAAGAATGATACGTTTGACCTTTACGTCTGATGAAACGCCAGTCTCGCTTCTGAGGATGTCGACCCCCCAAAGAAAACACGTCCGTCAGCACAACCGCCCTCCGCGGCAGCACTCCCCCGCTCTGAAAGGCCTGCCCCCTGGAGGGGCAAAAACACCTACCTTCTGACATTTCCAGGTTCGCGCCCCTTCTAGGATGACCTTATAAAGGTGCGGCCGTCCATCTCCGCAGGGATCCGCAGCCACGGATATCAGGATCAAACGCAACAATGACACGGCCGCGGGTCTTCGTTTTTGTTCGCCGAGGAGGAAGGGTGTCGTTGCGGGGGGATGCGGCTACATCGCGACACATAAGCAAAAGTTGCCGAAGAAAAAAAACGCTTTAGTTGCTTAAGGTCCGGCGGGCAGCTGAGCGGATCTGTCGCTGTTGTCGTCCGGAGCTCCCGGGTTTCAAACACCCTGTGGTACCTGTTGCCTAACAGTGAATACGCAGCAACACGAAATCATCCACTTTCTGATACTGTGATGGTTATTTCTGGAAGTGTTTATCAGACACATATTAGAAACACTTGAGTGTTTGCTCACCTGGACTGGGGACAGGTGTCCCAGAAGACGCCAGTGTTTGACTTACTGGTGAAATTGTTTATTACGTTTTGCCAAGTTATGACCAAATATGAGCCATTAGCAAATAACAGCAGCTGGGGGGGGGGGGGGG
>UFQX01000306.1:313404-329156 GCA_900497675.1 Arapaima gigas
GGGGGGGGGGGGGGGGGGGGGGGGTATTGCTCGTGCCATCGTGGCAGTTAGAGCTCCGATTTAGAGAGATTTCAGCTTGAAAGTCAAGTTCCAGGAATGCGTGACGCTTGTAAGTAGGGGGGCACCTGTACTGGAAAAATACCCTACCGAGGGGGGGTCCAGCCTTTTTTGAATAAGGGTCAAATTCATTACTGTGAACTGGTTTGAGGGCAATGTGGCACCATCATGGTAAGTCACATACTGGCTCATAAATGACTAAATTGAAAAGTGATGTTGTTTGATTTATCTTATGTGTGGTGTGTGTTCAAGTGTGAGTGTCTGTATTATTATGGGATTCAGCAGAATTTACACTATTTATGGCAGGTAGAGTATATATTACATGAAATGGTGGTGCCTCGTGCCGCCTTCAGGCCACACGGTGGACACCTCCATCCTGCAGCATAAATGGGCAAAGATGAGTATCTAACACATGTTGCCTGCGGAGAAGGTGTCGGGTAAATAAAGGTTAACAGTAATATTGCAGGTGGTATCAGGCTGAGTTTGGGATGAGTGTCTTCAATCCTCAGGCACATTCTCCTTCATCCAGTTCCCCGGTGACTATGGTACCAGGAGAAAGAACCGGTGAGGAGAGCTCGCTTACTTGAATGATCCATGAGACAGAGCAGAACAAAATATTCTGTTAGGAGACGGAGAGAAGAAGAGCGCTGAGCAGCACCTGGGCCCGGCCGGCCGTGCAGACAAGCGGGGCGATTCGTGTCGGAGCTTCAGCAACGCCTGGAGACATTCATGATTTTGACTTTAGTTTTTTTTTTTTTTGTATTTTGATCGCTTTGTGCTCCTCTCATAGGAGGCTCTTCTGCCAGCTCCTCCAGGCCATCGGAAGAGAGAGCTGATTTGCTCCACACACAAGTCTCCGGTGATTCCTCTTTGTGCCAGGTGGTGCGGGTCCTCGGCAGTTGGGTGCGTGCGCACGCACGCGTACGTGTGTGTGTGTGTGTGTGTGGGGGGGGGGTGCGCTCTTTCAAAGGTACGGAAGCCGCTCCTCCGCTCCCATCTCCCTTCCCACAACCCCCTCGTGGGCGACTTTCATTACTGCGGTGAATCTCATATTTACCCTGTTTCCGGCGCTGCGCTCAGCCTTCCTCTTGTTCCTCAGCGTGTACTTATCTCCTCCGTGGGACAAACGTTTTTTTTCCCCCCTATTTCCTCTGTTTTTTTTTCCCATCCTTCCTTAAAACCCGCTTTTCACAAGAGAGATGTAATGTCTGGTAGTCTCAGATGATGAATAAACACCGCACATAATACACAACGGAATTAACGCATAAAAAGCAAAGGAGCCACAGAGGAAACGCAGTCAGACAGAGTCCAAGAGGAGAATGAAATTCGAGGGATTCGCAGTAAAGTGGTTAAGACCCGAGATTACCGGGGAATTTATTAAGATGAGAACAAAGCCGGCGCCGGTGATTGATTTCAGGCTGCGGCCGTACACGACGCCTGCTTCCCGTTCGAGGGAGATTTACAGAGATGAATTATGCAAATGAGCGACGCCACACGGTCCTGATTTAAATGACAGGAGACAAACATGTCGGCGTGTAACTGTTGAGGAACAACTTGAACTCACGGTTGGGCCCTTTAGATGGATGAAGTCGCGCCGGTGGCCAGAAGACGCCTCTTGTTTCCCCCTCATTCGGATTTATTCGTTTTTCGGACACTTTTCTCCAAAGCGACTCACGGGGTGAAGTCGTGTTTATTAACCCGTTTAAATACCTGGGTATTTTCGCCATATCGATTCCAGGTGGGTGGGATTTGAACCTGTGTCCTTTGTCCAGTACTACTGTACTTTTCAGCTTAGTTTGTCCTGTGTCGTGTTTTCTTTTTATCATCATTTCGTGCCCCCTTGCACACCTGCTGTTTAACAGCGATTCTTGAGCCTCGAGTCCGACAGGGAGAAGCTCTAACCACCACGCCACCTGCTGCCCCGCCAGAGATACTCTACTGTTCAGCTGGTTTTCTCCTCTGAATTATGTTCTACCTTTTCCTACATCCCACCTGCTCTATCAGAATATTATCGCAATTTCTAACAATCGTTGTGGCTGGCAAACCCAAAAAAACACCATTTTTCACTTGTGTATTTTTTATTAACAGAAAGAGGGACAGGAACATAAATGACTGACCAGTCTTAAAAAAGCTCAATGTGCGTGCGTGTGTGTGTGCGTGTGTGTGTGCGTGTGTGTGTGCGTGTGTGTGTGTGTGTTAAATCCATCGCGGAGAGGACAGTAACGATTGGCTGTTAATTAACGTGCAGGGGGGCACAACCGACTCCATCACGGGCGGCCCGGGTGGAGGGACCACCACGAGGAAATAATTAAAGGAACCGGCGACCATAACAAGGTCATTATGAAATCTTACAGGGATCAGCCAGGGAGAGGGAGAGTCGGGCTGTGCTTTTTAAGCGAAGTGTGACGTTTAATCAGACGGGCCCACGTTTCGTTTTTTTACCGCGGTAAGAACAGAGCGGCCGTGCGTGTCCCCCGCGGAAGCAGTGACAGCGCGGTCCCCTGTTTTACAGTAATCTGCTCGGACGGCGGCGGCGGTGATGGGGGGGAGGGGTGGACGAGGAGGACACGCGGGCAAAGCCCGACACCGGAGTCACCGGACGGTTGTGAGTTTGAGATCGGCGCACTTTAATCAGCCGAGAAGCTCCAGATCCACCGGAGGTTAATACGTCAAAGACGCGAGGATCGTTCTTCCCCCTGCGTGATCCTCCGTCGCCACTTTATTATAATGATTTTGTCATTACGGGGCCACCACTTCTATTTGTGTGACGCATCCCCATCGTGCAAAATGACCAGTACGATGCATTTCATTAATGTGCAACTGTGGGAAATTCTGGGTTTTTACAGTACAATTACAGTTCTCACTAATTCATGGAACGAAAACCAGCACTGAATACATTCGCAAGATAAAGTATGTTAATCCCGGGGAAAGCTTTCCGGAAAGTTCTCGAGTGATCGGCCCAGTAATAATCATGGCAGCAGGTAGTATAAGGTTAGGAAAGTTTGTTAAGGTTCCCTGCTCAACACCAAAAAAGGCACTTTACCTGTAATAGTTTCCCCGTTGACTGTAAAAACAGTCAAAATAAACAGGGAAATTTCCAATTTCAAGTTCCGAAAGTCGCTTTAAAACACAGGAGCTGCACGCCGCAAATATATTTGTAAACTTTGTCGTACGTTCACAAGGGACAGAAAGGCGGTGGCGGGCGGAAAGAGGACATTAAAGTAAAAAAAGTGAAAAAACAAAACGCGGCGGCTTCCCGGCGTCGTTGCGGCGACAACCGGGGAAGGTGGGACAGATTTTATATGAATATGCCAGGTGTTTGAAGGGCGACAGATTAATTACGAGGCTTATGAAGGACCACAGAGGTTAGTGCTGCTGCTTTGTAATAAAAAAGGACCCAGGTTGAATCCCACGTCCGGCTATAGCGCCCTTGACCGAGGCGCTTACCTTGAACTGGCAGTAAAAATTACCCAGCTGTATAAATGCGTAAATCAGCGCAAGCGGCTCAGTGTACAAACCCGAGAGCGTGAGCCATCCTGGACAAAGGGGTCAGATATTTAATGGATAATAACAATTAGGAAGGAATTTGCCACCAAATTAATTCCGATTTCACGAATTTCAGGCATCGATCGTTTCTGGATTACTAACTTTATATTAGATTTGTCGATTCATTTCCTCCGTCCCTCTCTGCGCAATTCATCCTGCACAACAGCGCTTCCCAACCCCTGGTCCTCATGCACCTCTGTGTTCGTTCTGGTTCCATCTGAGCTCTTAGTTACGCCTGACTAAGTTGTTCACTTAATGCATCACGAATAAGAGTGAAACACGGCCTAAGGACTCGCTGTCATTTTTAAGTGTGCGAGATCAGATCTGTGCTCTTCGAGGAACACCTGTGCCAGGGACGAGATCGGCGAAAAAGGCCGAGATCTTTAAATGAACAACATTGTGGTCCTTATTTCAATTAAGACAGCATATGTATATTTTTTCCCCAACAGTTAAAGCGCTTAATGGCTTTTAGTCCTTCGGAAATCAAGTTATAGGCACGATTAAGCCAAACCAGGTTCAATACTAATTTATTCTGCTTTGCTTATGTTTCAGGAAAGATCAGATCGAGGAGAAGACCAGACTGGCAAACCCCTGGCAGTATTTATGGAGGCCTTTGCTAATGATTTTTAACATAATGTGTTTTGAGGTCGTTGTATCGGGGGCCGGATCCAACGTAAAACTCACGAGGAGCTCAACAAAAGGCGTGAACGCAGTGACGGAGCGGGACTCGGCACACAGGCACACGAGGAAAGCAGGTCAGTCCTCAGCCCTCAGCCCTCAACCCTCACTCATCGTGGCCGATAGTCGCTGGTCTCAGACCTCAAACTGGGCCTGCAAACGCCCCGATATTCCCTGCCGCCCCCCACCGACCAACCGGCAACCCTGCGGTGCCTAGAAGGGAGCAAACGGCAAATTGCACAGCACTGTCATGACGCGGAGAAATTGGTTCCCGGAGAACCTTCTCTACTGTGTGGCAACTTATGGAGAACAGGTGAACTTCTGCCGTTCTGGTGCTTTTATCTCGCAGAACTTCAACAGAACTGAGACCCAGCAGCAGGGTTCAAAGCGCTCAGAGGCCACCCGAAGCCTGAGGATACCCAGTCCCCAAGATGGGAATCTGAACCTGGAAACAGCTTGTTAATGGAATAATAAGCCTCGGGTGCAGCCTGAGAAAGCGGCGTCTGGTAGATGGTTCGGGTTGTACGGCTCAGTGAGTTTAGTTTAGTGGGGAATTGCTTTCATCTGCATCCTTTTCTGTTCCCGGCTCCTTTGCACTGTTATTATATTCATGTTTGATATACAACATTTTGTCCAAGACAAGCAGTTCAGGAGTTGGAAGTATTGGGCTGGTTTGAGCTTTTGGCCGGAATGTCCATTGGGGGTTGGCGTTCGCTTGAGGGCTCGCGCCTGCCGCCGAGCGAGATTTTTGAACCCCCTGCAGGGACTCCTCGAAGGAGATAGACGTGGTGGGTTTACGATAACACTGCCCACGGGGTGGAAGTAGCAGGGCGGGCTTATATGACTATGGGTGTGACTGATAGCTGGGCATGGCCAGGGGTTTGATCCAATACTTCCCTCTGGAAATTTGTCTAAGATTTGAACTAATGAAAATGAGAGAGTGACTACATTTTGTTTAAAAATGGGAGGAAAAAATAGAAATCCCCCTCGACTTGTTCCCACCCTGCTCACTCCTTAAACCCGGCTTGTCCTAGTATATTATACTCCCCGAGCCACTGCCCCTGCAGCAGTACCCTGCTCAGTGCATATAACTGCAAAGCTGCACCTTGACGGAGTGCAACTCAAGAACCATTTGTCACTGCAGCTTCACACAGATGTTGCTCTCCACTGGAAGCCCAGGCACCTGCTAGGTTCTCACACACCGTGTGGCTCCATTATTCCACTTCTAGAATAACAATATGGATTAGATCAGCTGTCTGAGGATTTACTGGAACTAAGTGAAATGTGTGGCGCCATCTCTACGGAGCCCCTCTCAAACTGGTGGGAATAAGCAACCACCAAAGCACTATGTTTAAGAGGGACCCACCCCGGAGCTTGTTTGAATTTCACTGCGAGTAGGATAAATCCATAAGTAATCTCGGATAATTGGAAGCAATCTGCTTGAAGGTACGGCTGTCGCCGTACTCTCCCGACAGTTCGCAAATAATTGGGAAAAAAAAAAAAACTGAGCACAAGGACAATATCCGTGTTCCCTCTGTACCCCGGCTGATAAGAATAAAGCTGACAGAAGCTGATGTTAATTGTCGACTCCACGTCTTGCTTTATAAATACACCAAGGGCACCGCTTCCATTCCTCGTGCAAAAAAAGAGAGAAAAAAACAAAAAAAAAGCCAAAAAACTCATTTGTTTGCGAACTTGTGACCCCCCCTGACAGTTTTGCGAAGTCCGTGCTACCGGAATCCCTCGCAATCAGTGTTGAAATTACCTTCGGGAGTCGGCGCCCAAGATCAGAGCAATATTTCACGAGAACCTAAACGGTGCGGCTGACAGAAGCTAAATAAGTGTGAATGAATGCCAAAGGCTAAAAGAGAGAGTTGGCGTTGTCTGGGTCGGCGTGGGCGAGCTTTGAAGACGTTTAACCTTGCAGCAGCTCTCTTTACCGTAAAGTACGGATAGCGCCAACGCCGACCGAACGCCTCTGTCCGGAACACGGTGCCTGATATCTCAGTTTAATGAAGTGAAGCCGGTGACGACTGCGCGACGGGACTGAGGGGACAAGACGTCGGTGGGGTGCCAAGCGGTCGCCGTTCGAGCTGCTTCACAGTTAAGCGTCCAGCTGTCGTATTCGGGGGAGCCGCGCCCGAGTGTCGTGCACCGGTTGATCCTCTTTGGGCGGCTTCCGAAGTGGTGTTCAGCATCTCCGTTTTGCATTCTAACAAAATTTTCAACCCGGATAATTGTTTTTTAATGAGAAATTGCTCGTGGCAAATCGACGCCAGAGTTAGATATCGTCTCCCAGACCGAGTTTTGTTCAACGTAGTGGTATCGCGCTCGGATCGGCTTGGTTTCCTTCACCGGCGGGATCGACCGTATGCGCTGCTGAATTATGGGTAGCTGGTTAGCGTTGGTTTAGCCGGTGCTGGTTTACAGACGGGGAAAAAACAACACGTGTCTGCCTGAGGCAGCACGATCAACATGATACCAAAGAGGGAATTATGGGAATCTGAGTCCTTTAAACATCAGGAGGATCGATGTTCCAGGGAAGAAGGTGGTGGGAGCAGACAAGTAGAGATGGATTAGAGATGAATGGAAAATATAATAATAATAATAATAATAATAATAATAGATCCTCTAGGGTATAGTTTTATGAGACATAGGCGTTATGAATGCATCATTATTTTATTGCTAGGCCGGCATGGTGGCACACGACGTAGTGCTACTGCCTCTTGGGGTCATGGCTTTGAGAGCAGTTCAGTGTGGGGTTTACATGTTTTTCCTGTGCCTGTGTGGGTCTCCACCGGGTGCTCTGTTTCCTTCCACAGTCCAAACACCAGTGCTTCTGGATGTCCTGGCATCCCATCCAAAGTGTCTTCTCCAAAGCCTTGTGACCAGTAATTCTAGGATAGGCTGAGGGCTGCTGTGACCCTGACCAGGAGAAGCAGTGCCAGGACACTGGGTGGATGCTTTGCTGAATGGAATGGGTGAGGGCGGTAGCTCGCATTATGTGTCAGAAGAATAAGTGAGAAGAGCAGAGAAAGAGGCAAGGGCAAAGAGCACTATGGTTCAAAATGTCTGTAATAAATTAAAGTCATGGGACTATATAGAGAAGATTTTTGCATCTCTGTTTCCTTGCATCTCACCACTGGCTCCAGCTGCTCCTGTCACATGTGCCACATGATTTAACACACGTTCAGTTATGTGTGAATTGCCTTTCACTGAGCCGCATGTCATGTGCTACAGAGGCCCACTGACCATGTCAGGTTTACTCAGGTACTTCTTGTTAATACAGTCCAGAGAAGCTCAGTACACAGAGGCCACGTGTCTGCTGGCTTTCTGAAGATTGCTGTGCTTTTCTCAAAAATCACTTTACTGAAAGTATTTAACAAGAACAGACCGGCTGCACCCATCCAGTGCATGTTAATATTATTAAAAATATTACATTTTCCACCTCCCCATTATCATTAACTACTTCATCCTAGTCAGGGTGGTGAAGATCCAACGCCTCTCAAGGAATCACCGTGTGAAAAACGACACCAGCATGCAGTGGCCACACACACTACGGACAACTTACAGTGAGTGACCAGTTAACCTGAAACACGTCTGAGGACAGTTGGGGGAACCCATGCAGACACCGGGAGAACATATAAGCTCCTTGAACCCAGGCTGTGCCTCCCTGATCTTGCCACAGGTCAAATCCCACTGGTTTTAGACACATTCAAGCTGTGCCCTGAAGTTTCTTCTCATACTTGACTCATATCAAGAAGCGTTTTGTTTGAATGAAGTGTCAAGCGAGCTGCAAAACGTTACCGCAAAAGTCGTTTCAGAGCTTCTATTGCGTGAAAAACTCGTACAAAGCCAATATGAGGTTTAAAGAGGTTTAACTTGTTGGCTTACTTGTAGTACGTTGCTTTCCAGGTGAAACGTAGCAAACATTGGATGGGTGCAGCTGGTCTGTTCTTGTTAAATTCTTTCAGTAAAGTGATTTTTGAGACAAGCACAGTGATCTTCAGAAAGCCAGCAGACACGTGGCCTCTGTGTGCTGAGCTTCTGAGCCGTTGGTCGCCGGACCATTTAGAAATATTAGTGAAGCTTAGACATGCCTTTAACTCGGCCCCATTGTGGTTTTGTGCCCTCCGGTTTTCTGAGTTGAAGCTCCTTAACCAGAATATATAAGTAAAAAACTGAAAGTTCAACACCAAAACAATGTCTGCTCCGCTTCTACTTTTTCCTTGAATTTCCTGCCTCTCCTAATAGCTACAAAAAAAAACCAGTTTAGGTCCTTGCTGCGGGAGGAGTGGCGCAAAACCCTGGAAACAAGCCGACGTCTCAGGTCCACAGCTCAATTGAGAGTCTCAGAAGTAAGTCACGTCTGTGTGAAACACTGTCACGACGGACCACTACAAGCTCAGCACATTAAGTATATCTATAATAGATTTTTCAGGTGAAATTACCTTTAGCCAAAGGAACTGGCATTTTTGATCACTCAACCTTAAATTCCAATCAAACTGAGGCGTCTGAGGAGGTAGTTCCTAATAAAGGCGGCGCATTTGGAGCTCTTTTTTTAGCTTGTAGCGATAACAGACTCTCCTGTTTCTTCCCTTGTGCATCGCGTACGGGTACCATCTGTAATGAAATTAAAGGCCATGAAGACGGAATCTTTTCTGTGAAAATTGTGTTAAATATGAGCGCGCTGCGCCATTAACAGCCGGTTACAACAAGAGAGGGGAAATGGGTTATTGAGCGGAGCGTCGCTCAAGCCGATTAGACTCACTACGTATTGAAACTTCCCAAATGGAAGGTGCCTTGCAAGCACAGGCCGTCTCCAAGCCTTTCCCGCTGAACAACGGCATCGTTACGGTCAATGTATCGATCGGCCTTGTCGGCGCTCGCGTTCTATCACGTCGGCAGCGCTGCCATTCAGCACATCTGGCTCCATTAATCTTAAAATCGATCTGTTCACCTCTACCGCTGGCTATGCGTCCAAACAGCTGCACACAGTTCATCTTTGAAGCCCGAGCCCGTCCGCTCGTGCGAGACCCGAGCTACAGATGGAGACGGCAGGTCGGGTTCCTCTCTAGACTTTCTGTTTTTCTTGCCAGCACAGCTTGAGCGCACCCCGCAAGCGGGTGCGTCGGCGATGCGGTCCGGAGATAAACAACCTCTGCTCCAGTAGAAAGGTGTGTAGCGGGGGGTCTGGGGGTGGTGGACCGTGTGATCAGCAGATCTGCTGAGATGGCCAAAAGTTCTGGGGACATTGATTAAGTCATATTTCTCTTTGGAAAATGAGAAAGGGAGGAAATATGTAAGCGCTCTGTACTTCGGAGCTGATGCGGAGTCCTCCCCCGCGTTGATATGATTGAAAAAGATGGGGCTATTTCCGTTCAAGTGCATCTCACACCAAAACGCCGTTCTCCCACACGCCCGTCTGCGGAGCCGCACACGCGGGTCTTGGAATTGTATCTGGTTTTCAATTACGAACATTTTCGGCTCATTCGTTTTTCGCCGCTTAAACAAAAACACTCCTTGTTAAAGCCTTACGCTCATTTCCCTGTTCCTCATATAATGAAGGAGCTCATCGGAGCAAATTGACTGAATTTGCTTTATGATCTTTCCTGCTGGTCTCAGTGAGTAACATGATTGGAAAATAATGCGACTCACCTGTGGGGGTAGAAGGAGCCGTGAAATTCAGGCAACACACCCGTAACACACCGAGGACGAGACTCTCTTTAACACACTATATATACATCCCCACGATTATGAGCTCCCGGCAATAAACAACTTTCATTAAACCTAATAATTTTATCTCTTACTGTTAGATCGCTTTGCAGTTAGTTCATTTGTTATTTTAATAACCGCTACTTTGCATTGTGCACAGGTCAGAAGAACCGCGATTAAAAACGTCTCAGTGCTTTATTTATAATTGAATTTAATTTCTGCTCCGCGCCTCATCCTCAGCTGTCGTACTGGCAGTAGAATAACAAAACAATGCCTCAATAACCCTCTACGACATTTCTTTCATCGTACGAGGCGTTCGCCAGGTGTGATGTACTAATTTATTTATTCCCCTGCTTAACTCAAACACAACAACGTCTTTGTCCCGAAAAGCGATTATTGCCAAAACGGAATAATGTACTTTTCTCTCTTATGATCTGAGATGCTCCTTTGAAGGCCAAAATATCAGCTGGGAGCTTTGAAGTGCTTGCACACGCTAACCAAAAATAATAAAGATTTGCGCACCTCGGAAGCGGAGACAGCAGGTGGTGTGGTGGTGAAGCAGGGCGGGGCTCGCGGGCTTCTTGCTTCACTCCCTTTGAACAATTTGCTCAAACTGCAAATGACAGCCAGCCAAGTGACAAAGGGAGGCAAAAGACACAATTTCATCGTCGCAAATCACACTGGAAGGAGTCCCTTGCTAATAAAATGAATAACATGTTAGAATTAAAGGATATTTAATATGTTTGAATTCAGTATCCATGTTTTCCACTGAGTCGGTCAGTTTTTTAGAGTAAATCATACTGGTGAACAGTCCGAACTTACCTGGTTGGTTACATGCCTGCCTTAAACAGGTGATTCTTTATTATAAGCATATTTTTTATTTATGATATAAAATATATCCTTATATAAATATAAGATAAGCTTCATCATAAGGGTATATTATAAGGATACGTTTCCGGATGGGTATGTATTTTGAAACTGTAATGAAACATAAATACTGGCTTTTATTACATTTACTTCTAAGGGTATTTAGCATTTCACACATGGTCTTTACACTGGTAAAGAAAATAATGTGAATTGTTAATAATGTAGGTTCAGTTCAGGAATGATTGGTTCACGTTTATACACTGAACACCACGTGCCACTGAGGTCCAGCGGGACCATCGATTATTATTATTTATTCATTTGGTTGACGTTTTTTTTTTTTGCTTTTCTCCAAAGTGACTTTCAGTGATTAATCCATTTATAATCCAGGGCCGGTTTCTACTGTATCGGCTGAGGGTCTTCACCGTCTTCGTATTCCCTCAAGTTTTGTCGCATATCTGACTCATACCTTTGCTCGCTCATTTATCCGTTAGACAGTAAAACTGAAACATATATGTTTTTTTTTTTTCCCCGAAGAGAGCCTATATGTACATGAAAGGCACAAGAGGAGAAGGAAGGATGTGGACTCTGTCCTTCTGGTGGACGCCAGGTGATCTAACCGCTGCTCCCACCCTTCCCAAAGGATCAAAATCAGCCAGGGATGAGAAGCTCTGCACCAAGGTGTTATATCTTCTCATAACATCACCCGGGTTAGTCGGTTCCGCCGCCATCCACCAATATAACATTCTGTTACTCATTCGGCTTGGAAACACTGGAATCCCATCCTTCCCACAGATCAATCTAAGGTTCCCAGGCGGTGACAGAAACACTAGCTGCTGTCTCATTTAGAGAAGCTCCACAGAGACCAAAGGACGCCTCTCACCCGGTGCGGGGTGGTGCAATAATCCATCCAATTTACCTCTCGCCGGCCAGCTGCGGGGAGCAGGAGAGGTGTACAGATTACCACGCGTGTTCACATTGATTTTTCATTCGCCTATATTTCCCACTTCCACATGGCGGTGAACATGATCTCCCTTTACAAGTGTGGCTCATGGCCATTCTGGATTCCCAGCATGCTCTAGCAATGGAGGTGGTGGATGTTGTGAAACAAAAGAGTGCCCTGCGGGAAATGTCACGGGAGACCTAGCTGGCTGTTTTCGTAGGTCTGCTGAATGGATGGAACCTGCACCGACGATTCGTCTCATCCTCTTGTTTACCCTTCGTATTCCTCTGGTGGCAGCGCTATTTGATCATTTTAATTCCCAAACTTGTATTAAAATGTTATCCTAACATAAGCTTAAGCTGATGCAAAATTCCGTGGCTTTCCGTCTCTTAATGAAATAAGCATTATTGTATGATGACAGTAATTATATTACTTAAAAAAAACCGAGCAGAAGATTTAGACGGACTGGAGACGCGTCCGTTTTGATGAAATGCGCACAGATGGCGGAAATGCTTTGGTTGACATTGTCGCCGTATTCCCCCATCTTTATCCGGAATGCAGCAGGGGTATCATTAACATCCACGGCAAAGTTAATTATCCGGGTCATTTAGTCAATTTGGCCGAACCGGTGGGCTCGGATCCCTCTCCTCCTGAAGTGTGAAAGTTACAAAGTCCCTTGCAGAACTTACGACACTCGGGATAACCGGCAGCCATCGCGGAGTTGTTGATCGGCAGGGCGTTCTCACGGGTTTATCGTGAGAACACCGTTTCGGGATATGTGTCTGCACAGAGTCTGGACCCTTAACCGCCGTCCACCGCCAGGCCCCCAGACGGCACAGAAACCGAACCCCAGTTCTGTTACATTAACACGGTAAACGCGCATTAATACTGGATACGCATCTATCTCCTCTAGGCAGCGCCGAGCGTCAAAAACTCCCGGTCGGGAGAGCGACGTGACTCACAAATCCAAACCCGAGTTGTACTTGTGCTTCGACACACAGGCAGGCTGTGTTCCGCGGAACCGCCAATTTGATGCGTCGCCCTCCCCATCAATTCAGGAGCAAACTGTGAAGTTCCAGGGAGCCTAATGAGCCCAGGTGACGTCTGGGGCACCTGCCGTCCTCTTCCAAATGAACCCCGGGAGGCCCCCAGCGGTGCAGGTCAGGCAATTGCGGGACGGTGGTGGGGCTGAAGGGGGTGCAGACTGCAAACTGTCACCTACTAACAACCAAGCTAACCTGGCCTCGTCAATTACTGTGTTCTCTCGAACCTCCGCCGTCTTCTCCTGGGGAGACCCGCGGCCAAACTAACTGCCTCCAAAACCCATTGTTACCGCTGTATTTATTTTTCGCCGCCCGACTTTTTCATTTCTCAGGCCCGGCGTTGCGACCGGGAGGGACAAATTGTACGCGAAGTGTGAAGTCGCTTCCGCATCACGTCACACGCCCGCCCGATGTGTGCAGATGTGCCAGCTGTTTTTCTCCTCACGAAACGACTGAAATGCGTGTTTTCTTTTTTTTTAAAAATCCGTTCACTTTGTTCCCCCGCATAATTTCCGCAGCAGTTAATAATTCTATGATATGCCTTTCATATTCTATTTTGGAACAAATGCCGGGTTTATCGCGGCACGTTGGACTGGGAAAACATCTCCGGCACCTGCCAAACGAATAACTAGCTTGACAAAGCATGACCATAAGCACAGCTCCCAAATCCAAGTCATTAATTACGGTATTAAGGAAGCCGTGTGATACAAAGTGAAGTTGGGGCAGATGCCTACAGCATATGTGGAACTTCTAATAGTTTGCGGGCACACGTCTGAAGGGAGACGTTCCGTATATGTTAAGTAACGGTAAGTTTTTCGGAAAGATTCACGGCAATAACGAAATACCGCAGATCCGCAACCCACCCGGTCCTACCCTAACTGTACCTCCCCCTTTACCTCGAAAGTTTATGGACGCCGCCACACTTTCGATCGCAATGCATCGCCTTTTATTCGTGATCACAACGGCGGCGGGAGTCACTTACAGCCGCGCAAAGCCGTAGCTGTGGCTCGCTTCTGTACTCCCACGTCAGACGAATAAAAGAAAGTCCACTTGCGGAACATTTAATCTTAAAAATACCAAGAGAGTGCGAGAGAGGGAGAGGGAGAGGAAACATAACGGAGTGTAGAAGGTTTCTGGTTGCGCCACGCCGGGGAGCGGCAGTTTGATTTAAATGGAAACCAATTGATATTCCGCGCACTCGGCCCAAGCGAATCCAGTTTGGAGGGCAATCCGCGGGGGGTTATATTTGTGGCCATTTTCAGAAACGTGCCTCACAATCAGCACCTGAGGATATTCGTTTCAGCATCAGGCCTATAAATAATTTTGTCATTGGAAAAAGCCCTCAAATGCCTTGGAGGCCATTTACATCGATCAAAGTTTGGAGGAAAGTTCCTTCTTTCAGCGATCAAAATAAGTATTGAATATAGATTCAGTCGAGACTGTATCTACATGGCACACGCCGCAGCGGAGTACTTTATATTAGGCAAGCTCCTTCTATATTAGATACTGTTCCCTTGGTTGATTTTATTGCACAAATTGATGCCAGAAGCTAATATGACAATAACGCCGTTCAGCAAGTGCAAACAAATACAGCTGCTTGCATTCTGATAAGTAACCGGTAGGTTTGACCCGAGGCTTCGAGGGTAATTCAACAAATTCGTGTCTGACCCGATTTGGTCTGGGTCCGGCCTGAGAGGGAAGTGCTTTGCGCCAAATCTAGTAACCGCTGGACCCTCGCACCGCGTTCAGGGAGGGCGTCATACAGCAGCCACATTTCTGCAAGTAGCTCACAGTTTACAAACTTAGTGGGTTTGCGGATGAGCGTCTGGAGGACTGTGATTTGTAATAGTCTTAGGAATTTCCATACTTTAGAATACAGTAAAGTGCTGTACTGTTGGGGGGAGGACTTTGCAGTTCTCTTTCCACTGTCCTCACAGCCGTGTCCTTTCACAGGCGACAAATGAAAGGCAGACGCACCGCACAACAGCTGCTTTGTGTATCAAAGCGAGGCCCTGAGGATGTGCTGCTAAACAGATTGTTACTGATCGGTGGCAGCAGGGCTTTGCCAGATCACCGCTATGGTTTTGGAGGAGTAATAATCGCCGCTAATAACCATTATGATCGCATTAAACCAGCAGTCCAGCACTTCTATCAAAGATTAATAGCTTCTTAATCTTGTCTGTTTAGGATGGGTGGGGAAGAAGGGTTATCTAAATGTAAAGGAGCAAGAACACATTTCTGCGGGCTCCATGGCTGTTCGGCTTTAATGGATGGCCGTGCCAACTCCGTAATTACTCAACGTCCTTGCTCCTTACCGGTTTCATTACTCCCAACAAGACCTGCCAGGGCTGGGTGTCTTTAGGCAGTCTCTCAAAGAGTTGATTTCAGCCAACTTCTTTGAAAGTTTTCACTAGAACTCTTTTAAGAAAAGTCTCATCGACTCACTTGGAGGCCCTCTCCGATGGCGCGCAGCCCTTGGGCGAGTCATTATAATCCGTATTCAGCAGGGACAGCGGGCGTCAAAACTTGATGGGGCCACCGAGACTCGCCTCAACGTATCACTTAGTTCTTGGGTAGCTTCCATGCTTTCCCCGAAAAAACCACCCGGGGTTTCGTCCGTGTCTGAAAATGGCTTCTGCGATTCATCTTCGTGTCACACGGGTAATGTCTTTGTCTTAAATCGTAGTGGCATTGATTTATGAAAATTGTAGTCCTTGTTGGGACGATCTTCTAAGGAACCATAGAAGCGTGCAGAAATAGTGTCCAGGAGTGCTTTGATTTTTATTATCCGGAATTGTGAATTACAATTAGCCGCGTGCGCCATCGATTTTTCGCTTTATGAAGTTTCTATTCCGTTTGTAAAGCCAGCCTGAGTACGGCAAAAACGGGGGGGGGGGGGGGGGGGG
>UFQX01000306.1:329213-348800 GCA_900497675.1 Arapaima gigas
AAAAACGGGGGGGGGGGGATGTACGCTGAGTCAAGGGTTTGATCAAAAAATCTTTGCCATGCACATGTTCTTTTAATATTTAAGGAAAATCTAAAGCTTGGTGCTACGTGCAGACAACTGGCAGGAACATATGTGCCTAAAAAAGTGTGACTCAGCAGATCACACTTTTTAAACCTTTCCAAACTAAGCTCAGACAACGCACACTTCCAGATAGTGTATGAAGGTGAGTACAAACATAGGAACCCCGTAAATCATATGTCTTTTGCATTTGAACTGATTAAGCTATTGGTTATCGGATATTTTATAGGTTTTGTCTTTGTAATCTCCCTGTGATGGACTGGTGTCTCATGGAGGGGCAGTTTCAATGCCCACTGCTGCTGGGATAGGCTCCGGAGCCCCGTGACCCTCCTCCAGACAAGCAGGAAAAAAAATGGATGGATGGATAGACAGATGAATGCTGATCGTAAGCTTTAACCTTAACCTCTGGAAAGAACAAATTATTCTTGTTATTATTATTATTATTATAACTCACAGGTTGCACATCCTTCTTAAAGACCTTTCTAAACAGGCCAGAGCAGAACGCCGTTTAAAACAAATCCCGGTGTGAGACAAGTTCTGCTCTTTCCTCTTCACTGTTTGCCGAGGGGTGGGGGTGGTTAGCAGAACCAGAGAGGTGATTAGTCTTCTTCAGACACAGGCCTGGTGTGCACCGCCGAGCCGCCCTCGGGTCACAGCAGCTGGCAGAACTTTCACGGAAGGGTTGGGGGGGCCAAGGTCCTGGCCTTCAGCCACCGCTCATCTCTGCCTCCGTTCTCGCTGCCCACCACGTCCTCAGCTTCTGTTTTAACATTTTCTGGCCCTCATGACCAAGCCCACCCACCCCCCTCAGCCCAATTCCCTGAGTGAGAAGCAGTCTGCACAGGGGTCAGAGGTCACTGAGGCACCATATGGAAGATTTTCTAACTTATTCTCTCCATTATATAACTCATATTTAGAGTTTAGAAAAGTATTGCATGCAGGTAATTCGAATTGATCCAGGTGTAGACTCAGCTCACAACTGGACAATGGGGATGTCATAAGTTAATAAAGGGAATGCAACGTTTAACAAGACCGGTGTGTCCAACAGGGAGAAGGTTCCAGAATAAGGCAGAGCTCTTCTTCCCATTGTTGGAAAATCCGCGTCATACTTTAGCGGCTAAGACAAGAAACGGCAGGGTTCAACAGCACCGGCGCTGTCAACAGCGGTGATGAAAATAAGACGTTCTTTAATTGGAAAGGCTGGTCTTTGTTCTGTTTGAGAACCGGACGTTCGCACAGAGGCCTCCTGTCGCCGCAAACATGCGACAGCGCGCCGGAACGGCTGACAAGCTCACGGCGTTATTTATATTTGCCAAGTCCTTTGTCGATTGCTTATTTTTGTTTTGGATGCCAACGTGGAGGAACTGCCATCTGGACGCGATTGTGTTCCCGCTCGCTGCTCGCGCATTTCAATTGACAAAAAAGAGGGAACTATAGAACTGGAGATGTTGCTGTGCTTCTTCTGTGTGTAGGTTTCACCTGTGCTCCTCATCCCCTCTGAACTACAGGTGAGGAACAATGGTTGCTTTGTATGGCGGCGGGTAACAGTTTGAATCATGTTTGTGGGCCCGGGTGATGATTATTGCTGAAGCACATCACCGCAAGACACCCTTGGCACACAGATTCCACCTTCCCCTCGCAGCAGCGTGCTGCACGCGTCAGGCCTGAAATAGCTCCGCCGCTTCCGACGGTCTGTCTCCACGCTCACGACCCTTTCTGACTGTCCAACCAAGCACTTAAAGGTCACTGAAAGTTATATGGCTTGGGATTAAATTGAGTGACACAATAGGAAAAAAAACATGAGCGAATAATTCCAAAGACAGCAGAATTTAACCTCCCAAACAAGTTCATCGCAGAGGTTCGTTCCGCGCTGTCAGTGAAAAATGGCCGCAGTTGCAGTTCTGGGGCTTTCGGCAAGAAATTGTAGCTTTCAGAAATTGAGTATTCCTGGCTGCTGCGTATTATTCAGTGGGCAATGGGTACGTTGGTGTCAGACACATTTAAACACCCTTGATATGTCCGTATGTTGTTCGGATTTTGTGCCGAGTAGCTTAGTTCATGTTATCTCCCTGGGTGGGACACCGATAAGGTGGTTCATGGTTTCGTTTCCATCAGGTTTAACTATTGCTGCTCCTTGCTGTTCTGGTTGTCTCCTCTCCATCCTGCCCACCATCTTGCCCAGAGTTCTGCAGCCATGACTGTCTCCTGCTCCTGGAAATACCGCAGCATTACTCCATTCCTTTCCTAGCTGCCCATGGCATACAGATGTGACTTCAAGATACTTTGCACCAGTTTATACCGCCCATCTCCTCACTAACTAAGAGCCAAGTTGTGGTCTATACTCACTGGTGGATGACTTAGAGATCCACATGAAAACATCAGGACTCTATACTGTGGAATGCTCTGCCTCTGAAGCACACCTCTTTTGTGGTAGCCTGAAAAGACTTGTACAACCTTCTTTTTCAGTAGTTGACCTTGTATTTGTGATTTTTGCTCTTTTTTCTCTCTCTTTTGCCCTAAGGAACTTTGGCATCCTGGGAGCCTGAAACCTGCCCCTCTTGCATACCCTTGGACTGGTCTTGCCTTATTGAGAACCAACAACACCCACTGGATTCTCCTGCCAGAAGCCTGTAGCTGCCCTCCTCTACAGGTCAGCAACCATGAGCCAGGAGATATACTTTGACACCCCCTAGTCTACAGCTCTACCTTGACAGACATACTGAACATATCATCACTGCTGCTATGTCACCACAGTAGAATGCCCAGGAGGGGTGGACAGTCCCTGGTACTTGGACCGCCAAAGGTCTTCATGGTTGGGAGCTTTTTTTTTTTTTCCTTGCCTCAGTTACCAGCTGACTTCTTTAAACAACAAATCATCTCTGTTGCAGCAATAATGGATAATCTGTTCTACGTCATTCATTTCCCTCTTCCTTATCCCCAGGACCTTTGTTCAGGGCTCAGTGTCAGAAGAGCGCCGTACAAAAAAAATGAATCGTGTGCCTCGATTGTGTTTTCAGGACGATTGATGGGCTGTAATCCTGTAGAACCACTACTGTGATAAAGTAAGCGTCATCAAGTCAAATTTGACTCGTAGCAACCTCTTGCATGGTGTTCGGAAGCGACCTGCCATTGCCTTCTTTTGCCCTGTCTTTGGGTTTCCAGCACAGTGAGAATGTGTGGACCCTGCACACCCGGAACTGGATTCAATCCTGCACCCACATCAGCGGCTCACCTGTGAAGCACTGCCATTACCTGTTGTACCACTGTGCCTGTAGCCGCCAACCCTCAAGAGCCAGCGCTGCTACACCCAAGAGCTTATGCACTTAACCTAAGACTTGCCAGTAAATATCAAGCTGGCAAGTGGGTCACTGGGTTAAAAATGTAAATAATGAGAACTACCTGCCTATGATTTTGTAAAATGTTGCTTTTGTGTAATTGCACGGTTGTGTAAAATGCCATCATTTCTTACCTCACATTGGTTTTTGCTTGGAAGCTGCGGGAATCCTTTGTCTAGCCTGCGTTTCTTTGCACGCCGAGACCTTGGACTTCTAACCGGTTAACATTTTGGCAAAGATTTGAACACACCTGTTACTATTCACAAGGCGTCATGGCGCCTCACTGTTCCCGGGTGGTACATTCAGCTTTGATTTCAAACATCTCAGTCCATGTTGGGGTTTTTATGTTCTCCCGTTGCTCGTGTGGGTTTTCTTCCCACAGTCCAAAGATACAAGGTGAAGTGATGACCGTAAATTGTCCGTAGTGTGTGTGTGTGAGGGTACCATTTCAGGACAGCCCGTGACCCTACATTGAACAAGCGATTAATAAAAATGGGGGGAAACTGTGGAGAAAAAAATGCCTATGGGTAACATCCAGCATTCCTGAAGTATACAAACGTCCATCCAATTCTGATTACAATTTGGGCCCTAAAATTTAACATCCTCTTTCTTTTCATTTTAAAAAGGACAGTAGATGTTGTTCAGACATCCATGTTCATATCCATCCCTCCATTTTTGTCAACCACTTAATTCTTATCAGGGTCACGGTGGTTCGGAGCCTATTCCAGCATCACAGGGCATCAGGCTATAGAACTACACCCTGGATGGGGTGCCGGCCCAACGCGGGGGTCCCACACACAGTCTCACACTACAGATAATTTAGAGTGGCCAGTTAACCTGTAGCACATCTTTGGACTTTGGGAAGAAACCAGAGCCCCTGGAGATAACCCAGATAGACACGGGGAGAAGATCCAAACTCCACGCGGATTGAGTCCCATTCGAACTCACGCCTGACCAACCAGGCGCCGTGAGGCAGCCGCCATCCACGGTCACGTCGAAATTCAATTAATGCATCCAGTTTATTCTCCGACATCAAAGAGAGCAACATTTCGTGTATTTGCAGACATTATCTTCAGCTGGATGTTTCATTACTGATATATTTAAGAAGGCCAGCAAAAATGGTCTGTGGGATGAAGGACAGCAGGAGTGAGTATATGAAGATACTCTTTGGAAATGGACTCTGGAGCATCACTTTACACATGAGCTTTGATATGTTTTCCTGTGACATATTTTCGCCGCATTTTCTTGTTATTTATTGCTCAAATAATAGTCATATTGAAATAAATCCTTAAAAAAACAGACGTGCTCTCTATCTTGTGATTTAATCTTGAAGATTTTCTTTTTTTTCCTTTTGATTAATTTATATATTGGTTTTTGTACAAGATTGCTTCCTTTTTTTCCCCCAGAACAATGTTTCTTTTTCCATTTTATGAAACAGTACATTATGTGGAACAATTCATGCGCTGCTTCATTATGAAACGAAATGAAAGCTTCTTACCACTGCAATTCTTCAAAAATCAAAGATTTTACTTTTGAAGGTAATTTGGGTTCTAACTGATAAACTCTGATGAAATATATGCGCCTTAGAGTGGAAACCAGTTTTAGTTTTACAAGGTTTTTGCCGACTGCTGCAGTACATAGATACATACATTGACCAAGAAACGGAGCAATAACAATATCTATCTATCTGCCAGCTGTCTCTGTCTGTCTGTCTGTCCATTTGTCTATCTTTCCATCTATGTCTATCTATCTATCTATCTATCTATCTATCTGTCTGTCTGTCTGTCTCTCTGTCTGTCTGTCTGTCCGTCTGACTCTCTATCTATCTATCTATCCATCTATCTGTCTGTCTGTCTGTCTGTTTATCTATCATCAGTACCACTGCATCCAGGTCAGAGTTGTGATGGTCTGCAGTTTATACTGGAATCACTGGGTGCCAAACTATGGACCTACACCTTGGACTGGTGAGGGTCCTCCACAGGGGGAAATAAGTAATCGTAAGTTCCGATTTTAAGGGGGAAACCGTAGCCCGACTTGTGGTCCAGATGCAGGAGACACTCGTTTCACAGCCGAAACAAATGAATTTGTATTATGCCAACCTTCTTTGCCACTTAGCTGCCTTATTTGACTTTGACCCGGCCGCAACGTTTCACTCCGGCGTTCCAAAAAGTTTCGACTTTTTGTGCCGCGTGAGCCGGCCACTTCAAAAACCGCGCTTTTGTCAAGTAAAACCGACTAATTACAAAGCCTGAAAAGAGAGATTAAAAAACGACGCGTTCATAGTGTCCAGGTGGCCGACCGGTGATCAGAGCACATCTGTGTCTCTGTCAGAACAACCGAGTCGTCTCCCGTCTTCATGGCTTCTCATTATTTTAATGATGATACATTTGAAATACCTTAATGGTTGCCGGCTAATTATTCTTTCTAATTGCTATTTATTGCTCGATTGTGTCTATTTAATTATATATTTCTGCCTTCCTTGTCTAGAGTTTGGCAGCAGCATTGATTAATCTATTTATTTGTTTATTTATTTAAGCAGCACGAAAATATGTGCAGAGATTTTAGTCGGATCCGAGCGGTCCCAGTAGAAATCGTTTCCGTTTTTCTCTCTCCCGATATCTAGCTTTTTCAGTTGCCCAGGCCAGTCGGTAACCGGTCCAATTTTCAGCTATCAGGTGAAATGTGTGTGTGTGTGTGTGTGTGTGTGTGTGTGTGTGTGTGTGTATAGTAAACTAAACTTGAGTTTAGTTTATTGGGAAGAAACCAGACCGGACTAAACTAGTTAATGTATGTATATATATATATGTGTGTGTGTGTGTGTGTGTGTGTGTGTGTGTATGATATTAATACTATTTTAATGTGTTACTCAGCTTTCTCCTTATAACGTTGGTTATCGTTTACTGTGATTTTTTTTTTGGACGGACTTGACATGAACTGTAATTTTCCCCCATAAGACGTAATGGGATAAATTACATCACTGACCCATTTTTCAATATTCGGTCCATTTTTAAGGAGAAAGTAAGATAAAGGGGGGTAAGCGTAATTTCCAATGCTGGGGGTTATGGGGAAATTTGAGACTTTATTTAGTGGTATCAGCCGAGGTTGGAGTCATTGACTGATGCTTTAATGCTTTTCTCTGCCGGGGGTCTAAGGACTAGCTTTAGGAGAGGTATTTTATCTCCCCTGACATACAGCAGCGGATGCTATCGTGTGTATCGAAATCCAGAGGGCCTCGCGCTGGGGTTCAGCGTTTCGCAGCTGCCCACATTGGAGGAGACAGCGAATTACAGGACTGTCTGTTAACTAGGATGCGCCGAAGCCACTTCTGCCTGTCCGGCTGCTTTAGGTGCGTCTTCCGGGTAAATAGCATCGATTGCTTGGCGAGCGTCTCCTGCACGGCAGCCCCTGTGTTTACATCTTTGGGAAAGGTTACCCTGTAATGAATTTAAGGCCGATATTTGCTCACCGGAGGAACCGGGGATTACCACCAACCAAAATGCAAGAGTCTACGCGTGACAAGGTGAGACTTCTAATGACTTATGGTGACGGTAACATTTTTGCCTTTTAGGACCACGGTATTTTATATTAAAGGCACAAGAATCAATTCAAAGGCACCTTGTACCTCTTTGTCTTATATGTGCAGCTGTAAAACAAAAAGCCTGACTGTTCTACTCCATTTCCGCCGTTCCAAAAAAGCGAAAAGAAGGTGTCATGTCATGCAGCATTTTAATAGCTCCCATCCTCGAGGATGAGTCCTTATGCAATTCTCTGTTCTTTTTCTGTTATTTTTCAGATAACCCTTTCACTTTAAATGGCAAATTCTTTCTAATTTTCCCTCTAATTTTCTCTTTAATGCCTTTGTCATTTAGGGCGATTCAATGGCTTCTTCTACAGAGTTCTGCTCGCCCCATTCTCGCACTGGGCGCTTATTATAGCAAAACGTGTTCTAATCGTAATTATTTTGTACCGCAATCCATTGTTCAGAAGTAAATATATGGAAATTGGGCTGTACATTAAGCGGGAAGAAATGCGCGTGAAGGCAGAGTCTTTGAGGGGCTCGAGCACTGTTTCTGAGGAAGGTCACCCAGCACCTGCTCGCTGGCTCTGCTTTATATTAAATTTTTTAGTAATTATTATAGTGTGGCGCGCGGTAATGCTCAATGTCCGTCACGTCTGGGTGTTTTCGGTCGGGCTGGTCAGAACAAGCAGCAAATTGGATAGAACTAAATTAGCGGGAAAGGGACGGCACTTCAGGTTTCGCGCGGCCACGCCGTCTCCGGCACACCATCTGTCTGGCTCCGCACCGCTCTCCCAAGCAGCGAAGCAGCTAGAATTTAGCATCCATCTCATTAAAAAAAAAAAAACCCCGCGCCATATTTCACACGTCAGTTAGTAATAAAGATGCTGCGGCCCCCGTCGTCGCTCCATCGCGTCGTCTCTTCGGGTCACGAGCTCCGGGGCCTTGCTGCTGAAGCCGCTTTGCTTAACGGTCACGTTGGTTCTTTTTCAGCTTTGGAAGTTCAGGGAACGCGGGTCTGCGGCGCGTTGCCTCGGGTGGGAGAGACGGTTGGGGTGAGACGGTTGCCCTCATTGCTCACGCTGACACCTCGGGTCAGCCAGGCGCCCACGGGACCGCCGCTCGAAGCAGGTGATTAGCAGCCTCCTCCAAGCGTGTAACGCTGCCAGATGAAGCCTGCAGCCCGGACACTGAAGAAGCAGGTGGCTTGCAGCCCGTACGCTGGACAAGGTGCGTGCGTGTGTGTGTGTGTGTGTGTGTGTGTCTGTGTGTTTGCGTGTCTTTGTCCCTCTTGAGTTGGCATGGCTTTCACGCTTCAAGGGAGACATATAACAACAGCGTAATTGGCCATAGTTAAAAAGGGACAATAAATGGTAAAAGGCCTGGCACAGATGGTCACCGCTGTCCTTCTGAGCCACTCAACCAGGGATGGCGCTCTTTCCCAGTGCCAGTCTTTCCCTGAGGCTGTCAGCAAACACCTTCTGTGAACTTCTGGGTCTCCCACTGGTTTGCTCTAGGCTCGCAGTGACAGGTATGCCTCCGTACGAGTCTTAGGATTGACACAACTGAGGACAAACTGAACAAACAGAGAACTGCTCAGAGGGCACGGTAATGCTGTGGTAAAACCATGGTACTGCCACACTGCATGACATGTCCTGCAGGTTAATATGACAGCCCAGGTGGGACTATAGAGGTAAAAAGAGTGATGACTCTTGGTTCAAACTCCCTACAGCAGGGATTGGGGTTTGAGACCCTGCCCACCAGTCTGCCCGTGTTCAACACGGAAGTTCTAGGAACAGAACCTGTCCCGTTAGCTGCATTTTGGAGCAGACATAAGACGTGTAGTTTGCTTTGCCTACCTTGGGGGGGGGGGTAAAAGTACGAGAAACTGACGCGGTTCTGCCGTTGCTCTTTTGTAAAGACGTCAGCTACGTGCCGGTTTATAGTCGCTGCACCTTGGCCTGGAGAACAGAATCCGCTAAATGAATAAACACGAGTATGATCGCCTCTCGGAAACAGCCAGCTGTGTCACCCGATTTAAACAGTAAACCTCTTTGCGCAAAACTATTCTTTTTATACGTCTAACCACACAGCTTATTATGTCCCAGTGGTACCGTAAACAAAACTCACCAATTGTTGCTGAGCAATGTGGGTTTTCATAAATGTTCAGTAAGTAGAAACTTTCAGATGGAACAGTGCAGGTATTTATATGAAGAGGAGGATTGAAAGCCCCCGATGTTGTACCTTTCAACATGGAGTTTAACTGCAGCCTGGCAGATGGAGAGGTTGAGCACAATATGACTGTCAAAAAGTAATGAGGGCCTTGGGCACATTAAAAATACAGTTTTTGACCTCCAATATGTAAATGTAATACATGGATATACTGGATATTCATGTTTGTTAGCAATTTAGTTATTTATTCATTTAACGGACACTTTTCTCCAAAGCATCTTAGGATGTTAGAGTTGAGTACTGTGTTCCCACCCAGAGTGTACCTGATAATGGGTGTATGGGTGGATGTCATTCTTTTAGCAGTTAAATGTCAATTAAAAGCGGGGAAAAACGTATGCGTAGAAATATTCAGATAAGAACCACAATTTCTCCTTCCTTGCATGTGACTCCCATAAAAAGGCTGCAATATGACTCATTTCTGCTACTTATGGTTTAAGGTAAGTTTGAATGGTGTCCTCTTTTGAGGGCTGGTAGGTTTTATGGGCGGTGGAGTGATGGTTGGAGGTTTGCTGGTGACCGGGCGCACAGTGGCACCCTCTTTGCGCAACGGGAAACTCCTTCAGCTTAGGGTTAGAATCACAGCTTTGATGTCGCACAGCTTCTAGATGCTGTGCTTTACAGGGAGGGAAGCAAAAGGAAAAATAAAATGAATACAAAGTGGAAAGATATGGCAATGACACAGCTTTGAGCTTCTCTAACTGGGTTCAAGGAAGCGTTGTTAGTTGCAAATGTTGAGCTCGCGATGATATAGCAAAGGCCGACTTTTCAGGCCATCAGTACCCCTGGGAGTCCAACAAAACCATCTTTTGAAAGACTGCCATGTTTTGTTGAGTGCTGTCGAGTCAATGTTGACTTTTGGTGTCTAAAGAGTTCCTCCAGAATGTTCTGTTTGCCACATGTCGAAGGAGGTGTGTTCACTGATGTTGCGATTGATAATCTGAGTCTCATAAAAAAGGCATCAGAAGTAGGTTCACTGATGCAAGCAAATACTCTACCCTTTGATCGGTGACTATATATAATGTGGGGAAATTCCCCAAATGGTGTCGGAAGTGGGATTCAAGCCCACATGTTCATTTGGTGGTGAGGAAGGTGCTGGGTCTTGACTCTGGCACCTCAGACCACTTGGCTATTCATACACAAGGGTTAGTGGGAAAATAAACATTTAGCATTGCATAACAGAGTTCTGTATCAATTTAAAATGGTAAGCTGCATATCGGGTTTCCCAAAGGGACACGTCTGTACTACTGAGCACGATTTATGGAACAATGTGGCCTACAGCCATTTGTGGGATAATTAGCTTTCTCAAGGTTTTTGTAGGATTCACACCCAGCTTCTTCAATGGGGAGGCAGCAGCACTGAGCTCCACACTCCCAGATTTGGAGTCTTTGCAGTCTGCTGCACATTGAAAGAGGCTTCTGAAGTTATGCTGGATTTTCCACCTACAAGAAGCAATGCAGATACTTCCAACCCCCCCTCCCCCTTTCCCCTGTGTGACTTCCTTCAGGGGCACCTGCAGGGGGAACGTAGTAGGGAAAGTAGGGAATATACCACTGTATTGGGAATTTTTACCCCATTACCCCTATTAAATCAGGGTGGGACATCACTATGGTAACTGTGGTAAATAATGCGGAAATAAGAAAGCAAAATCTTTCTCCCTTGGGGAGCTGCGCTGTAACAGACCCTTCTTGTCTGAGCTGTGAGTGGAATGACGTCATGAGCATCGACGACTTTTGGCGGGACAAAAGCGGGTTCAGTACCCTGAACAAAGTGATAGTACAATCGCTCCTCTACTTGCACACACAACTGGCACTGGAAGTCTGTCTGTAATTTTTGTTCAAAACTCCAAAGTCATTTTCAGCCCCAAGTCACAATAAATGCACATTTCACATTCAGTTATACAGACATCTTTGACTTAAGAGCCAGACGGTGTAAATATCTCGCGTATATCTGAAATAAATTTAAAAAAAAAACATTTAAAATACTTTTATTAAGTTTGATCTTCTTTAAAACTGATTTGAAATGAGAGAGATTGAATATTTTTAATCTGCTTGAACTCCTATTCAAGTTCCGACTGGTGAGAGATTCTTAACTTCAAGTTTCATTCGAACGAATTTAAAATGAGTAAAAATACAGTAATACCAAGTTTTGCGATGGCGCTCTTGTTTTGGCTCAACTAATTTGTCATGGTAACTTAGGTTTTTTTTTTTCCAAGAAATTTTTGGAAAGAATTCTTTTGGAATTTCATATTTGTTGCTCCTGAAATACTCTTACTGTTTATTTGCTGTTATTAGAGGCCTAACTAATCTCTCTTACATTATGTTGCACAGTTTTCAAGCTCCATTTATGCAAAATGCTGTGTTAATGGCCTCTGAAAGCATAAAACAGCCCATTTTTCGAGAACACACCTGGAGCGAAAACCCAGGTTTGACCACGTTTCATTCCACAGGCTCCCATTCGCCGCCGCTGGCTGGTTTGGCCCATAACCCTGTGCGACGTTCATTTTCCTTTTATTGATCAGCAACGGCCAGACGCGACGAAGACGTGAACCGTAAACACTGTGGCAGCGGGACGGATTGAGGTGGTCCACCTAAACCTTTTCCCCTTTGCGGCTGCATTTTTTACTGTGTTAAAACTACTGTGTTGGAATTAATCTTTTCTCAGTCGACTCGAGGTTCTCTGGAGTCTCGGCGATGAGGGAAAGCGGACCTTAAGCGTGTGACAACACTTGTTTATCGCGGAACGTACGACACACCCGGGCTCGTGTTAAAGCGGCCGCTTGGCCCTCATCCACGTGCGCCTATAGTCCGTCTATAAGCGCCCAGAACGA
Organism: Arapaima gigas; assembly: GCA_900497675.1. Lineage (NCBI taxonomy): Eukaryota > Metazoa > Chordata > Actinopteri > Osteoglossiformes > Osteoglossidae > Arapaima > Arapaima gigas. Next base: position 341,203 of record UFQX01000306.1, read on the forward strand.
CAACCGTCCCACCACCAAATCCCCGTGTGGAATTTTGGGAAGCTGAAGGTTGTACTGTGTTGCATACGCTGTACAGTAATATACATTTAACAATAAAAGACACGAATAAAATAATGGAGACTAACTAAGAGTAAATCATATAGTAGAATAATAAAAATGAACTAAAGTCTGTCATCCTTCAAACGGCTGAGTGGGTAAACTCAGGTCGCGTTTGCTCGGCTGCAGGCAGGAATTCTCCACGTACAAGTGAAGGAAATTCAATTAAAAACGGAACGGTTTGCATCTCTGAAAATTCATTCATTTGCTGACACAAAGAGCCATTGTACAAAGCGTCAGGTTTCCCGTCAGTCTCTGGGCAATTTGTCGTTTGTTATTTTCTCCACCTGCTTTTTTGTGAGCGGCGGGATTTATTTGACTCGCCTTGACCACCTGTCACTCCCGTAAGTTTGCGCATTTTCCCATCGCTGCTGAAATATAGCCGGAGCGCGTCGGCGGGCCTGTAAAAACGTATCTGTGAGAAACGAAAGGCGAAACGACACCGGAGGACCAGCCGGATGAAGAGCGCTGGCAGAAAGTACCTTGTGAGAACTCAAATCCAAGAATGAGGGAAGGGGGGGTTGTGAAAATTTAACAACCCCCAACAAGGTCCCCACCACATGCCATAACCGTGTTATTGAAAGTGACGCGTTTGAGTTTAAGAACAGAACATTTGTGAAAATAGAACAATGTAGAATAGTACGGTGCATTTTTTTTTAGATCTCAAAAAAGCACTTCTGACACAAATATCAACTGGAAATCACCCCCCCCATCAAAGGGGGGGGGTGGTTCTTGTGCTCCGTGCGTCAAAGGTTTTGTGTGACGCTTCTCTAGATTATAGCACATTCTGGAGAGTGGATTATGTCCCACACATTAATCCCGCTGAACACGCGTGTTCCTCAGACATTCGGAAAGACTTACAAGGACGTGATTATAAACTTGTGCCCGGATTCGCGATTGATTTTCGAGGCGCTGCGGTAATAAAAGCAGCTCCGTTGCGATCTTTGTGTTGTATCCGCTTGCAGGGTTGAGAGAGGAGGGAGGATGGGGACGAAGTGGTCAGTCGAGAAGCGGAATAGAGGGCTGGTTTATCCAAGCATGGGAAGAATTAGAATAAATCATAAATCTGTGCAAAGTTGAGGGTGGGTGTATGTGATGAAATAAAGAAGACCTCGCGCAATACCTTGGAGGTATGTTTCTTAAGACGTTTCTAGCGACAGTTTTGAAAAGGCTGAAGTGAGTAACATGACACCTCGAAGAGGAGAAGCATCAAAAAAAAAAAAAAAAAAAAGCCGGAGGAGCTCTGTGCAGAACAGTAAAGAGGAAGAGAGTAAGGAGGAGAAGATCATGGGCAGGGTAGCAACTTGCAGATGTGGAGATGCTCGCAGGCAAGAGTGGAGTGGGTGGGGGCTGTGGGATCGAGCATCACGGTGAGTCGGAGAGAGAGAGAATGAGAGAGAGGGAGGGAAGGGGGGGGTGCAAAGAACTGTTTTGGAAAGAGGAGGGGGGAGGCCAGACTCATTGGGAGACAGTGGTGCTGGATAAGTGGGAATCTTCCCTGTTAGCCAATGGGTTTAAAGGGAGACGCGGATGTCATTAAGCTGAAGTACCACCTCCACGAGCCCGAGCGTCCCCCCTTCAGTGAGGAGAGCGCAGCGCTGCCGGAGCGGTCACATGAGCGGCAGATGCCTCATCCTCTCCCGGTGTCCGTCCCCGCTCTCTCTCGCTCTCTCGCTGGCAGTTGTGGGAAGCAGCGGCGGCGGCGGCAGGACAGGTGAGTTCCTCCACTTGGCTGACCCCCCTCCCCCTCCCCGGGGGGGAGCGGGAGCGACACGCGGCGGGTTTCCTTTAGCGGCTTCTGCAGCACCGCGGCGCTTTGATTTATGAGGGTGGGAGTGAAGCTGGGGGTCTGATCGTCAGGGTGGGATGGACTTCTTCGTTTGGGGGGGGGCTGAGTTGCAGGTGACACGCAGGGGTGGTTTGTTTAGCCCCAGGGGACCTTCACGGAGGGGGCTACACCTGAGGGTACACCAGCAGGTGGCATAGCGGCTAGAGCCAGCATGCGTGGATTTGAACATCTCCGCTTTCGAATCCCGGCTCCTGCTGTAGCACCCTCGATCAAGGTACTTACTCAATTACATACAGTAAAATAGAGTAAAAATTGCCTGACTCTATAAACGGGTGAATCATTGCTAGTATCTTAGGAGAAAAGCACTGGCTGAATGAATGTGAATCTGAGCTGTGAACCCAGAAACGTCTCGCTGACTTCGGGGCAGGGAGGAGGGTGGGCGCTTCACCGGCGCAGCACAGGACTGCCGGTGAACGGGAACCCGATAACAGCCGGGGATGGGATTCGAGAAGCGGACTGACAAACCCCCAGGTGTCCCCGCAGGCGAGCTTTGGGCTAACAACGACTTGCCCCCCCCAGCCTCTCAGATCTGGGTTCGAGCTGAAAACCTACAGAAACCGTCTACTGCGAAATGACACTTCTGCTCGATCGAAGACTTAACACACCTCCGTCGCCCTTTTTTGAAGTCACAGCTTTGCACGTGAGCCAGGGCAGACGGGCTGGCCGTCGGGTCTCCGCTCTCCGTGACGTGTCCTGTGGAGGTGAGCAAGAAAACACTCCGGGTTCTCTCCTGTTCAGCCAGTGCGGGTGTCTGAGTGCAGTTTCCCTTCCCCCCGTTGTGAAACAACCTGTCTTTATAATCCGATCAAAATTGCTGATGAAAATCATGATCAAACAACCAGGGAAGGTCTTCTGCTACTGGGGGAAAGTATTTACGATTACTTCTATTTCAGTGTGGGGTTTTGAAGCAGTTTTGTGGTATTTTCTACGTGTTTAACTTTACCGTTCCATACGGGTGACAAAAACATATATCGTGTTTCTTCTAAGAGGACGAACGCTTGAGGTTGGAGGTGACCTTTGATCTTGCTTCGACCACACTGCACGGTCTCCCTCATCCCCGCTGTACATTTACTCTTTCGCTGTTCGTGTTGAGCTTCATTTAGTGCATCTGCAGACCTTGTCATGTCCATTAGGAAGTCGGCCTGGGGCGCTTTGTTCAATCTCCGACATCCACGTCCATTTGGGAAACATTACCGCGTCCAGGAGCCGTCGCTTCCTATCTCGCCTTAATGAGCCTCTGATAGCAAACGGGACGAGGAGTCGCACCATCATCAGTTACATCCTTGTGCTGAAAGAGGAAACTTTTATGAATGTGCACGATAAGAGATCGCCGTGCGGTTAAGGTCTAATGGTGGTAAAAAGAGGCTGTTCTGTGTAGGAGTCAAATGTTGGACCGCTTACAAGTCTTAGGGATGTAGATGATGCAGCAATGTTGGGCTCTTTGCTTTGGTGATGAAAACTAACCCTGGATTTGTACCGAGAAGATGTGTCGAACGTCCTTGGGCCCCGCACACACACACACACACACACACACACACACACACACTGGCTTACCTGTCAGAGTTGGGACTTTGCTTTCGCTTTAATGCAAAAATGATTCCTAAACTCGATAAGCACCTGAACGTAGATGAATTGTAGCACTTGGTTTCTTTTTGGAATCCCACCTCGAACGAAAAGAAAAAAAACCTGTTACGCGGTGGGGACACGAGGTATGGAAAACGTACGCATCTCTCGGACTCGCAACCAGACGCAGGCACAGAACCCTGGAAGCCAGTCGAAGAGATGAAAGGTGTTCCTTGTGAATTCAGGTCACACACGTGTGCCGACGTGCCGCCTCGGCTCCCCGCTCCGCTCTCATTAGGGTTGTGGACCGGCACCAAATCGCGGCTAATTGTCATGCGAGACCCCGGCTGCACCGTGGAATTTCATTACTCCCCGGCACCGCAGTCTCCAGGGTGCTCAGCGGCACGAGGAGGACGAGCGGCACCGAGCTGCCGTTCGCCCGTCGCCACGGCCGTCGCATCCGCTCGGTACCACGCGTCTCAAACTACGAGCTGCAGAAATGAGAAAGACGGCCGTTCGAGTGCCTTCAGACTCCGCGCTTTCTCTCCCTCTTTCGGCCCCTTCTGGGGCGACTCTCAATGAAGGTTGTGACTCTAGGCTTTAGAAATGGACGTAGATCAACGTGGACTGAAAAGCGCCGTTGCGTTGACTCGGCCTAAGCTGAGGAACGTTGCCGAGCCTGCGATTTGTTAGTCTTTGTACAACTTCACAACTCGCATCTGCCCGATTGTGGGTTTGGACGTGAGCTCAAGTCCGGCTCGGTCTGGGTGGAGTTTGTAACGCAACGGCGAAACGTGGGGATCCTTCGCATCATCCGTTGCTGCATATGTGCTTTTTAATCGTGTTTAAAAAGCATTATTGATGCTCGAGTCACCGGGGAGGGTTATTTTCTACGTGCACGTGTAAAATTCAGTTATGTCCTCCGAGCTGAGGTTGTGAATGTTCCGGGGAGAGAACGACGTGGTTGTGTATGAAATGAAAGAGCAAAAAGCCCTTTTATTTTTTTTTACCTACCCGTTGTCCCAGTTCCCCATGTGTTTGCCTGGGTTTTCTCTGAGTGCTCTGGTTCCCTCATTCAGTCCAAAGATATGTATTTCAGGTGAAGTTGCCCTCCGTGAGTGTAAACGCGTGTGTTTGTGGTGATGGACCTGCAGATGGATTTGTGAAGGAACTCGTAGCATAATGTTGCCCGGTATTAAAAGAGTAAATCACTGTCAGCAGCTTAGTATACAGACTTAACATGTAAGTTGCTCTTGCGGAAAAACAGTGGTTAGTAGCAGCCGTGTGAGCGATTCCTTCCTGCCGCTGACGGCACTCCGCTCACATGACCGTTTGTGGAGAATTTTTTTTTTTTTACCGAGTAGCCCCTTCATTTGACGGGAATGACCGATGCGTCGCCGTCCCTCTCTGACTCATAGAGCGACACGCAGCAGTTTGCGTCTCTTGTCGTCGCCGCAGGGCAACCTGTCCTTCTGGAAGGAAACAGAATGGAAGCCCTTCGAAATATCGATTAGCTTACTGTAAGGACACCTGTAATAGCTTGACATACAGTGTCCATCGCCTGCACTAAGCTATGGATCTGTGAAATTATGAACATATAAACTTCTCCGAGGTCAGGTTGCTCTCCGTTCAGTTTCGTTCGGTTTATTCTTCTCTTTTTGTCAAACCTCACCCACACCTACACACACACGCGCGCGCTGGCTGCACACTGAGAAGCGATCGCAGCCCAGAAGTACTGCACCATATGTCGTCCTGTCAGAGCCGGTCAGGCAGCCTGGAGGCGCGATGCCTTCCCTGCACTGCTCCATTACTCCCCAGCGACTGGGGGGCATGACGTTCTTCCATACCGGGTTTCACTTCTCTATCCGAGTCTTCAGCTCGGGGGTGGAGGACACCCATTTCTCTTATCTATCGACCAGACCTCTCTGCTATCGGATCACCTTCCCCGCCTCGCGACCCTCACCCGCACGCCCAGGCTCTTTCCCGGACCGCCTCGGTGGCTGCAGGTGCGACAGGCCTGTGACAGCAACATGACAGCTGGCGTTCCCCATTAACGCCCGAGGGCTCCGGAGAGTTCCTGCAGCCCTTACTGACCACACGAAGCCACTATTAGAGAGCAGGGGGTTCGAACACCGTTGGTGATTTACCCTCGGCTTGTGCCAGGTACCTTTCTTACGAGGGTTTACCTTTCAAAGCCTTATACGAAACAGGTAAGTGGTTCATGTAATGACCACGGAACAGCTGCCTTTAGAATAGTGTTCCGCCATGGCTTTTTATAGATCTTATATTAAAAATAGACCCATTTAAATTAATTTCCGTTGGTATGGCTTTAAGCAGCTTCACTGATATACCGGTACATACGAGTTGAGCACGTGCCTATAAAAAAAGTGAAATTTATATTTGTATTGTATATATAAATTTGTTTTTGTGTAGATTGTTTTTTTAAGTAGATGTCGAGCACAACTGAAGCCATTTCTGCTGATACGAGTTATGAAATTATGTAAATATCTATGTAAACAGTCAAAAGAGCACAACTGGTATTGTATATAAAATGATTCTGCCCTTACCCATCCATGCAAATATGATTCTTCCGAAAAGTCCAATCTGTAGGTGACGTATTGTTGTTGGCCGCTGGAGGGGTTTCGATATCCCTTTGAACCCTGGAAATGCCAGGGCGGTTTTGCCAAGGAAAAAGACTTTGTGAACTTCTTTCAGGATCATCTTATCAGGGTTCTGCTCTGTAGCGCAGGATGAAAGCCAGGCCTGCTAGATGGCCGCCGTGTCGCCAGGTTGTTTTACGTTAGCCAGACTCTCCGATCCGGTGAAGTGCCGCTCACAACGGAGCCCTAAGCAACGCGGTGGCTGGCACCAGCCCGTTACAGTTTAAAAGAAGAAAAGCACGCAAAAACAAAGCAAACCTGCTAATGTTTCCACAGTCTCAATGGCTCCACCTCCCCTTTGCCTCCTGCAGTGATTGTAGATGGAAGATGGATCTTCCATCTTCTAGATGGAAGATGCGTATTGCCCGCGCACCGTGACTGATGGACGTGTGGAGGCTGGCGGAAGCGGTTTCTGGGCGGCGTAGTTTGTAGCGTTTTTGAAGAACAGGGAGGGGCGTCATATGACTTATTGTGGGCAGTAGGTGGCCTAGGTGTTAGAGGTGCCACCTCCAAGGCTCTGTGTTGAAATACTTGCTCCTGTTGCATCACAACTGTACAGCAAACAGCTTTGGATACAAACCTTACATTTTCAGCTTCGGCTAAGTAATGTCTAAGAATAATTTGTCAGGATTTCCACTCGCTTTAGCCATGGAGGCTGAGAAAATGGAGTCAAAGACGAGGAGAGCATCCATCTCAGATTCCTCCACTGTGCCAATCTTGTGCAGGGATCCAGGTGACACAGAAGAAAGCTGGGCAAGTGTGTTACCCTCTTCTGCTGCCATAGTAACCAACCTGCCCCCCTTCCCCACCCATCACCACTGGCAGGGCACCTTTTCCCCAGAACATCCCAGCCCGTAAAGGGAAGACGGTTAGCTAAAGAAGTATCTGATGTCATGGGGCGGCTGTATGAACACACCACCTCAGGGCAAACACACATGCCCAGCTTTTAACAACCAGTATCACCACTAATGGTCTGCTTGGGGATACTGGCAAAGCTTGACAATATTGAGTTTTATTTTTGGCTCTTCCTCCCTGGGCGAGGCCCACAGCTTCTTTCTTGGACCGTCTTAGACAAAAATAGTGGAGACAGTTTAGAGCATAAATGATGCCCATCATTGCTTATTACTTGAGCGATTATATCCCATCAGAAAACAAGCGCAGTGAACATTTCAAGACAAAACAGTACATTTGGAAGGCATCTCTGGAGTTTTAGCTGCGGAGACGGAGACCTTATCCGTAGAAACAATACAAGTCTGGAGATCAGACCGCAGAAAAGTTGGTTTATTTGAGTCATTAACCGCATCGCCAGAGAGCCGGCTGCCAACAGGTGCATCTCTGACTCCAGGGGAGGGCTGCAGCGTTTGTCTCGGACTGACTGTAATTAGCGGTGACACCACCGGGGGCAGTCCCCCCCCCCCCCCCCCCCCCCC
>UFQX01000306.1:348871-417563 GCA_900497675.1 Arapaima gigas
CCCCCCCCCCCCCCCCCGCTCCGAGGAGGGAGGTATACCTCGCTCTGCACGGGGACTCACTTAGTTCCACAGCATCGCCCATCATCAGCGGCGCAGGTGTGGTCCACCGAGACCGTGATGTCTCGCCCACTTTTCCAGGGATGACAGGCATCAACTGAAATTAAACCGAGTTGTGTGTGTGTGTGTGTGTGTGTGTGTGTGTGTTTCTCGCATCTATATGAGCTTAATGTACTGTCAGGCATTAGGATGAGGCACTATAGGGACCCAGTCCTGAGTCAGGCGCGTGACGGATTGTGTAACACGAATGATGTCAGCATCGAGCTTCAGCAGCACATATAGCTGAAGTGCAGCGTTTAGCTCTGGGCAGACGTGTCTTTCCGACGTTATACGTGCTGCTGGGAGTTAACCGCCGGCTCGCCGTTCCTCAGCAACAACTTACCAGTCAGTTATGAGCTATTACTAGTATCTTATTATGTCGACCCCTTTCTATGAGGAGACTTAGGCAGGAAACGAAACTGCTCAGAACATTTTAACTATTTCCACAGCCGGGAAGATTCTACTGCATGCATTCAGGACGTGTATCTTGATCAAGGTCACCACAGGTGGAGGTGGGTTTCAAACCCGGTGACGGTTGCGTTATGCTCGTATATATGTGTTCGGTACATATATACGTCCTGTAATTTCTGTCACTTCTTGTCCCTGCTTGGACATTAAGAATCTTAAACGGTGTCACTTCACCTCTGCTAAACTTTGTCCGGTAAGCATTAAAAATTCTGCTCCTGCTGTGCTTCTGGAGATAAGTGCTTGAGGAGATCTGCTTCTTTCTGCCCCGTTGCTCCTTTGATTTAACCCCCTCACTTCAAAAGTTTCTAATTCCTACTGGGCCGGGGGCGTTTCTGCCCGCTTCCACTGCCTCCCCCTCCTGCCCGGGAACTGGGAATAAGCGGCAAGCAGTCCCTCTCTCAGCATGCAGCTTGTGAAGCTCGGGTTTACGGGAAGGAAAGAGAGTTTTTTTTTCCCCTCCGCCGAGGCCCCGTTCCGCAGGATTTCCGCGGCCCTGAGCTGAGTCCGCATCATATTTTTGAGAGTGACCTAAATATGTGTTCTACCTCTGCGAGAGAAGTCACCTGATACGGTCCACTGTGGACCCCGCTGGAGCTGTTGGATTGTGCCGTGCCAGAGGTACCCCCGTCTGCTTTGATACGGCTGCATGAGGGTATCCTCCGGCGCGTTTGATATCGCCGCAGGAGACCGGAGACCGCTCGCACCGGTGCTCCACGCGTCGCCGCCGTCCTTAAGTCAGACCTTGTGATTTATAAATCATACACGCGACAGCACGGCTTGCTGGGAGATTATATGTCACTGCCAATATCCTAGAATGAAGCAGGTATATCCGCATTAGGAAATTAATGGCTGATTCCTTTTTTTCCCCAAGTGACTTGGTTGTATTTGTGATTCTAAGCTAAAAATTTAAGCAGCGTTTGCAGCTGGCATGATCTGTAAAATAAGCACGATAAGCGATTTATTGTCCGGGGGTTGGGGGGCTGGCACCGGTGAAGCTGTTCTGGGAATGTGCAGAAATCTCTGCTTCTACATTTTGCAGCAGCGCCAAGGGATGCCTGGATGCTCTGTGTGACACATTAACTATGAGCCCCAGATCTGGTTCACCATTTTCAGGGGCTTTTCTCTCTGCTTGGGGGGGGGAGGGCAGTGAGTCATCTGACACCCCGCTGCCTCTGTCTAAACTCCACTTTCCACATCCTAGTGAGTAATTCATTTTCCTAGCCATTTGGCCACTCGAGCCAAAGCTACGAGGTCAACCTGTAGGGTCGTGTGGCTTCTGATCCCACCCCTCCGCTACATGGGCTTCGTGCTGATGATGGGAGCGATTCCTTCACACAGACACCCTTTCGCAATTTCACTTGCTCTCCTGGGTTGCGGAACTGAACATTTTTGCACCGTTGCTGCAGTTAGACGGTAATCTGCTGTTCTGGAACAGGAGACCAGACTGCAGACCCACCTTTCATTGTTGAGCGAGGGGCTCGGATACATAAACAGGCTTCGGCTGATTAGATTTGAATTATTATTCGACTGTTTGAAAGATGAATCACACAATGGGTTTTGCCGGGTGCTCGGTAAGTCCGGCATGTTCTGATGATGTAAGCCTGGAAAACACTGCAGAAGTAGTTCGAGAAAGGACTCGGGTCACCACAGCTTTGTTAAGCACCAGGTTCAGGTTAACTCTTGGAAACGGTAGCAGAGCGTTTAGAGCCGCTGCCGGTCGTCTGAAGGACCGGTGTTCAAATCTGAGCTCCTGCAGTGTCTCGACTGAGGTACTTGCCATCAACTGTAAGAATTACCCAGCTGTACATATTGGCAAATCAGCGCAAGTAGCTTCACATATTAAGTCGCTTTGGGGAAGTGTCGACTCAAGCAACCGCAGAAAGTTACTCCCATGGACTAAGTAGGAGATGAGAGAATCGGAGTTTCCTGCTTACTGGCTTCACTTCCATTTGGTGCAGCAGCTCCATCAGACAGGGTTGCCAGACCCTCCGCAGACACAAGGAGCTTCAAGGCCACCTGGCAACACCATCTCAGGCCAGACGCTTTGCAAAGGAGGACACAGGATGAGCCTCAGCCAAGGAGGAGGAGGCGCCCGTTCGCAACTGTGCCTCCTTTTCGATCCAGCTGAACGAAAGAAGAACGCAGAAGAACGTTCCCGCCACCGCAGCCACGCCAACATCCTCTCAAGCGGTTAACTCTCGACACCTTCCGGAAGCCTGCGTTTGGCGCCCCTGCAGGAGAGTAATACCGGGGAGCATGAGAGCAAGGCTGCAAGCACGGCGCTCCTGTTGGACTTAAACTGACAATGCGCTGGTCTTCTAAGGGCCGTCGAGACTTTTTCTACACCCTCCTCCCAAACACAAAGTCAGGAGGCCGTAATAACTGGATTAGCTCTACCACCCACAGCACTATTTCGCAACAGCGTTTTTTTATTTCGAGTAATTTCGAGCCCTTCGAGTAATTTATTCTTATAATTTTTTTTGTTATCCATTAAACACCGTTTTATGTTTTTTCCTCCCCCAATCTTTTTAAACATAAGAAATCTACTTTGTGTCACGTTGGATAAGCACAGTTCTCGAACTCCGCGGCCTCTTACAACGCAGTTTTATTAAGCCGTATCCTGTCTCAGCAAAGTGTCAGCTGATACCTAACTGAGTTATTACGGTATTTGCATTTTACCCTGGTTCTTCTCTCTGGTCCACTGTCCTTATTGTCTCCTTGACGCAAAGTACAACTGTGTTGTGTCGATAATGTAACAGGAGAACATTAAATGGGGGCTGTTTAGGTCGCTACTAAATGCTGACGGCTATTTGAGACCTCAACATCGCGCTCCGAATCCCCCCAGGACCGTGTTTTGAGGCTTCGTTTTTTTTTTTTTTTCAAATTCAAATTTTTCCCAGCGCAGATGTTGTCGTGTTAGTAACCCGACTCCAGCAATTTGCCTCTCGTCGATCGATAACAAATGAGGCATTGATACGGGGATGGCGACACTGGGGGGCACGGCTCGCATGTACGGCAGCCTCTAAAGGTGGATCGTCCTATTTTTAGGCGGCAGTATTTGAATTTGGTGCCATTTCAGAGCCATTTGGTCAGACGTCACCTCCGAAGGTAGCAGCTCTTCTAGAAATACTTTCAGCAAACAAACAGGGGCCTTGTTTTCAGTTCTCGCTTTATTTAGAACACTAGCTGAAGGCGGCCGCGATGCCGCTGTCGCAATCTCCTGCTCCAGGCTGAAGAGCGGCGGGCAGTTGCCAGTCAGCGCTGGTAAGCTCTGTGTTTGGGCCGTCGAGTGCTCCGGCCACTGATCTGCTAAAGAGGACGGATGGTTTTCTCCACACCCCTCCTTTCATCACACAGCAAGTGAGAAGATGAGATTAAGTTTGGGACTCGCCTTCGAGGGGGCGGCTAATATTCCACTTTGGGCACATCTTTATTTACGTTGAAGGAACTGTGGAATTAAGATTACATATTGCCAGTGAGCAGCCAGGTGACGGTCACTGTGTATTTGCAGAAAACTGTACGAAGCTCTTTGCGCTTCTACACAGAGCGACTTACAGAACGTGGTTATAGACAAGAGGGGGTCGAACTGGTGCGTTTGGGTTCCCCTCTTTTAAACACAGACAATGGATGCAGATGAATGTTCCTTAAATCACAGTCTTCCATAACCCGTGTGAACTTCATACTTCTCCTCCATCACATCGAGAGTCAACCAGGCGCAGCCTGGACTGAGACTGACACGGTAGACGGTTTACGACAATTTTTAGAAATAAACTGCAAGCACGTCAAAACTGTACTGCACTCATTTATTTAAATAATAAAACCAGCTTTTACAGCATGACACTCTTACAGTTATGAAAGCATAACGCTTAGACCGTATAAGAGACTGTCAATGAAGTGTAAATGGTACATTTCTGTGCAGTTTTGACCGTACGGATTTTTTTTTTGTGTCTTTTTGAAGAGGAAGGCCAAGAAAGTTCATGCCAGCAAGGCCTTTGTTCCCCTTCCTTCTTCAACAACAAACAAAAAGAAATTGGTATTTCACTCACACCCCTGGCAGCCCCCCCCATCTTTCAAGACACGGTGACTCACGGTCCTGTCTCACAAGGCCTGACCTTGTTGATCGCAATGGTGGCCGGCGGCTGTCGCGTGACCTCATCGGGGTGTCACCTTCCACGCCATCTACCAGATGCAGCGTCACGTGACGCCGTTCTTCCCCGGGTAATCCGGCCGCTCGGTCGCCGGCAGATGCAGGGACCGCGATGAGAGAATCCTGGCATCGGAGGTCAGGGTGGGAGGAGGGCGAAGCGGCGCCTGGTCGATAGAACGGACGCTGACCCTGAATGACCTTTGTCTTAGCGACGCGGTCGTGATTGGGAGGGAGCCTTTAGCTCATCAAACATTTAGCAGGAACCATACATTATAAATGAGACTCGGGCTTCTGCATCTGCTCGCTGGAAGAGGTGGGACATCAGCTTTCGCCCGTTATTATTTTATGTACAAAGCTACATAATTCATGCTCTTACCCCAGACAGCTTACACGGCCGACCCCTCGCACACCTCAAACACGCCTCTCGGTAACAGAGCGGGATGTTTCCTGAAACGGCTGGGTTAAGCGGCAATAAGGCCCCCCTCTTCGGTGGGGTTAAAGCCACGGGGGGGGGGGGGGGGGCCACCTTCACACCAAGCTGCTAAAAGCGCTTTAGAAATTTATTTTAATAAAGTAAAGATCGCACAGGCGACCGGTCTTTATTTTCTTCATCGTGCTACGTCGGCAAAAAAGCGGAAGCAACGAGGACCCGTTTTCTGGGGCAGCGTCGTGCTCGGCCTCCGAATAGAGAACCTGAACCCAGAGCGAAAAGAGAAAGATAAAAAGTGAGCAATTAACTGCCTCTGAATCCACTTTGATTGCCTCTGTTCTTTTCCTCAACTTAAAAAATTTATCTGAATTTAAATTTGGATCTAAATGGCATCCGGCAAATCAAGGCAGAAAGCAGAGAAATCACGGTGGGAGAAAACACTCCTCGGCTGCTCGCGTGGACTTCCTGACACAAAAGCGGCAGAAAAATGAGCCGCAATCACCCTGCCTGTAATTTGTTTTCTGGGTTGACCCCTCGTCCGGGGCTTCGCCCATCGGTGGTCTCAAAACGACTTAACCGAAACGCTTTAGAGGCAGATAATTTTATTTTCCAGCTTACCTCTGGACCTCTGTCTGGAGAGGCTCACCATCGGGGGCCTGGTGATTGAACCAGTCACCCTACCAACACTTCAGCGGATTTATATCGGTCGGGTTGACGGTGGTCCGCGGCGGCCGTCAGACAAATAGACCCAACAACCCGCTCTCTAATGGTCATCTCCGGCCACCCTTCAAACGCTGAGATGGCGTCCGTGACATTATGATTATTATTGCCGGTTCGCCAGCTGCTGCTGTTATTCTGCCTACTGGTCGACTTCATCGACAGCGACTTGAGAAATTTATTGTGTTTCCCACTTAAAAGCTGGATTTTAATCTTAATTAAGATTAATGGCTTCCCTTAAGGCGAACTGTTAAAGAAGGTGGCGGCTCAGGTTCAAATGGCACAAAAAAGGAGGGGAAAAGATGGTTTTCCCAACATGTACTTCATATTTAAGGAATAACAGGGTTCCGGATGACCAGTTTGCGGCATTGCGGCAAAGGTCTCACCTCTGTCGTGATTTCAGTGTGTCAATTCAACAAGGTACACTGAGGGAGGGGTTTGAGCCCACAACCTGCTGGTCACGGGCCAAAGTCCTTTGCTGTTTTTTTCCCCAGAAGCCTGTAATGTGCTGGAGACGGAGACATTACCTTCCCAGTGCTTTTACCTCACCTTCAAAAGGAACGTTCCTATTTGATGCTGAGGCCCGGGGGGTTTGTTCAAACCCCGGAGAGACTGTTCACAGACGCCTTGCAGGTGTCCAGCTCTCATAGAAGCGGTGCGAAATCTGAGAAATAAAAAAACTCACTTTTAAAGTGTCGTTTATTATATATGTGTTTCCCCTCTGTAAAAGGGGGGGGTGTTGACAAATCTCTGGAACATTAACTTGAAAACCGATATTTTTCTTTAGTCCATTTAATTGATCCCCTGATAGGCTATTTATACTAAACCCCAAACTAAAGCCTCTAAATTTAGTTTTTTTTTTCTAGCTCTCTCCGTACCTTTTAGAGTCTTTCCGCCTCCCGTCGGTTTTATATGCTGATGCCGTGAATTGGCAGCTTAATAACCTTCTTCGGAATACTGAAAAGGAATAGGAAAAAAAAAAAATAAACATTTCCATTTCAAAAGGGAATATTGCTTTTGCAGGCGCATGAGGATAAAAGTACTTTTTTATCCTTTACGGTGATCTTTCATAGACCATCACATGAAGGGATATTAAGAAAAGCCAATAACTGAATATCAGCTGGCTCTTACAGTGGCAGTTCTCAATAATAATAATAATAATAATAATAATAATAATAATAATAATAATAATGTTGATCACATATGCGCTGTTGGAATTTCTGAAAGGTTACAAGTGTATCTGTTGAGTCCACTTGAAGAAGCACCGGAACCGAGTGCTGAGAAAAACTCCCCTCTCACATCATCTCCGGAATGGAATTTTTTATCCATAATAAAGCAGCTAATGAGATTATTAAAAAGCAGTATGGCTGTATAGACTGCTTATGCACAGCCATCAGAGAGTATTAAAAAGCCTTTGCCTATAAAGAAGTTCTGTGCAACAGCAATAGAATGCCATTATATAGAATATATTAATATATATTTAATAAAAAGTGGTCTATGTATATTAACATGTAATAAACTTGCTGCTCTCTCTCTCGGTTCCGCTGATACTTATTGTCCTCTTTTTTTTGTTGTCTGTCTACAAAAAATTGCTTTTCCTGCGCTTTTTTTTTTTTCACTTTTATAACAGTATTTTATTTTGAGAATATTTCTTTCCTTTGGTGAAAACATACAGTCTTCCTGGCTCTCATGCAAAGCAGTCTCGCTTCTTCTGAGAATTAAGCTGTTTCCTTCTTTTATCTGACGTGTTGGGTTTTAACTACTTTACCGTGATTGACGCTTTTATACAGAAGGGTGACTGTGACTGTATTGGTTCAGCGTTACTATCCAAGCCCTCGGGCCCTTCAGCGGGAGCTGGGATTTGACTGCTGGTGCTGCTTCTGCTTTTGTCTAAACTTTGTGTTAATTGATATTAGCTAATATCGCAATAAGACGCGGTTATTGCCAGTCGTGGCTGTTTGCTACGTCATGAGTCCGCGTGGTTTGTCACCGCGCTCAGGTAATCTTCCCTGACTTTTGCTTTTGGGCGTCAGTGTTCTGGGAGGCTTTTTTGGGACTCACGATCGCGCCGAAACAAAGGAGGCAGGCGCTCGATGCGGCTGCCGTGTTGGCTGGTGTGATAATGAAGTGCCAGCCTCACCCCGCGCTTACCTGCGCCGCGCTTTGCTGGGGGTCGGCTCTCGCTCGGGGGCCGATCAGATTATTCCTCCGCAAGCTGCGAGTGTGATGGACGGCGTTTGGACTGTGACAGGCGGTGGCGGCGGTGGGGAGGGGGCGTTCGTGTCGTTGCCAAACCGCAGGAGCCACCGGGCCTGGAGATGAGAGTCAAACAAACACTGTCAGCCCGGGGTGAAGCCTGGGTCTCCCTCCAGCCAGGTCCTGGTTGTGTGGGTGCTGATAAGAAACGCGCTTTGGATCTCAGCGCCCTGCCTGGCGCAGCTCCTCCCACCACTTGAGCCTCACGGTTTCCGCTCTTCTTTCAGCGCTGGCCAAAATCGCCATGTGAGGGAAGACGGCGGAGACTTATGGCTAATTGTTTACCCACAGGCCCTTTCTTTGCGTTGACATTTTAATTTAGTCTTTGTCGAACGTTTTATTTCAGCTTTCGTCACATTTACGTCATAATGAACAGTTTTGTATTTTCCCGCACTATTCTTTGTTGTTAGCAACGGACGGACATGGTTCACGTTCAGGTGGCTCTGCTGTGCGTCACGTTTCATTTCAGGCACTTTGAGCGTCAGTGTATATCTGCCTCACACTTTTCTCCAAACCTGAGTTGTTTGAAATGATTTTATCTATTAACGCAGCCAAATCAGTTTTTGCTGCTGCATTTCAGGGTTAGTTCCTCACCAAAGGGTGCTACAGCGGGAGGTGGGACTCCAGTGCGTGTCCTTCTGCAACCACAACGCCACCTGGTGCCTTGTGTCTAGTATCCATTCAAAAAAGACAGCGCTGGACACGTATTGCAGTCCTAAGCTAATCTCTGCACTCCGTTTTCATCTTGTCGCTCTGCTGAAGTTCACTGCAGAGCTGCCCTTGTTGGATTTTCCATCATTTCCATTCTATAAGGCAAAGCTTTCAGTAGATTGCGGCAGCGATTTTGAGAAACTCACGCGCAATTAACCAAAACAAAGAATCCAATTTTTGGATCAGCGGAAGAAGCTGAGATTGCAGATCCAAGCCCTTCCTTCTACTGGCAGTTCCTTTCCTCCTGGGTCCTTCTTCAGTGCAGACTTCTAAACCCCAGTGTCTGGTAGAACCTGGATTCCACACAATGACACACGTCACCGTCTTCTGGGAACATCTGTCCACAGTGCTGTACAGTCGCTCTATACCTTTTGTCCGATTTGTGAACTGAAAAGCCTTTGAACGACAGAGATGGGAGAACTATGTACAAAAAGAGTCATAAAAACTGACCGTAAAAGTGGCTGTAAAAAATCTTCCCCAGAGCCGGTTTTATCACACCGTGAAATTTACCGTTAAGCTGTTTTTTATTCTCGTTGCTGTGTTTCACGTCGCTCTGCGCAATGAGCTCGGATCTTGTTGAGAATGAACTTCTCCGTTCCCCGGAAGGGGATTAGTGTGGGCAACCAGGCGACGGCATGTTAGCGCAGCGCACATGTTGCACAGTACACGTTAAAGCGAGTTCCTTCACCCCTGATTTTGCTGACCTTAAGGGGCCTAAATAACTCTTAAAATATAATCCCAAAAACGACCCGCCAACCAGCTGATGCGGTTCCCCCGCAAGGTTTGACCGCACCGCAAAAAAAGTGAATTCATCTTTGAATAAGTCAACGTGTCACTTTTTCCCCCGCAGCGTTTCTTTTTCCCCACAAAGACCAGTTCACTCCTGGGTTTCGCGATGCGACGGGTGAAAAGCGGAAATGTCGCGGCGCACAGTCTGCGCAAAATGCACGTTTTCAAACTGAAATTGTTTTAGAAAAAGGGTTCGAAGTGGATGGTGAAAGTTACTAAGCCGCGTTAATTCCCAACTAATTGTTGTAGCTGCTAAATACGAAGTAACAGCTTGAACGTGGTCATGTGACACCGGGGGGCAGATGACTGCCGCATTAAACACGCAGCCCCCCGAAGTCTTCGTCATTCTGAAATTACTCAATTAACAACATAACACTCGAGCTTTGCTCTCACTTACGTGCAACACTTCACTGTCACATTGTCTGACAATAAGTTTCCCGATAACTTAGTCTGTGTTCCTTGACTTTAGATTTGCTTGGAAATGGAACAAAAGTCACAATTAAATCGGTACGTTTTTGCTGATGATAAGGGGTCTTTTATTAAAAATAGTACACGGAACATAAGTTATGCATACAAATTATGCGTGATATTAAATCCTGAATATATAAGGAGGTCTGTTATTCCAGTCGCTTATCAGACTGGACTTGTTAATGTTTTTGTGCCATAGACAAACAAAGGCATTATAGTTAGAATAATCTGACTATTCCTGCTTGATGCAGAATTTCTGCAATTTCTCTGTTTGTAACAACCGTCGCAATAATGTTTAACAGATCTACTCAGCTATTTGGTAGTGATGTCACAACCGGTATAAAGTCAGTGTCCTTGACCTCAGATGTAACAAATTGGATCTAAAAAATATATACAGTACTGTGCAAAAGTGTTTGACATGCAACTTGAATGTGTGTTGAGAAGTACAGGTAGATTCTTATCTACCATCAGGGAGGTTTCTGGTTTGGTCCCAAATTCATTCTGCAGCCTGAGAATGACCTCAAACACCCAATCTCAGTCATACGCAACTATCTTCAGCAAAAAGAAGGAATTCTGCAACAGATGGTCTGGTCCCCACAGAGCCCCGATCTCAACATGATCAAGTCGGTCTGGGAGGACATGCAGAGACAGTCAAAGTCTGCAGAAGAGCTGTGGCCGGTTCCTCAAAATGTTTGGAAGAGCCTACCAACCTCTACCTTAAACTGCATGCAAGTTTGCATAAGAGAATTGATTCTGTTTTAAAGGCAAAGGGTGGTCAGACCAAATATTGATCTGACTGAGGTTTTTTTTGTCTACTGCACTTTTTAGAAGGTTTATTGATGAATAAGTATTCATGGCATCATTTTTGGAACCATCCTCTCTTTATAGCATTTTTCCCACAGGTGCCTAAGACTTTTGCACAGTACTGTGTATGTAATATATCTTGATACAATAAATGTTACAGTAATCAAAGTATATGACAAAAATGTACCCTGATAATTATAATGGTACACAAACTAACAAACACATAAAGGCGTCGATATGGTACTTTGTGTATATGTGCAGAAAGTGGGGAGTACAGTACTCGGTGGCGACTTGTGTCGGTGTTGAGAGGAAATCATACCACCCACATAACTGGTCAGCAGTGGTGGTTTAATCTTATTTGATTTTATTTTATTTGGGACATCTTTGTTCAGGGTGTGATAATGACTTCAGGAGTGATCCGTGGGAATAAAACAGAAACAAGCCTGGATAAATCACAGCGCTGTAATTGACGTAAGATGGAGCTGTTAGATGGTAAACCGATAAGGTCAAATGCAGTCTAAATAAATCGATTCCACGTCACACACCAACACTCAGCGTATCCAAACGTTGAACTTTCCTACTTGTACCGTATAATGTTTGAACGTTACTTGTATGTTTCTCCCCCGTCAGCACGGTCTGTTTTTTACTTTTGAATAAGGTGTTTGGCGACGCGGCGGTGCCCGAGCTGAGCTGAATGGGAAAACTCATTGCTGGGGATGTTTCTCATTGCTTGGTTTCGGTTAGTCGCTCTGTTTTGTAATAAAAGTGGATTGTAAAATACATTCATTCATTAATCAGTTGTAATATGTTGATGTATAACTTAAGACACGTTTCACTGAGGTCCGTGTTTCCAGGGCGAAGAAGCGAACGCTGATGAAACCTGTCTTTGCGGAAAGTGGTTCAGTCCTTCTTAAAAGCAGCAGGGAGGCTTTTTAAAGGGTTCGCTTGCTTTTTTTGCAAGACGCTGATGTAGATGCCTGTCGGGGGTATTTGTGGATTATCCATGCGGAGTACTGACTACACTGGTAAATATTTTATACAGTATCTATTCCCCCCCATTGATTTAGCCTGTTTAATGAACACCATTGGTACTTCAAGAGTTGTTGCACCTTGCCAACGGGTAAGGAAAAAACCCGAGGGAAGCATTTATAGGCAGACAGACAGACAGACGACTTTGCAGTTTGGCGAGAGAATGAATGGCTCTTGTTTAGTATTTCTAGGCAGTGAGAGTGCAAATCGTGGGCAGCCAGAGGTGAAAAGGTAGTCTAGTGTTGGATGGGAGGAGAGGCAAGAGTCTTGAGGTAATGAGAAGAGCCTTAAAAGGGTCTGAAGGTTAGGGTGGGAGTCTTGACCTGATCCGAGCAGCAACGGAGAGAGACCAGAACAGAGAAGTAGCCAGTATAATTAGTCCATGTGAAAGACTAAGGCCACAGCAGGACCGAGTCTCACTATTATTTCAGCTGAAAAGCACTTAGGTTTGAGGCTTTTCCCATCCACTGACGTAGTTTGCTTATATGTAGGTTCAAATCTGGCTCAGTCTGTGAGGAGTTTTCATGTTTCTCATGTGTGGGTTTACTCTCACAGTCCGAAGATGGTGTTTCAGGTCGACCAGAGGCTGTAATTTGATTGTAGTGTGTGAATGTATAGTACACTGAGAAGGTGGCTACCAGGCAGTTGTCTGGCATCCCATCTGAGTTGTACCCCAGTCCTCCCAAAATAGGCTTTGGACCAACACAACCCCGACTTGGACGAGGCGTTACTGATAGTTAGAGAGCATATTTGATCATTCTTTAAGTATCTGGAATATTTATGGAACATTTTCACGTTTGAAACCTCATTTGAGCTTTGACTGACCACCCCCCGCAGCTGCGACTCTCCAAACTTTCCATCTCAAGTGCTGCTTCTTAAGTGAGCTACAGCTCTGCTCCTTGCACAGGGGAACGCGCAACAGTAGATCCTTCAAAAGGCAGCTGGCCGAAGGTTCACGCAGGAAGCCTACGAGTTATTTCGGGCCATAATGGAATTTTAGCGTGTTATCTCCTTTGGAATCAGTTCATTTAGCGGTGCGCCCCCCCCCCAGGCCCCACTCTGCTGGAAACGTGCCGGAACCACGTCTGGTTTCAAAGACCAGGTCAAGGTGAGATGTAATCGCTGGCTCTCTTGCAGTTGTGGCACAAAGTGTAATTACCCAGAAAGGGTCTTGCCAAGTGTTGCTCCAGCATCGAGTGGGAACACTTCACTGCGGCGCTCGTGGTTTTTAATGTATTTCAAATCCCGTCTCCAGAAAAAATATTGAGACGACTCGGGGAACCGAGGTTTGCACTATAAATGCTCTTTAATTTGCGTGCTTTGGAGGAGCACATTTTCAGCTCTCCTGCAGAAATGCACACAAACCCATGGAGGACACAAGGTGCAGCAGCTGGCAGTCAAATATTACAGGTGTCACGTACAAAAACAACCCCCCCCCAGCATTCCATACAGGCTGTAGTTTCACTACAGTAGGCTGTAGCCTAGAGCCCAATGAGGCCAAGACCCCCCCTGACTGTGGTTAATGAGGATGGATGGATGGATGGATGGATGGATGGAATAACCAACCCCAGTGGCTAAACCATAACACAAAAGACTATTAAGACACCACACCAAAGAAGCTTCTTATATTTAACACCCCACATACAATGGGCAGCAGAGGATGATGGGAAGGGCTTGCCATTAGGCTTTTACAGTACTGTTTCCCATTTATGTCCTTCTACACATACGGAACTGCTCGTGTTGCTTTCTGTACGGTCCCACGCCAATGGATAAAGTTCTCACCATCCTGGGTTCGAATCCCTGCTCCTGCTGTTCTACCCTTGATCTAAGTATTTGCCTTGAATGGATGCAGTAAAATTGCCCGTCTGTCAAAATTAGCACATTTTTTTCTGCTCTGAGTTGTAAATGATTAAATGCAAATGTAAATCATAAAGAAGGTTAGTGTACAAGCCCAACCTTGAAAGTCATTTTGGACAAGAGCATCGGCTAAATGGACAGATAATACCAGTGTTACTCGGTACTTTCAAAAGTATGTCGATGTATCGTTTCCGCAGCTGCATTAACATAACTGTGAAGAGAATTAGCTCTCGGTGTGTCTGTTAAAGCTGGCCGTGGCTCAGTTCAGGCACGTGGGCTCCTAGTTACCGCAACCTCACCTGAGAAGAATAGCGCCATTATCCTCTAACCCGGCTGGTGCGCGGAAGGGCGTCAGAGGAAGCGCCGTGATCGAGCGTTCCGAGTCCACGACAACAGATGGTTCGCGTCGGCCATTAACCTCCAGAATAAGCAATGAAACGGAGAGTGTGTTCGCGGGCGCCTCCGTCTCCGAACGGCGGGTCCTTCCCCCAGAAAGAGCCGCCGGTCGAGGGAGTGAAGGAGTTGGTGGAGAGGGGCGCCTTTACATGTCACAAAAAGGCCCTGGATTTGTAGTCATCCGCTGCGTTCTTCCAAAGTGTATTTAATCTTGCACATCTGCAAAAGAACCTTGCGGGGTAATGACCGGTCGAGGAAGGTGCGCTCCCGCTTTTTTACTATCGCACTTCCTTACGAAGTCAAATGCTGTTCGGGGGGTAATTTTAATCTAGCCGGCGTTGTTAAGAAATTCTCAGAACTGCGTTCGGCGGCACATCCCGGAGACGTGACGGAGGCGATCACAAAGAGGGCCCCATCATATTCCTGTCAGCAGCCGCCGCGGAGGGACGGAGACGGATGGGCTCCCGTATCCTTTTTGAATTAGCCTTCCGCACCAAAAAGAAAAAAAAAGAAAAACCCACAAAAGATCTGTTTCCCTCCTCACCTCCTCCCAACGGCGCCCCGGATAAAAAAACATTAAACATCATCGTCCATTTTCCATACCTGAAGCCCATGACAAGAAAGATTTTACTAAAGCACATTAGATTTTTTTTTTTTCCCATTTGCATATTGTGTCTGGTCCGCTGGATGAGTAATAAGTATTTTATATGCACGTGGCAAGTCTGGTCTCGCACGCCTTTATAGGAAATTTGGCTGTTGGCAGATCATACAGAACAACTGGTGAAAAATTACGGTGTAAAAAGCACGGCTGGTAATTCCGGCCTGCAGTTATTTGCGTCGGATTCTGACGTGCGCTCAATAATTTTTTTAATGGTTCGCCCATTTTCACAATTTCTCTCGTTCTTGTCTTTTTAAATCTCTTCCGGTACACCCACCCGTCAGCAAAAAGGGGGTCTCAAGTTTGTTTCTCTAGGTGACTGGGAGTGAAACCCTGTGAAATGCAGAGACTTATTTTTATTCATTTTTCACATCGAAAATTATACACCGTCTATCTGCATTGCCTGTGAACCGTTGCTGTTTTAACATTAATATGCAAGACGAGAAGGAGCTCACGCAGGTTGTTAAAATCCATAATAATGA
Source organism: Arapaima gigas (assembly GCA_900497675.1). Lineage (NCBI taxonomy): Eukaryota > Metazoa > Chordata > Actinopteri > Osteoglossiformes > Osteoglossidae > Arapaima > Arapaima gigas. Next base: position 364,180 of record UFQX01000306.1, read on the forward strand.
TTAAACGTAATGACATCCTTTTACAACAAATGCGATATTAAACCTCGACCAACTGGCTGAACACATGTTGGTGCCTCGTCCTCAGCAGCAGCAGCAACCGGTACAGTTTAATTCATTTATGTAAGGAATATCTAAAGATAAAAATGTTTTCTATAGGTGTATGTATGTACGTGTGCTGTACGTGTGAGAGGTGAGGAGGCTGTGGATGTGCACTGAACTTTCCTGAAGACCCTTCCTCCAGTGCTCAGATCTATCAGTCAGTCACGTGGCACCGATGAGCGGCAGATCCCCCTCCACCGTGACTCAAGGACGCTAACCGAGTCGACTCGGCCCGGGGACTCGGCCCCCCCCGCTCGGCCCTTTATTCAGTTACGGTCGTGTGTCCGGGGCAGCTGCTCGAGGTGACAGATGCAGGGTAGCCGTCGCTAACTGAACAAGTGAAGTGAGTGACAGATGGGAGGGTCAGATGACCAGAGCTCAGTAATACCCCACCCAGCATGGATTCGCGCTCACACTCACTCGCGTACATGCCGACAAACTGGATTTACAACCAAAGATGATGGAAAAACAAGTACTGCTGACACTTTGCTTGAAATGCTCAGATTTACTCTTCCAAAGAAGTGACTCGTTGATTTAGTGGTGATGACACGGCTGTGACAGCTGTACGACTCATATACCGCGTAGTAGGCACGTATAATAAAAAATATGGCTGTGTGGGAAGTCGTGACCTTTGTTAATTTTAGCTTCAAACAAACCTTTGAGAGTTTTAAAAAAACCTTGTGAGATGAAGGAAATGGAGAAATGGAGACACTGATAGGGATTCTCACCTAACAAAGGGCAAATATATTTACATTTAGACTGACAAATGAGATCTTGTAGTTCCCATAAAGCACCGTGGGTTAAACTATTACACGCTTTTGAGATGTGCTAATAATGCATATTATGAGTCACGCTGGCGGGCATTTCTGAGGTTCAGGGTCTGGGCTGTTGAACGAAAGGTTATAAGCTGAGGTTCTGCAGAGTCTGGCTGCTCTTCCCTTCCGGAGGATAACCCGCTCAGGAAGGGGAACCCTGTAAGAGCTGGCAGTGTGTGCAGAGATCTGTGTAATACTGTCTTCTGGCCAGTTTAAAGTCTCGTATAAACTCTCGGGATCTGCTGGGGATGAGCCTGATGTCCTGTAGCCCAGTCTTCTGTCACCAGATGTCCCGTGACCCAAAGATCAGCCCGGTAGCCCAATTTCTTGCAGCTCAGTGTCCTGTTACTGTGTCCTGTAGCCCACCTTGCTATAGCCTGACATCCTATAGCCCTGTGATTTTACCCAGATGCCCTGTAGTCCTGTAGCCTGATATCCTATAGCCCAATATCCTGAACCCTGACTTACTAAAGCTTGACATCCCATAGCCTGACATCCTGCACCACAGCCTCCACGTCCTGTAGCCGAGTTCTTCAGCTCGACATCTTATAGCATGGCATCCTTTGGCCTGATGTCCTGCAACATTTCAGTTTACGTTTATTTAGCCTTGCGATAACGTACCATTTTTTACTGTGTCGATTCGGGTAAGTGCCTCGCTCCAGGGTACCGCAGCAGGAGCAGCGATTCAAACCCACGTCCTCTGAGAGCAAGGAAAACAGGTCTAACCACTATGTGACCTGCTTCCCTGGGCCAAATCCTGACATGTTGCATCACTCATCTGTCACCCAATATCCTCCAGTCTGGCAACTGTTAGTTTTCAGTCCTCAAACCCACAGTCGTGTTTTCTGATGTTCTTCAGATCCGTCTATGGTTCCTCTGCGGGATCGTTTTGAGGTTAGACCAGGGCAGCAGGCGGCATAGTGGTTAGCGCTCTCACTTTCTCGCTGAGGGATTCAGGTCTGAGTCTATGCTCCGTACTCTTTTGTAAGGTTAAAATCGATGTTTTGGTGTATAAACGGGTAAATCAGTGTAAGCAGCTTGGTGTACAACCCTAAGCAGCTTTATAGGACGCGACAGATAGGGGAAGAACAGAGAGAAAAGGTCAGATAAATACATAAATTAAAAAGAAAATCAAGCTCTGTGAACCAGGAGAACGAGCAGAAAACATCTGTGGGAGCTTTCAGGATCTCTGGCTGAGGTCACCATATTTCTGCTCATTTTCTGCAGTCTACACGTCACGTCAGAAGACCCCCCCCCCCATCCCCGGCTTATCTGAACGTGTCCAGAAATGCACAAATTGAGTTTTGCCCTTGACAGTAACTCCCTCTGCTTGTGCTCACACTTCCTCTGCTGCCTGTTTGCGCGTTTCTCTCAGCTCCTTTTAAAGGCCATTTGGATTTGTGGATTCCATAACAAGTGGCGTATAAAACGGGAAGGGTGCCGAATCAATATGTCCACGGGAGCAGCGCTGTGATTTAACACCGCTATCTTTTCATTTAAAATGCCGTGGACCCCGAGAGGGAGAGGACACGAGTGTAAATATAAAGCAATATGGAAGACAAGGCGCCTAAACCAAACGCTTTTCCTCCATCCCCCGGCTGTATGATTTACCGCGCTTTTCAGCCCAAGGCTGCCCAACTACTACCGTGGTTCCGGGAGGAACCAGGGAGTCGGTCGCTCAAAGGAAACCTTTTTTTCACATCAGCTTGGATGGAAAGTGGCAGAAAATGTCTCAAAATGCAGAAGAGAGGAGCCTCGAAGCGGCAAAAAAGAAAAGCGCACAACTCCTAAGATGAGAGTGACCCCAGGACTTAGCATGTGGGGGGTAATAAGGATGCATATTGTATTATTAATAACATATATCCTTTCTTACAGCAATTTGCTAAGTTTCTTAGTGAGAAGAATTTGCTCCTTCTTATAAGTATCCTGCTCTTTTGTCATTTTTGGTTTATTATTGTCAAAGTCCCAAACCTGTTATCTAAAAGAAGAAGGGGTTAGAGAGTGGGTGGTTTTCCTTTGAGACCCATTAGGTTCCTGTGCTATTATATTTAACCTTTACCTGGTTGACACCTTTTCCCAGGTCACTTCCAATGCTGAATCATCATGTTTAGCATGATTTACTGACTTACACATCTGTGCGATTCTTGCTGGACTGATTCAGTGCAAGCACCTTGAACAAGGGTACAACAGCAGGAGTGGGACTTGAACCTTGGACTTCCAAGCAGCGCGCAGAATCCGTAACTGCCATGCCACCCACTCCCACGCTATGGATGTGTGAACAACATACACACACATTACAGAGCTCATCCATCCTTGAACCTGGGACTTCTCTCTCCAACAGTGATCTCGTACCCCCAACCCATGTGTCCCACCTTTATACATTTATTTTCACCTTCTGCACTGTGGTAAAGCTACCTGCTTCTTTGGCAAAAAGGTGAAGCATCCAGAGCCGCGCAGCTTTAATTCCCTCTAAGGCTATTCTTGGTCCTTTGTTCTGCACTGTGGCGTTTCTGGGAGCTTCTTCAAGATTCCTTCAATAATCGCATTCATTTCTTATGCTTCCAGGAAGAGGAACATTTGTATTTTTTGAACAAAAAGAAAAAGGAAAAACATAATGCTGTTTCTTCAAAGGTCCTCCTACCTTTATGGATACAGGTGTCGTTCGGCTGGTTTATTTGTCCGATATGATTATCGCTGTCGATGTGGCGGTGAACTCCAGCCCCGTAGGCGGAGGCCCTCTTTGCGCCGGGGTAACGGTCACGTCTCGCCTCTCCCGTCCACATGCGACTTTGCGGGCTTGTACCGGACACGCATGACCTTCGCAACACTTGTCTTCTTCAATGCAAGCGGGGTGTCACCTGAAGCAGCAGGTGGGGTCAGAGCAGCATCTGTCGCTTTGCTGTCGGAGGAGCCATAACAAGAGAGCGTGACCGATGAGCAGGAGCTCGCGCGGCACATTAGTCCACGGCGTTTTCTATAAAATGTCTGCTATTGAGCAGCACCCTGGGTTCATTTATTTAGCTGGGTAATTCTTACTGTGGGAGGTGGGATTCAAAACCGGGGTCCTTGAGAGTGCACCTTCGGGATATGTGGGACGCGCAACTTGATTTGAAGGAGACGAGTGAAAGCTGCTCCGTGACTGAGGACCGACGCGGGGGCCAAGCGGCTTCTTCGGAGACGTTTCCGTGCCAGAGGACTGCTCACCTATCAGGGTCACCTGATAACCTATTTAAACACACTGTTATGCTAAACTTCCCCTTTTTTTTACTTTTGCCGCACTGATGATGTCTCCTTAAAGCCGGTGTGCAAACCGCCTGCCCTCCGTGCGCCTAATAATCTTTCTAACCCCCTGGTGCTACCAGTCTTCTTTCTTACTTCTACCACCTCCAAATTTAAGTCTGTGACATATTGAGGGTGGCAGGTAGCACAGTAGTGAACGCTCAAGTTTTGCAACCGGTTGGTTGTGCATTCAAAGTCCACCTCCTTGTGGAGTGCCAGTGGTCAAGGTACTTACCTTGAGCTGATACACATATTAAAAACTTCCCAAACTTTCCATAAATAGCATACAAACCATTTATTACCTTGGGCCAAGGTGTGAGGCACGATGCTCAAATCGTCCGTCGCAGTTTAGTTTTCTCCTCCCTTGTCGATAACAGGATAAGATGTCAGTTTTGTCAGGGATCGCACAAATAGATGTGTTGGTAGACCGAGAGGATGGACAGAAAATAACCCCACGCTAACCTTCATCGCACTTTACTAAAGCCTTTGCCGTACGAATCTCTTTTTAGACATCAGGTCACCGTCTGGGGACCGGAGTTTGACGGCCGAGTGAAAGGTTTTGTGGGTTGAGGTTCACCCCCCATCTAAATGCTGGACCAGCGGACCCAGTCGGTTCGACCACAGAGGAGAAACACGTCCCCAGATGCTGGAGCTCGACCAGTCACCCACCCCCCCCTCCAGCATCGCATCTCTCCCGCCTCTCCCTGGGGGGCCCGGTGGACCCCGCTAATCCGCAGCGCGAGGAAGAGCGAGCCAGTCGTCTCTCCTCCCCATTGTAGCAGCCACTTTATCTCGCAGGCCCCGACAACACCCCCGCCCCCACGACGAGAGAGGGCAAAGAGCAGAGACGCAGCCGAGCCGGCTCTATCCGGCTGAGCGCTCCCGAGTTTTGTACATTTTAATGTTTCATTACATGGCTGAGATGAACCAGGGCCCGCCACGCACACGGCTTCCTCGCGCCCAAACCTCCTCCGTGGTGCAGCAAAGTTAAAAAAAAAAAAACCTGCTAATTACAAAAAGATGCCGCGGCGGTCATATTACGGTTGGAAAGATTAAAAGCGGTCGCGTCCAGGTTAATTATACCGTGGACATTAATTACGGGTTTTTAAATGTCACACAGGTTCCCTGGGTTAATAGCTGAGAGTTGCGGCTCTTTTAAAATAAGGTCTTTGTCATCAAACTTTTAAATAAAACACTCCATAAATCTTCTCCCGTAGTGCGGGACAAATGAGGCGACGCCGCCGTCGCCGACACCTAAAATGAAATACGCTCCTTTTTTTGGTCGGCGGGGGTTCGGAATCGATCGTTTCTGGATCAACGCTGTCAACGTGCTGCGGGGTTATTTGCGCGGTAGCAGCCGCTGCCGTTTTTGCCGTGTTTCTGCGCTGCCGAACTCGGGCGACCTTTTCCGTCCGGAAATCCAGGTGGGAGACGGAGACGTGTTTGCGGACGCCGGCGTCTCCGCTCCGTCGAGAGCCGCGGGGGAAGGCCGCACGGTGAGGTCCGCCGCCGCCGTCCAGGTTAGCGCTGACGCTTCAGATTTTGGAGGTTCGAGGCCTAACTCCTGCTCTAGCACCCACGATCTCTGGACTCGCCCTGAAGTGCCACGGAAAGAACACCCAGCTGGGTAAATGGGTGGTTTGTTTTAGAGGTCCTAAAATCGCAAGCTGTCTCGGGCAGACTTCAGAACCCTGGACGTCAGAGGCGCCTGGCTTTGCATGTCCACATTTGATCCATTTGCTGTCCGGGGGTCTCGTTCTTCTGACCTCAATCACGGTACAATCCTCTCTGCGAACATCCAGATCCTGGTGAAAAACCGAGGCTCCGGAACCTGAGCGATAGATAGTTGAACAGCCCTAATAAATAAGCTGGCCTTTGCACACCGACATGCAGTTCCACACAGTTTCTGTATTATTATTCAAAAATTGCTTTTTTTCCAGTTAGGGGCAATATATTACTCACACATACATCCCGCAGCCTTCTCTGGTCCTCCATGTGGGCTTACTGGCGACAAATAAATTGTCTAGATTCTGTGGGAAGTTAGTGGACGGGTCTATTTGCTATAGTCCCTTTACTGTGGTGCACCATGATAAAATCTCTCTGGAGGAGTCCCTGCTGTGCACAGACACATTTGCCTCCTACAAGCCATCCATCAGCAAACCTTAAAGTTCCCACTGTTTCTTTAAAAAATAGGGACTATACAATTCAAATTTACAATATTGGTTTTTTAAGTATAGTCGCAGTGGTGAGGAGACAGGAAAGTCCCTCAGGGCTTCCGTGGCCTTAAAAGCGGTCAATGTCGACTGACCGCTCGGCTCACGTCCGACTCAACATCTTGCACTTAATTTTATCCTGTCACGTTTCAAGAAACGGCACGAGATGCGGTTGAAGTGAAGTTACCCATGTATCTCCCCTCCCTTCCCATCCATGCTCGAATCACGTTCAACACTCTGGTCACAGTCTGCCTGATGCCCAAAGCACGTGCACCCAGATACCTACAGGCCCCGGTTGCTCTCCGCGCCCCAGCGGTGCTGCCCTGTTCCACTCGTGGCCGCTTGGTGGCCCCTCTCACCAGAGGTCTAACATCAAAAACTCGCTGGTTGTCGGTCTTGGAGAACCACGTGGTAGAACGAGCTCCATCTGTCCCTCACAGGCGCTGAATCCCTTTCAGAATCTAAAAAGGTCCCAAAATGCATCTCATTCAGATCCGCTTTGCCCTGATCTCCTAAACAAACCTGCGTTGCACCATCTCCCGCAACCACCTCTGATTTTTTACTACCTGGTTCTTGCGTTTGCAGGCAACATTAGTATTATTACAGCCAAACAGTAGTAATAAACTACTTCAACTCTCTGGCTGCATCTGGAGCTCTTAGTTAGGAAATGCGCTTCTGTTTACTCCGAGCGGTGCTTCGCCTCGGAGAAGATTGTCCCCCGCACGGACAAAACGCAAGCGCAACGTATAGCTTCGAGAAAATGACTCAGCCAGCGCAAGAGTTTGTCTGAAGTTAATTATCGTAACTCGACTGGAACTCTGCGCCGGCGGAATATGCGGCTTTGGGTAGATGCGCGATATGAATCTGCTCATACTCGAGCCCTTCCACACCGGCGCGTCCCCCACACGTGAGCCGAGCAGTGATGAATGGTATCGACTGGCAGTAATGAGACTCCGAGCAATGTGTTCCAGCTCCTTCTGGAAGGTTCTCTTCGGTACAATCAGCTATTCTAAATTAGGGCAAAAAAAAAAAAAAAAAAAACAGAAAAATAATAAGGAAGTGGAGGACATCCTAGGGGAATTCACCAACATTTTTCCTGTAATGAAGCCAAGACCTCAGAAACAGTGCCTAGACATGGAATACAGCGATGAAATAATGCATAGCTGGTGGTTCAGGCTTTTTTTCATATTAATTCACCCCATTAGGACCATGTATTAGACAAATGTTAGACATTATGTGGTGCTATAAAGTGCAATCTGACATTAACTATCACCTGTAGACAGGATTTTGGTTTAATAAATGGAGAACGGTTATATTCCCTAAATTTGTTTTTAAGTACTGGTTAATATCAGTGTTCTTTAGTATTTATGATTTAGCCAACACCTTTGTCCAAAGCAACTTATAATGTGAGGTTTGTGCAGCAAGCTACTCCACCCATTTATATGGCATATTTACAGGACTGTGCAAAAGACTTAGGCACCTGTGGGAAAAATGCTATAAAGTGAGGATGGTTCCAGAAATAATGCCATGAAGACTTATTAATCAATAAACCTTCTAAAAAGTGCAGTAGACAAAAAAAACCTGAATCAGATCAATATTTGGTGGGACCACCCTTTGCCTTTAAAACAGCATCAATTCTCTTATGCAAACTTGCATGCAGTTTAAGGTAGAGGTTGGTAGGTTCTTCCAAACATTTTGAGGAACCGGCCACAGTTCTTCTGCAGACTTTAACTGTCTCTGCATGTACTCCCAGACTGACTTGATCATGTTGAGATCAGGGCTCTGTGGGGACCAGACCATCTGTTGCAGGATTCCTTCTTTTTGCTGAAGATAGATGTGTATGACTGAGGTTGGGTGTTTGAGGTCATTCTCAGGCTGCACAATGAATTTGGGACCAACCAGAAACCTCCCTGATGGTAGATAAGAATCCACCTGTACTTCTCAACACACATTCAAGTTGCATGCACTTTTGCACAGTACTGTATATGTAAGTATAACTGAGCCCTTTGATGAAGTGTACTACAGTACTACGGCCGCGGGCTGAGGATTCGGACACGTTTTATGTTCGCGTATGCCGGAGTGGTGTCTCTACGCCCAGCCCGGTTCCACACCCTCATATTCCTGGCCCGAGCAATCGACGGCTCTCAGCTCGGACACCGCCGTCTCCCGCGTGCCACGGCTGATCTCTCTCGGTCAACTAGCAGCCCGCTTCGCCACCCCGCCCTGCTGAGCTTGTCACTGCTTGGGGCCTGGTGTCTGGAAGTTCCACGTCTGGTCTTAACACGGTCTTATCCTACAGTTGCCATACCGGCCACCCAGATCATAGACTCGGTCCTGGTAACCCGCCACTAACCCTTCCGCCTACCCAAGGTGGGCACCAGGAGGAAATCAGTCACGTTTGCGTAGCATCTGTCCTCTTATCGAGCGGCGGCGGCGAGAGCCGGGCCGCGTTCGTGCCAGTCCCTGCTTTTGTGTTAATTACAAACCAGTTACCGGCCGTGGGAACGCGGCCATGCGGAACATCCGCGGCTGGGGCCTAATTAGGGTCTTACCGTGTCCCACTGTCCTGTCAACCGGAAACCAATTTGTTTGTCGGCTTCACCGCCTCCTTCCTCCCCCGGAATCACAATTCGCCCCGAGAAGCTCTCCTCTCTTTGTTTGAACTCTGTTCCTTATTCTCCCTCCGAAGTTCTGCTTTGTTCGTTCCCACCACCCGCCATCCCAGGCTGTCGGGCAGGAGGCGCATTCAACTCCGAGGAGTGAGCGTCCTCAAAAAAAAAAAAAAAGAAAGCGGCCCCCAATTAAAACCGGCGATGACAGGGGTTTCTTTCCCCACCCAGTCCTGACAGGAGAGCTGTCCTTTCACCTTAAAGAGCTCCAGGTGCTCCCTTATTCACGGTGACAGCCTCAGCGGATCATCGGCTGCACCCAAACACGCTTTAAAGGGCCTCATTATTTCTAAGGCTGTCGGCAAATAGAAAATGCAGAGTAGGTGCTCGGGTGATTAAACATTTGCGCACCACCTTGTTTTGAAGAGGCGAACATTTTGCGACGCAGAAAAAAGCCCACCTGCTCTTTTGTCGGAAGGTACGGTTTCCGCCGGAGTGGGGAAAATATACATTTGTTTGCGACTAAGGGAGGCGTAAGTTTATGCCTAGATAACCTTGAAGCACAGAAAAAAAATAAATAAATAAATAACCAAACCGATGAGCTCTGTGGTGGTCTTTAAAAGGGGCCATTATAACATAAGGACATTATTATTATTATTATTATTATTATTATTATTATTATTATTATTATTATTATTATTATTATTATTTCCCATCTTCTCTTCCATCATACACCGCGACTTAACTCACGGAGCTCAGTAACCGTTCGGCCGGCTCGGTAAACACTGCGGGAAAAACAAAGGGCAAGGATTATATGAAGAGTTCGACATCATGGGTCCTCCAGGAACTCGATGCCTTGACCATTTGTAGCTCCACTTCTACGATCCCGGGGTATTTTTTCCAAGGTGCGTTTTTAAAGTGTTCTGCTGTGCAGGTTTGCGGCTCAGAGATGCGCCGGCGTAGGTCAAAGGACCGCAGGCTCCCCTAAAGCTGCACGTGAAACTATGAACACTTGTCGCTTGCAAGGGTAGATACTGAATGTTTGAATTTTGTTTTCTCATTTTTGTTTTTATTTTTCCGCCAGAATCTATGGCATGCGATGCAAAATATATGACAGAAGCCATCAGAAAGGAATAAAATAAATGCATTCAGTTCCCTCCCCATTTCTCCATGGCTATGGAAAATATAAACATTGAATCATTCTTTATTTTTTTACATCTTTTTCTGACGATTAGCAGTTATTTACAGCTATTTACCGATTTATTCGGCTGTGAACTCAAACCGAATCTTAACTTTCTGTGCCGCTGGGTCCAACCACCGCATCACCCCCCCCCCATCCCTTTTTAGGTGAAAAGAGTTTATATTGTTATTTATTGAGCTAAGAAACCACAATAAGCCTCAGTGCATATTATTCATCATGAGCAAAGCCAGGCGATAGAAATACCAGGACGGGGGCTTCAGGTGGCAGAGATTTCAGCGCTGCTGTCTTTGGATTCAGATGTCTGCAGCTTTGAGTCCTGCCTTTGGCTGTAGGAACCTTCAAGAAGGTGCTCACCTCAAATCGCTCCCGTACAAAATTTCACAGCTTTATAAAAGCCCAAATAATTGCACGTAACCACGGTAAACCACTTTGGTGACGAAAGGTCAGCGAAATGACTACATGCAATATGACAAACTAAAATATAGGAGACGAGACTCACAATTTCACGACCGCAGCGCAGATCCGGAGGACGTGAATGTGTCACCTCATGTGTGAAAGCAAATGAAAATAATACACAATAATTCTGGCTTAAGCGACAACAAGGTACATGAGCCTCCGATACGGAGAAATTTTTTCCGGCACCTTCTACCACGTCGGGACCAGACAGAGCGGATGGAAATTCGTGCTAAATGGGCGCGTGTCACCGAGGGTGAAGTGACTTGAAATTCAACCCAGAAAGTGGCTGATAGCCTTTGTCTCCCTGCTGCAGGTGTAAGAGATCCTTTTAAACAATTGCCTGCGTCTAGCAGCCCTTTAGTGACTCGGACGTTTCGTACGACTGATCCAGAAAAGCGGAAACGGTCCAGAAAGTGCGTAACAAGGTGGACGTCCGCAGCGAATCCTCACTTCCACCGACGTCTGCTTGTGGGTTGTCTTCCTCCTCTCCATTCCTGCCGCTGACGCCTAATGGATTTGTTTTGGGCCGTTTGCTCACGAGGGACACCGACCGAACTAACTGGCTAAAGGAACTATTTAATTAAACTTTCCGAAGCAAAATTTCCTATTTGCAATTTCCCAAAAATCAATTTGATACAGCAAAAACGCCACGGCTTTAATTTTCTCGTATTTGAACGGCCTTCTGTCTCGCTTAGCCTCCAAAATTTGCCCTGTCTGAACGCGTTTGCTTCGTAATTAATCTCGGCGGTCCCGAAATACCGCCGCAATACGCACGCCGGGAAAGCTGTCAGTTGGCGTCTTCCGCTTTTCCGCGAAAGTGTTTGTCGATGGTTGTTATTATTGTTTTTTATGACTCGTGTTTGACGGAATAAATTAGGGCGCATTAGGAAGTGCGGAAGCCTCGCGGATCTCTTCTGGGTTTCGGCCGCCGTAGACGTCTAATTCTCCATCCCACACGAGTGTCCTTTTCGAAGCTAGTCTGCACTTCGCACACCCCTAAGGAGTCCTCCGAGTGACGCTCAAGAGCCTTAAGGACAATGAAAGCATAGTACATTTGTATTTATTATCCAAAAGCTGGTGGAAAGCAGCTTAAAAAAAAAAAAAAATTGTTGCATCATTATTTATTTATTTATTTGCCAAGCAGGATTCGGAGAAAGTGCTCAGGTTGCAGCCGGGGAGACTCTGTATTGTCCCTGCACTTCCCACAGTGAACATTTAACTTTCTTACAGTTGACTTAACACTGCGGATTCCGCTGTGCACCGGGGTTTACAGCTGTAACGTACCAGCTACAAGTTTATCGCATTAAATCCGGCGGTGAACGTTAATGTGGTTTGATGTGTAAAACTCAAAATGAATCTTTGATTACTATTCATAAATACCAGCAAAAAAAGGGGGGGGTGGATGACAGCACAAAGGACTGTCTATTTTTATCGACGGAGGAGTTATTATAGCGCCGTTGTCTCTCCGAAAACTTACCAAGTGTCTCAGATGTCAAAGGTGCAAAGAAATTTTGAAAAAACAAAACTGGAATTCAAAATCCCTTTCAAAGTGTTTTCTATTAGGAAATTTTATGACACTTGAGGTTATGGAAACACGGGTAGAAATTTATGCAGCTATACTGGTACAGGGGTAAGAAAACCTGATCTGTTTTGCATTTTTACTTTTCTCCAGCGAAACCATTACCTTGCAGCCACAGGGGCCGGGATGCGACCCTGCTTGCGCTGTAAGACCCCTGAAAAAGGCACCTACCCTGAAGCAACACAGTAAAGTATCCAGTTGTAGAAATCGGGAAAATAACTGTAACTGGATCAGTGTGCAAATCCAAAACTGTAATACAGGGTGGACAAACTTACAAGTAAAATAATATTTAAAAATAATATATTATATAAATCATCAGAAAGCCAAACCATGTTGTCCCTTTGGAGAAAAGTGTCAGAAAAAACAAACAGAAGACATATCTGCCCCCTTTGGGACACATGCAAACATAAACAGCACCATCAATGGCAGTTCAGGTGCCATGTATGATAAAAGTATGGGGACCAGCAATGGCACGGTGGTAGGTGTGTGTGTGTGCGTGTGTGTGTGTGTGTGTGTGTGTGTGTGTGTGAGGGGTGCAGTGAGACACAGTTGCTGCGGAATGGTGGGAAGAAAGTCACAGAGAAAACCAGAGGGGGCAAGAAGGAGCGGAATAAGTACATATGTATGTATGTATGAACATGTATATGTGTGTGTACATATATGTGTATATTTCTGTATTTATTTAGTGTATTTATCTTCATATATACAGATTTTTTTTTACCTTTAATCTACCCTTATTTGTGATCTCCTTTTTATTATTTGTTCCCTCAGTTTCCTTTCTGCCGTTCTGAGCGCCGCGGGCCCGACGATCTTCATTTCACGCTTCCTTGTATATCTGCTGTATAAGGGTGTTCGACAGTAAACAATTATTCTTCTCCTTCTTCTTCTTCTTCTTGATTACCGTTTCAAAACAAATCCTCAGGATGAACTCCCAGGAGTGTTCTGTCATCTTGGTAATAATTGAATGTCATTTTGTGGGGGAAACGGCACCTGCAGAACCTGGATTGTGTTCTGTTTTATTTCCGATAAGATGCTCCGTTTGTGATAAACCAAAATACTAATCCCTACAAAGCGCCATTTTTCTGCCCTTTTTTTTGCAAAAGAGTGTCGCCGCGAACGTGTCAGATCTGACGCCGTCGCCCTGTCATTTCTGCAGACGTATTCCACAGGAAGAAGGTCTGATCTTCTCCTACGACCTGTATGTTTTCTGCGCTTCTTCCGAAAATGACAAACTGCACGCTGAAGTGGCAGAACAGACGGGGGACACTGTTTACATTGTACAACATCCGAGTCTCAATAACTGTTCCGTTCTCCAACGCTGATACATCCATTATGATTTATATTTTCACCTCTTTTGCTCAGAAACCCTAATTCATTGTATTGTACCTTAAAAGAAGCCCCGCCCCTCCCCCAGCCATCTCTGGACCTGTGCTGAGCTGCAGGGATGGGAAATCGCTCAAAAAATACTGAAAATTTTGAGCATCAGCCACGGACCGTGTGTCTCTTTTTGTTGGTTTTCCAGACAAGTAGGTAATCGCCGATGTCAAAAAACGCTTAACAATTTAAGTCAACATTTTGAGCAAGGAAAAACACTCCTTTGTTATGGATCTCACCTCAGCTACCTGCTACGGAAAGAGGCAAAGGGTCGTATCGGAGAACGTGCCGCTGGATCATTTAACCTGCCTGTTACGCTCAAAGCTTGTGCGTCCTTCAAAGCGCGAGAATCTTTTTCGCCATAAGTTGGGTCTGACTGGCCAACCAGCCTGACTAGAGGACATATGTAATGTAATCGCTGACTTTGCATTTCAGATATACGTGTGTTTGGACTTGTACTGGATTTATGGCTTCTGAGCTCTGGTTTGTGTTTGAAAAAAAAAACAAATCAAAAAAACATTAAAAAAAAGCCCCCGATGTGTGAGTGGTTCATCACCAACAGAGCCCGGGGTCTGGCGGCCCCTCGGCTGGTAACCTGGCTGGAATACGAGATGGTGATTAACAATTAGGTCTAAATTATACAAATTGCGATGAACATTAACTCACTGCCACTCTCACCCTAAATTGTTTCCCGAAAGAAGTGGAGCCTGGTCTATTCTCAGCACTTTGCTGGCAAACTTCCCAGACCCAGAAACAAATCTATGATGTTATGGTGTCATATGTGCTAAGTGTGAGCGTGTAAGCACGTGCAAAGGCGAGAAGGTGACTGAAGGAGCCGCCCGCGAAGAAGAGCAGGTGCCGACACGTGGCTCTGGAACACGCCTCAGTCTAAGGTCCGCGTGTGAAGAGGATCCTGCAAAGGCATTCTTTTGCCAGAGTATCATCTGTCATCTTCTGTGAACTTCTTCCTTGTTGATGTTCGCCGCAGCATCGTTCCCCTGGGGACTTGACCCCGACACGGTTCGCTCTGCTTTGGGGAACGGTCACAATGGGCCCGTTTCTTACCCACCGATCTCGGGCGAGTCGAGGTTTGCTGACGATTAGTTCCTAGATGATGCCGGGAGGGAGTCGGTCGTGGGGTTTATCTCCCGTCGGCATCAGGGCACGTATCCAAGGAGGTCGTCGGCGTTCTGCTGGGGGGAGGCTGAGCCACTGCACTGCACACCTGCTTGTCAGCATAAAGGAATGACCGATGTCCTCCCAGGTCGGGTCCTTTGGCATCGCCTTCTGGTATCAATGCATGTCATGAATCTATGTATGAGCGTAACTTCTGAATCGATCAGCAGCATTCCCGAAAACGTGCAAATTACAATCATCTGGAGAACATGCTGGCAACTGAAGGAAAACTGTCTCATTTTACAATGAAAATGGCCGAAGGCAGACAAGGATAACCCCGAGTCTACTGGGCGTACACCAATCTGCTGTACAGCCTAAGCTTCCAGGACCGACTCTGGACCAGCATGACTCGGCATTGCGATAAGTGGTTATTCATAAAAATTCATGATGAAATATGTTTACTGGCACCCTGCGATGGTCTGGCTCCCATCCTGGGGCAGTTTCATACCCCAACGCCCGTTGCTCCGCAGCCGCGGCGCTCCGCAGGAAAAGCGGTCGACAAACAAGGATGGATGGATGGATGGATTAACAGAAGGATGGAAACATTTACTAGTTCAGCAAAGTCCAAGAAATGTGATTTTGTCTCAGGCGAAAGGGCAGCAGGAGGAGGGTGCGGGTGCGTCTTTGTTAATCGCTCTGGAACTGCTGCATCCTACCTTAATATGCCTCACTGTGCAGAGGAGAAAAACACTGTTCCATCCTGCCCCGTCAGGTACAGCGCTGAGGCGAGATCCTAATCTCACCCGGGACCTGCGTTATACCCCCCCCACTGCCACCGCCAACCCACACACTCCGGCGCCATGTTTTCACACCCAATTGTGTTTTCTCAACACTGAATTTGTAATGAAAAGTAAATTAGATTTCAGTTCCAAAGCCGCACCGTGCCCTGTGAGCCTCTGAATTTTTTATAGTACGTAATCTCTACACGGTCGTCGGGAGGGTTTAGGTGTTTGCGCGAATCCCCCGGTGGGACACGTGACGACTTTTGCGCACGAGCGTCTCGGAGACACGGGAATCTCAAACGGACCTGTCCCCTGGTCATTGGAGCTCTAAAGTTGGAACGTGAGGGAGCTAAGCGGACAGGTCCCGCGGTGAGATCGCCGTTGCGAGTGTCCCAGATCAGTGCTCCTGTGACGTGCTCGTGGTGGCAACATTCATTACGGGAATCACATGCCCACGGCACACACATCCTCCACCGAATACTGATTTGTTTCGTTCAGACATGCTTGCCGGGACAGGATTGATCTTCTAGGGAAGACCAAAAATTGGTCAAACGCTTTCAGTTGATGCCATGAAAATCAAACGCCAAACTCCCACACCAAGTGCAGAAACTGTGCAATGGCAAACCAGCATTGCAAACACACGGTTGTTGTGTTATTGGTACTTTGAGCGACTTCATATTTCAACTAGTCTTTTGAGGTGACAAACAGGTATTACAGTAGAGCTCCCCAGGGCAACCGTCGCGAGAAACCTTCACGTTTCTTACCGAGTTTGTCGCCAGCGTTCTGCCATCCTTGACCCCGTCTCCCCGAAAGATGTTTCACCCTGCAAATATTCATCCCCGACATTCACGGTACTTTCACAAACACACGTGCTACTGTCTCGATCAGTCGAGTGAATTTTTTTTTTTGTTATCCCCCCCAAACTGCTCCTAAGATGTAAGGAAATAGGAGAAAAATGAACAATAATGGCACCAGGTTTTGTGCTTTTCAGGCTGTTTGCCAGCGTCAAAATATCTCGACAAAATGTCAACGCACCCTAATAAGAAATTCTATTTCATTAACATCACATTTGCATAATTATTTTAGAAGCTATCCAGGGTGTGTTCGGCTTGAGAATGACATCCTAACAAGGGTGAGAATTGTATTCTCTCTATTAGATGTCACAGCACAGTTGGGCTAAAATCCTTTACAATTTGAGATTTGCTTCTGTTTCAACGAGTCATTCTATCACGGAGTCATTTGCACTGTTTCAACTCAACGTTCACCTTGGTCTCGCCGTGGTCGTCTCACACACGGATTTCTCCATTCCGGGAGGACTGTCTGGCTAAGGCGCGGAGGACAGATGGGGGGGGCCGAATCTGAGGATGCTCTGCCACGAGTAAATACCCGCCATCGGACGGGAATCCAAAACTGCCCGTAGCTCTTGGGTTGAACGAAATACGCTGTGTTTTCCTCTGCCAAACTGGCTCAAGGCCTCTGGAAGGGGACGGGGTTCG
The DNA here is from genome assembly GCA_900497675.1 of Arapaima gigas. Classification (NCBI taxonomy): domain Eukaryota; kingdom Metazoa; phylum Chordata; class Actinopteri; order Osteoglossiformes; family Osteoglossidae; genus Arapaima; species Arapaima gigas. Next base: position 381,199 of record UFQX01000306.1, read on the forward strand.
CTGGAAAGCTCGTCGGATAAACATCGCACGTAAATGTGCCGCGGGCTTTTTATCGGTGATTGTTTGCTTCATCGTATTCAAACATTAATTATCGTGCCCACCTGTTTACCGAAGGGCGACCGCCGGAAATCGTAAACCCCATTAGTGCTGTGGGAACACGTGTGGTCGTTGAGGGACATCTGTGGTGCCAGAACTGTTGACGTATAATATGCGTTTGACAGCGATCCGTGAGATAAAGCTGCGCCACTATACGATAGCTGCTGACGTTCCGGCGGATTCGCTCCAAGTGCACGGCATTCATGTTTCTTGAATTTTCTTGGATTTCTGAGTCTTAGGGAGCTGCCAGGGACACACTTGGGTGTGAAAATGTCATCGTGTCACCTAGAGCTGTAACCGGGGGATTTCTGTGAATTTTGCATTTCTGTAAGCTTCCTACCAGTGGCTTTGTTTTCTCTTTGTAACCTTTTCACAGAGGAGGAGTGGCTGCCCAGCAACTGGCAGAGGTGCTTCACCTCACCAGGCATAGCTCTGACACTTGTTTCAGGTGAACTGGTGACTCTGAGTTCCCCTTGGTGTGGCCACACTGTCACAGACAGGCATCCTCTCCGGGGTGTAACTTCAGAGATGTAGCATGGTTTTACATCCCGGTCGCAGAGACAAAGCAACCAGGAGGGCGAACACACGCAGTTTAATCCACAAACACCGCTTGACACGGTTAACGGTTTCCACCAGAAAATGGCGCTGGAGATCACACTGAGCACAAAGACAATGACAACACACGAGAGGAAGGAAAACCTCGGTGACTCGCGGCACCGACGCGAAGGTGGGTTGGAGCGATGGCAAGTAAACGTCCTCGCGAGCCTTTTATGTCCTGGATCGTGTCTTCTGCCCTTTGACCACGACTCGTGCACGATGTGACAGTAACCTGCTCGGCTTTCCGACCTTTCAGTTCCCATATCCATCTACTGTACGTGTGGTTATGCAGTGTGTGAATAAGTGACTTTTTCACCGAAAATCAACACATCTTCCCAACTGCGTAACAAAATCTGCAGTTGTCTTCTGAAGGGCAACCATTTCTTTCTCCTGTGTGTACACCATGTAGGCCACAGCAGGGGGACTAAAATGTGAATGTCCTACAGCGGCCCAGTCAAAGTTCTGACCTCGATCCCTTCGAGAATCTGTAACACCATTTGAACACTACGGTCCACAAGCGACGTCCAAACATCTTGAACAACTTGCTGCAGATTTGCCAGAACGAAAGCGGAAAAAAACCCCAAATGGTGTGCAAAGCTGATACTTACCTGAAAATACTCAAAGCTGTTTTTTGCACCAAAAGGTGGCTCTGCCAAACATCCATGTATGGGGGTCCGCATACTTCTGCAAGCAACTTTCTTCCCTTGGTAATTTTCTTTACAATTTCCACAAACAAGTTACTTCTTTTGGTTCCGACAGGGTTAAAGCAGATGAGCTCACAATAATACTGATTATTAAAATATGTGAAGTATAATTTGTAATCCAGGCAACGTTGATAATTTTCTAGAGGTCTGCCAGCCCTCCCAGGGGTCCACGTCACACCATCACGGCTGCCAGAGACCACTATTGAGCCGGTGTGTTTACCAGTGTACACACTCGGTGTGCGGAGAGGGACAGGGAGTGGATTTACAGTTATCAGCCCTAAAGGCCACTCACGGCCGTACGCCGCGGAGAGCTGAGAGGTGATGAGCGGGAGCCTTGTAGCCCGTGCTACCCTCCATCTTGCGCCACGGATCTATGATTTACTCGAATTTACTGCCCTTTCGAACTGGTCGCCAGCTTTCACAAAGCAGACTGGCAGGTTTCAGCCACTTTGAGTTCACACTGGGCACCAGGGGTTAGGAAGCTCCTTCTGCAGCGTTTCGGCTTTTACAGAACTGGTGAATCTTAGTAGTCAAAACTGCGTGTCCGTTTTCAGGGCTCATTCCTTTGCTGTCGTGCTTTCAGAAGCAGCGGTTGGCCTCACTCGGGTCTGCACTTGCTCGGAACCCGCAACCCCAACCCCTGCGAGCTTCTCTGGGGATGCAAGGGCCTCGCTAATGTTCGCTCTTCGTGTCAGACTTAGTTATACTGGGGAAGTGGTGTCGCGAGGATGTAATTTTCCTAAACAAAATCAATCCGAGAAGCAACTGAGAGCAGCTGCCGCTTCCCGTAGCGCGGAGCAGTTATTCCTTTATCACTGCACTTCCTGAGCCGCTCCTGCGTTTCGCTGCGCATTTAATCAGTAGATATATTATACGCAGTCGGAGGACAGTGAGAGTTTGTGCAAGTTTGATGAGAACATTGAGGGAGACGGTACACCTGCAGCCCACATGTGGTGCACTCCGTACTCTACACAGTGTGCTGTTCTCTGTCAGGGAAGAACGTGAACAAAGAGTGGCCCTTTGCATTTTTCACGAGAAGATCCAGCATCTGCAGCTCTGATGCTCTGCAGTATGAGAAGACTGTGAATTAAGAATAAAGTTTGGCTCCTGGGTTCCCCTCGAAATATTCGAGCCTGCAATCTAGGAAGGATTATCCAAAACCCAGGAAAACAGTCAAATATTCTTTGATATTAATATTGTATGGATAAAGTATGAAGCGATATGGAGTAATGAGGTAAATGTAGGCAAAGAAAGACTGAAATGGGGGTGGAATGGTGGTACACCCGGTAGCAGCGGAGCATCACAGAACTGAGGCTGCAGGTTTGGTCTTGGTTCCAAACCTGGAAGAGTGTGAGGACTTCCTCTGGGTGCTCTGGTTTCCTCTTGCAGCCCAAAGACCTTCAGTATGCTTCGGGTACATTGGTGACTCTGAGCTTCCCTGAACTGTAGATTCAAAGCCCAAATTGGGCTTGTTGGATACCTACACATCCACTGTAAAAATAACACTCTAACATCGACATCACGAGTAACACCTTCTCCTTCTCCTTCTCCTCCACCACCACCAACAAGGCTTCATCCTCACTGGAATGACCCAAAAATTATAGACAAACTGCAGTGATGTTCTGCTTTTTTGACTTCCAAGGACCATGCCTCCTGCCCCAGGCTTACGGGATATGTTCCAGATCCCCACGACTCTGTACTAGAGAAGCAGTTATTGATAATGGATGGATGGATGGATGGATGGATGGATGGATGGATGGATGGATGGATAGACAGAGTGTGCAAACAGTTAAAAAACAAGTGAACTAATAAATAGAAAAATGGCTCCATAAGGATTTAGTGAATTGTTGCTTTGCTATATTTTTTTCAGAAGAAACAATGGGAAACAAAATAGAACGTCAGCAAGGCCTCCTAGGAGACCAGAAACATTTTGGACAACTTCTGCGAGTCGAAGTACCGCTGTCTGGTCTATTTTTCCCATCCGGTCACTTCTGTCCAGCCAGCTTGATCAGCTGGCTGCAAAAGGAACGTGAACCTCACCAAGCTGCCTCGCTGCCTGGAACCGCTCAGCCTGCCGGTGTTTTCTGCTTTTCCCAAAATGCAGCTGTCACCGACTGCCAGCGGGCGCCAGCAGGGTGAACGGGACACGTTCGTGCCCCGACGGCTCTCAAGTCAGCGTGGCATTGCTCACGTTCACCATCTAGTCCTGCTACGACTTCCCCCTTCTGCACAATGACGCACGATTTCTTTGTTTTTGAAAGCAACGTTTCATTCTTATTGATTAAACAATAACCCAATGGCAGGTAACCGTTCTTACGCTCTGTAAGCAACGTGGGCCGCGCTGTCCAGCAGTCACGGGTTAATGGGACGGACAGCTTTGTTACTCGATTTCTTTGTTTCTTTTTGCAGGACTAAGTGAGGAGGGACAGCTACAGCCTGGACTATGATTCTGCGGAATGGCTATAGCGTGGTCGCCTGGACGAGGCGCTTTGGGAATTGTTTGCTCCTCTCCGTGTCTCTCATAGTGACCCACGCCGGGGCGGACATCGAGTCTTCAGCGGATGGCCACTATATGTGGAAGGCAGGTAAGGACCTGGTTTCTTTTCCTAACCAGTGCTGAGCAAAGGGGTTCGGGGTCAGATCCGCTGTGGGACCCATTTCCTCATCTTCTGTGAAAGCTGAATAAAATTGTTCCCGGTCTAATCTCAGCGAATGGATGTCAAAAGCTATCACCTGGAACAAATGAAAGCAAATCATACACACAAATCCCATATTGTCGCTCGCACCTGTGCAACGTCTGCAGTGAGCAAAAGGGAGCCAGATTTTCCGAGCTTCGTGCACATGTGCATTTCTGCACTTTTTTTCTTAAAGGCAAACCGTTGTTTCACGTCGGTTCGTGGTGTTGTGCTGTCTGTCAGATGTACCGTTGCACTCTGGTCCCGGAGGAACTGTATTTCATGCTCTTCTGTACATTTGTGTAAATGTGGCAACGGGTAAAACAAGGACAGGTTTCCTTTTTGAGATTTTTTTTCCTTTATTCCTTTCGGGAAAAAAAAAATCCCTTAAAGTTATGTTTCAATATTTAATAGAATCTACTGTATGTTTAATTTAGAATGGATTCGCTATTATTTTGTTACCACAAAGATGTAAGACACAGGCCTTACAAGCGCAGGTACTTCTGGGCATAAAATGTTCCCAATCAAAATAACAGCATTTCTGAAAAATAGGACAAATGCTGCTGCTGCACTTGGTATTCACACGCAGGCAATTTCCCCTGAAAAGCTTGTTTTGGTTTCAAGCCTTTAGAACTCGGAAGAAAAAAATGTCAACCTTGAGAGATCCGTGTTTGGGAGAGCTGTCGGAATAATCAGACGTGATTTCTGGAGGACGACAGACCCACACTTTGATGGCGGCCGCGGCGGTTTTACAGGTAGTAAGTGGGCGACTGAAGGACCGTTTTGCTTTTTACAAGCAGTGGCAAATGGCGTGAAGCTCGGGGACCGTCACCATCTCAGCCCGCCGGTGTTTCTCAGAGCCCTGCGCTGAACGTGTGAAGAACAGGTCAAGTGGCCCAAAATCGGCGCGCGGATTTAATCCTGCCTTAGGATTCCTTCGCTTCTTTTGGGTGGGAAGGAACAGCAGAGGTCTGTTCCCGGCACGTTTAGCAGCTTCAGTCCTCACCCCGCAGTTGGGAAATTCATTACTGGAGCTTCACACTGGAGTGATAAAAAGACGGATTAATTCCTCTCAAAAGAGGCGTCATCTGAAACATCCTTCTGGTGCAGCAAGGCAGATGTTTACCTCCTCGCACCCTCAAATGTCAGGCAACTTCTGCTATTAGACGCAACCTGTCAGGGCCGTCTGGGAAGCAGCTGATCGGTCTCCACGTGCTCTTAAATACGACCCCGCAAATCCACGATAGCGCTGGAAAGGACCGCGTGGGGCTCCGCGCTCCCTTTGAAGTCTGATCTCGTGACACAAATGAGAATAAACACCGAGCGGCGACGCTACTTGACAGGTATTTAAACAAATACGGTCTCTCCACTTGACGGCAGCTACACGTTTCCCATTTACATTTTACTGGCAGGTTTGTGAATATGTGCGCGGCGTGTTTTTTTGGGGGTGGGCAGGCGGGTTTATCCGTCCCCGAGTCGCAGCGCTGTTGCCGTGCGGAATCTGATGCATTTCTGCCACCGTCTCTCAAAGCAAAAGTTTGATTTTTTTTTTTTTTTTGTCGAACTTTGTCAAGTGTCCCTTTCACCACGCTATTATTATGGTAATTGAAACATTTTCTCCGGGACGTGATATCGTGTCTTTGTCACGAAGTGACAGAACACGTGCCGTCGAATCGTAACATCTGCAAGGCTGACTGGCGGATATAACACAAGTCAGCAACAGCACGGGTTCTTCAGTTGTTGGATGACCTGCTGTTAAGCAGAGACGTATAATTTAATATGCGGATAACCTATGTGCTGTTCAACAGCCCATAACAGCAAGCAAACAGGACGCCATGGTAGGTTATATGAGATATTTCTCAATATATCGAAGGCGTGTAGTGCTGCTGATGGAAAATTGTTGCCTAAAATATATATATTTTTAATGGCAGTGGCAATTTCCCCGATAATTTGAATGTCATATAACTTGTCATGTCTCTCATGTGAAACCTGTGATTAATTCCATTCACACTCGACAGGGTGAGGACCCTTTACAGACACCCGGCTGTCAACCTCAGACCCGCTTATTGTCACCGCTGTGAAACTGATGGACAGGCTTTGCATTTGTACATAAGGGTTGTTGAACTTATGGGGTCAAAATGTGAGCTGCCTGTAAATCGGAACACGTTGAGAAAGGCGAATAAACGAAAGCCGTCATAGTCGGAGTGAAGCACGCTCTTGCTCTTGTCCGTCCACTCAGAACCTCCCAAAATACCCTCAAGACTGAGTGTCCTTCAGAGGGCAGCCAGCAGCCTCCACCGGTTGGCTTCCAGCTCGGATCAAAGCCTGCATACCATCAACAGACTGGACTCCAGTCTGGATCACAAGCTTGGACACCTTCTGTAGACTGGCCTTCAGCTCCAGACTCAATCTTGGATACCCTCTCCAGCCTGGAAGTCCTCTGCAGACTGGCTTCTTGCCTCAGCCGTGGATGCTTTCTACACTCGTATCACCCCAGTTTCTCCTAACTGCTTGCCAAATTATGTGACATTTTATTGGGACCTTCTCACTCCAAATTGCTGCCCATTCCACTGCTGGAATCCAATTAATTCTTTTTTTTTTCCAAGACAGCAGGAGAGAATCCCACTGCTGCCACTATTCCTCTATTTTACATTCCCCTTCTGATTATTTCCATTTTTACCTCCTCTCCTATTCATACGGATTCCGGTGAATTCCCCGTTGCTTCATTTGAACCAACCGCTAACCTTGAAATCAGATGAGACACAAGTGGGTTTTTTTTTTTTTTTTAAGCAGAGCACAATAGGACGGAAGCCAAACCACGAGGCCTGTGCCTATTAGCAGAATCCTTCCCTTTCAGGTCTCCGTAGGACAAGTGTGGGCAACCTTTTTTCTTCTGCCCATGTCCGTGGCCAGCAAACCACAGAAACAGCCGCACGTTGTTATTGGGAAAGTTTTCTTACTTATTCGAGAAAATTTCGCTTAATAAATTTACATCAGAACGCAGACGTTCGAGGTCAGGTTTAAATACAGCGCCAGCCCTTGAGCAAAATGCTGTCGAACAGGGGATCCTATTGCTGAAAAACAAAACCTTGCTGCGCTGTGTGTGGGCGTAGAATCCGATAAACAATCTCACAATGACGTGCACCGATGCGGTAATTCAAACATTTCTAAAAACTTTTATGATGTCATAATTCCATTTATCGCACTTTTAGGAAATGTCGAAATATCGGCACAGACAGAGTAGAGTGATATGCAGACGCTTGTCCAAAAGACATTAGTAACCCGTCTCTGTGTGCAAGAAAGTCAAAGTTAAACCGTTCACAAGGGCGGAATCCTTCCTTGGCGAAATCCATGTTTCTCGGTGCCTAATTCCTCTCTCACGGTGGCCGGCGAGCGAGAATCACGAACCTACACCTGTCGGCTACTTCAGACGCTGAGGTGCGGAAGCCGGGACCCTCTCCGAGCGGAGTTTTGTGGATTTGTTCGTCTGGCCCCTTAAAGGCGCCGTAAAGTCAAGCTGCGTCATCCTCTCGGTCCTCGGCGGCCATGGGCCCGGCCCGGCCCGACACGGTGCGAGATGAGTCAACTGTCCCAACCCACAGGAAGATTTAGTTATTTCTGTCACACACGGGCCCAGACAACATTAAAGTTGCAGTGGCACCCAGGGCCCCTGAACACATCTGAAATGCACAGCGGCTTCACCGAACGCCACGGAATTGGCAGAAATGTACTTTTAAGATCTGGGGACGGGCGAGGAGGCCTGCAGGAGTTCTGCAAAGTGCGTCAGCGTGTAAACTTACCTTCCAGGAACGCGCTGCACGCTCCATAATCCACTGCATTATCGCAGTTTGCGAACTGTTTAAGCAACCAGCGATTACATGTTTAACCTTAAAGTTTTAAGGAAGGCTTTGGCTGTCGAAATGCACGCGTGCTGTGAAGAGATAGCGGCGTCGGTGATGTGTGCGAGCAGCGCTTATGCTAAGACGTTATTCCAAATGCGTTTTATATATACAGTATCACTCGGAATGATAAAACCAGACACGGGACCTTACTGTGGTATTAGGGTGTATTTGTAAGGTAGCCGTAATCTGTTTATGACCTTTTCTGACCGATTTCTCCTAACCTGTCATCATCCAAAGCATTCTCTAGAAGTCCCCTTTTCAATACGCCATTTTTATGGCGCATGTTTGAACTCCAGCTAAAAAAACTCAGTTTATTCTCGGTTACCCAGTTGATTCATCCTGGAGTCATTCTGTAATAAAGAGACTCTTTCTACTTATTTAGTTATTTTTGCTGACTGAAAGGTTGTGTCTGTGTTGCCACTTACATCTACATATAAAGCGTTCTTGCACGCTCATTTTAAATTCTTAGCGGAATTTCGGCAGCGCACAGCCCATAGACGACTCAAGTTGTTTCACTAAATCGCTCGGTGACCTTAAGCCAAAAATAATTTCCTGGACAAAGGTTCCCGCAGGAGGCTGCAATAATCGCCTAGGACACCCTTCAAGATGTCTCCACAGTCTGGAAGACTGCGGCGGGATGCCTGTCTCAAGGAAATTAGTACCCGGGAGACACGCCGGAATATTCCGAACATTAAGTGAAAATTGCCAGGGTGCCCTAATCGTACTGTGGTTTTTCTTGGCCGCTGGGCTTCACATCATTGCTTCAGAGAGATTGTGGGCAGGTTCAGGAGTGCGGTGCACAAGGAAGCACCGGCAAAATGCTCTCGTAGTCTTTATTCGACACTCGTATCGGACCATACGTCTCAGGGTCTACGCTGACTGCCGCTCGCCACGTGTATTTATATTTTTTATTCAATGCTCAGTATGGATTTATGGAGACGCAGGCCCTCACACCCCCCTCCCTCTGAGGATTGTATGATGAAGTCGCCACCCAGACGACATACAAATTAGACATGAGAACTTTCATCAGATGCAGGTGCTTTCAGGCATGGTTCCGGAGAAGGAGAAATCAATGCGAGTTTTATTAGAGAGAGAAGGTTCATTTAAAACCCTTTGTTCCAGGATCAGTCAGCAGCCCAGCCAGACTGCCGGCCAAACAAGTATCTTTGGCAACCCACCCCTTTCTGTCCTTCTAGCTTTTTCCTCATGAGAATTAAAACCCACTGATAATATTTTCATTTCAATCTGATCTATCTATCTATCTATCTATCTATCTATCTATCTATCTCAGAAGCTCCAAAAGGGTTTCCAAACATTCCTGAAATTCTATGAAGTACCATGTAGATGAGACGCTAGTTTTTCACTTAAAGTGAAAAGCATTTAATTTTAAACACTTTGGCCATCAACATTTTCCCAGAGGTGAATTCCAGTGTGGATCATAACAGTGAAAAACAATTCCACATCAAATTTGTATTCAGCCTAAGTTCCGTAACTTTATCGATTGTGGTTTAATAAGAATGTAGGAGAACATTTTTGCTTTCATTCTTGAAAGCTTTAATGAAATGGAGAATGAGGCCTCGGGGAGGCAAACAACAGAGCAGCGGGGGTCCAAACACATGCTGACCCCACACCCTCACGACACTCTTCCTGCCGAAGTCAGAAATCGAAGGTGACACGTTCCACGTCTTGAAAGTGATTCGTACCTGCTGGATCTCCACCGGGGTCCGGAGGAGCACGTGCCACTGAAGATGAAGCGCAGGGAAGGGTAATTTCCTTCTCGTCCCCCAGGTGCTCTTACAAGTGCTCCGTCTAATTGCTATTGTCCAGGCCAGGGGTGAGAAATCCGATGTAGAGTATTGACTCGACGGTAAAAATATGTCGCCGGAATTATCCTCATTACACAGGGCACATCACCTGCAAAACCCGACCCCTTTATCTTAAACAGCTGGGGTGTAAACAAATATTCTTTCGTGTCAGTGGATCATGACCAGCAGAAGCGGAACAGGCTAGGGTCTATGATAAGGAGCACAGCCTTTCCTCCATGGGCCAGGCTGTGATCCTGAAGAGCAGGCATCGTGACGGCCATTCCGGTCCTCCAAGGATCACCGCTCAGGAAAGAGGTCGGCTCTCCATTTTCTAAGCGCATATCAAAATTTTATTCCTGCCTTCAGCGTTTGGTGCCACACCTGGTCACAGGCTCAGCGGGGTTGTCACAGAGACTGACATCACATCTCGAGGGACATACCAAAAAAACCTGTCCTCCCAACCTCGCCACTGGCAAGACTTCTCGGAGCGCCCTTTCCCCGATCCCTGGAGAGGAGTCTTAACTGCCGCGCTCCGATTTCAGAGCAGCGCCTGTCTAAGAAGATTTTTTCATGCAAGGAGCTGAACGTGGGATTGTTGAGGTGCTCTTCGACATGAATTTTCATATTACATAACTCGCAAAGGAGGGGGCAAGAGGTTTGCGGCTCACGGAAGGTGGTCGTGCATAAAATTTGGTTATTCCGTTCCTCTGGTGGACAAACCCGATTAAATTATTGCTTTATAATATTTGGAGTCCAAGTTATGACACAATATTTAACTGATGCATTTAGAAACCAGTTAGAACCCTGAGCAGCGGGAGGATGTGTCCCTATTTGTATGTGACCGCGAAACATCTTCAGGAAGATGAGTGAGAAACAGGCGGCTCTGGCCAGCACCTGAGACCTGTCAGGCGGCCGCGGTGCCGGCAGGTAGCAGGTGAGCCTTTTTAAAAGATTTTATCGTTTATGCTTGAGGTGAAGTGCATATAACCGTCAGAAGGCATCAATTCAAGTCCCCCACTGTTGCTACCACAAAAAAAATTTTATACAGCTACCTGCTGTTGGAAGTGACCTTTTTATTTTTTAATCAAAATTTGAGGTTGTTCCGAGTCTCAGCGATGAATTACAGTGAAAGCTTAAAAAGGGTTTATTACAGAATCGGCAGGAATTTCACCCGATGTTTATCCATACATAACAGACACAAAACAGTGTCGAAGGGTGTGCGGCCGCGATGGTGTTAATACGCCTGTGAGCCCCGTGTGTGTCGTGTTGTGTGTGTGTGTGTGTCCTGCACTGTTAGCTTCGTGCGTGAGCTCCGTCCCATCTTGAAATACAGCCTGAAACCTACTTATCAGAAGATCTGTAGTCAAGTCCTTTTAACATCAAACTCTTGCGAAAAACTGCAGAGGTGTTTGTCTTTTAGGGCTTTCTGTATTTGGATGGGTACAGCTTAACACAGCTGTTAGCCGTACAGTAAAATTCAAACTTTACTATATGAGAGTCTAAATTCTCATTAGCTTGGATGCAGAGATGATCTTTACATCAATCCTAGCTGTCAGAAAAATTCCGACTAATTTGTTTCGTAGCTTTTTTTAAAAAAAATTAATCCGTCCGTTATTGATAACCGTTTGTTCAGTGCAGGATCACTGGAGTCTGTCCAGGAAGCTCAGGGTGAGAGGCAGCTCCACCCCGGAGAAGATGCTGGTCCATTACAGGGAAATCGCACAGACATACAAAGGGTAGTTTAAGGTCACCAATTCACCCAAAAAACACGTCAGGTGCAACGTAATTTCCACCCAGAAGAAGAAAGAAGCATAATTGATAATGCTGCCTCCTGTTAACAGTGATGCGAAAGGTCTCGAAAGGTATGTCTCTCAGCTTGCGTGTTGGGCACGGATGAAAGTGCCTCCTCCAGGGTTTCTTCTTTAACAGTCGGAAAGTTGCGATAACTCTTTGGCTGTCAAAAGTGTTTACTGAAGTGCCAAAAAAGAGGAGAGGAAAAAGGAACGGATATCGTACACAATATTTACAGATGTAACTCCATGCTTCACAAGCACACTGTCAGCAGGCATCCACACTGCCACACAATAGCAAATGAACCCTTTCAATAGCCCCCCGACTGTGTTTCGGAGGAACTGAACCATTTCACCCCAAAGGCTATCACTTTAATACAGATCACAACCAAGTAAACGCTGAGCTCAGTTTGATAAGATACACTTCTAGATATAGTACAATCTCACTATGACACCACAAGTGGGGACTGGAAATCCAGTCGTATAAAATGCAGGGTTGCCTTACAGCGCTTTACTGCACATTGTAGGAAACGCCATGATTGTTCCAGAATAAATCTGCTTTGAACGTACTGGAAGAATTATAAAAAATTAAACACCGGCACTCACAGAGTACAACAACCTGCCCAGCCAAAAGCTCTCAAAGGCACACAGAGGATCAACAATCCTCTTATACTTCCTTAACTATGTATAAAACATGCAGCAACAGTGCATTATGGGAGAGTCATATCTCACCCCACCCCCACACCAATATCAATAATTCTAATAGAAACCTGTGCCAAAACAGAAGTGGTTTTCGGTAAATCCTGTACAGTCGTCGCCCACAGAAGATGCTGGTGATTGGAAAGGGAGCAGGAGGATGAAACCAAACACCAGCTGTGTTACATCCAAATGCACCTTGTCGTGGGCTTTTACTGCCTTTCGGCGCATTTGTGCACCCATATAATTTACCTTTAACGTTAACCATGACTACAGTACCGTGCAAAAGACTTAGGCACCTGTGGGAAAAATGCTATAAAGCGAGGATGGTTCCAGAAATAATATCATGAAGACTTGTTAATCAATAAACCTTCTAGAAAGTGCAGAAGACAAAAAAAACCTCAGTCAGATCAATATTTGGTGGGACCACCCTTTGTCTTTAAAACAGCATCAGTTCTCTTATGCAAACTTGCATGCAGTTTAAGGTAGAGGTTGGTAGGTTCTTCCAAACATTTTGAGGAACTGGCCACAGTTCTTCTGCAGACTTTGACTGTCTCTGCATGTCCTCCCAGACCGACTCGATCATGTTGAGATCAGGGGTCTGTGGGGACCAGACCATCTGTTGCAGGATTCCTTCTTTTTGCTGAAGATAGTTGTGTATGACTGAGATTGGGTGTTTGAGGTCATTCTCAGACTGCACAATGAATTTGGGACCAACCAGAAACCCCCCTGATGGTAGATAAGAATCTACCTGTACTTCTCAACACACATTGAAGTTGCATGTCTAACACTTTAGCACAGTACTGTATAAAAAACAGTAACAGATCCACAAAAAAATCACAGCAAACCTCCAACAGCAAGTGATCAACATCCAGCTCCAGCCGAGCACGTGTGATATTACAGACAGGCAGTATATGAGGCCGCCTAAGGCGTTACTGCGGTCTTTTACCAAACCTACACGTGAACGTGTCGATGGGGTGAGTAATATATAGGTAACGTTCAAACGTCACACGTCATCTGTCGCCGAGGAGGACTTTGTGCATTTGCGCACAACTTAAAAATGTTAGAGGATGGAAATCATACAACGGATTCGACTTTTCAGTTTGGCAGCCGGACTCGTATTAGACGCGTTAACCTTCTGTCTTTAAACCGTCGGAGCCGATAGGAAAAGGTGCCGCAGTGACCGTGGTAATGAGATGGCAGACACCCCCATGAAGGCGGTTAACAGACAGCTTTACCGCACATCTGACGGAGGCTTTGCCTGCGCCGCATGGGGCTTCCTCGTGGACCCGGCGCGGTCCTGTTGCTGTCACGTTCTTTTGAGTGGAGGGGAAATGATAATGGCTGTTGTTTACATCTGGGCATTACTGCCAGGGGGGGCTTTCAATTAGCGCCCGTGTTCGACGGACAATCTGCCTGCAAGGCTGGCGCTGTAGAACCTGTCAAGGCCGGCAGTTTCCACAGTAACTTATGGATGCTTTCCCCGGGGCCTTCGAGTTACTCAAAGAGACCTCTTTATTGCCGGCATCATATTTTTTATTTATTATTTTATTTGCTTGTTTAGCAGATGCTGTTGCCCGGAGCAGGCTTTTCCGCTCCGAGCGCTTGCCTATTTACACAGCTGGATATTTACTGTAGGAATTCGGGTTAAGTGCTCTGCTCAGTCGCACTACGGCAGTTTCCCTCCCAGGGAAACACTTGGTGCTCTCACCGGTTGCCCTGATATAATCGCAGGTTAAGAATGAATAACTGAGAAAGAGCGTTTGAAGTTCTTTACGTCATAGGCGAGGAACGGGGATTTCAGGCTAGCTGCAGCTGTGCTAAATGAGAATTTAAACTGGGATTATTTTTATTAGACTGAGATCAAAATACCTGCTTGAGCAGGTTTATTCGGAACATGTACATTTTGACTGCTCAGTTAGCACTGAGGTAGGTGAAACGATTTTTGTTGCAGCCGAAATGTTATGAACTCCAGTTTGCCGCTTGGGCGATAGGGGACACGGTTTAACCACTATAAACAGTCCCACGTTCAGGATTATAGGTTTGTCGCCCCTGTCCAGCATTCACTGGTCCGTCAGCTTCCTTTATTCCCTGGGAATGAGGTTCTGGCTGTCGTGCGCTTTGCAATACACAATCGATACATTTTTGTGGAGCAAGGACAACGGTGAGCGTGACAGTCGGGGTATATCGGCCCTCCTCGCTGGCAAAGTGAAGCCTGGAGAGATTAAACGTCTCCTCTCGCCGCACCGAGCAAAGGAACCAGCGCAGATAAGCGTGGCAGGGAAGACGCCACGTGTCTGAGCGGGCGGCTGTTAATGGAACGGGGCCCTTTGCTTGGCAGCTAATGGGAAGAAGGGCGACGAAGACGAAGGAATGACTTCCTGCGACCGTATGATGTGTGTTGTGTTGTTCTGCAGAAAGTCACCCGGCACCGTGGTTTATACGTGTCGCGCGTGGAATCCCAGCCCTGCGTCCTGTTTGACAAGGACAGCGTAGCAGTAGTGTAGTAACCTTGTGCGATGGGGAATAGCTTCAATCCCCGTTCAGTCTGTGTGGATTTATTCCTCCTGCTCTGGTTTCTTCTGACAATCCAAAAGCATGTTTGCAGGTATGTCAGTCATTGTGTGGTTGCTCTTTGGTGGGCTGGCATCCCGGCCAGGGTCTGACCCAGGAGCCTGTGCTTTTGGGATGGGCTCCGACCACCGCACCTCTGCCCTAGCATAAATGGCTTTTGATTTTGAGTATGTTAATGGTTTAAACGTTTCCCCGTGCAGGTTATGCCCTGAAGCATCCTGCTAGGGATCACATTTGACGGGACGCGTGTTATTTTCTAACAAACAATAAACAGACAGCGTGAGGCCGGCGGTGGCGGTGTGTGTCACCTCTGCGGATCAAACTCAAACAAGCTTCATGGGAAGCCAGCTGTGAAACGTAGCCGGGAGTCTTTCTTTATTTGTACTGATAGGTACAAAGAGATGCTTGTTGAATAATGTAGACAGTGCAGCCAATACTGGCTTCTGTTTTCACTCGTCTGGATTTATTGTGCTGCGGGTGTGTGTCATATGTAGGGGTGGTGCAAACCCTTACCTTCCTTTACCTTCATAAACATCCGGCAGGATCCAAAGCTTTAAAAAGCTATGAATATGCAATGAGGAGGTGCTGGTTTTTGGAAACAGTCGCAACACGTCGTGCCGGTTCCACTGGGGTGGAGATCCATGTTGGACGAGAAACAATGGCGGGTTGGAGGGACAGGGGTCCTAATGACTTTACATCGGCAGGAGATTGATAGCATTCAATCCATCTCCACTGTGTCGGACTGAAGGAGAAAAATAGTCATTTTGCAAAATGTCACCCCGGACAATCGGTTTTCTTGATGCTCGGCAGAAATGAATGTGGGAAATCTTTTACAGGGTTTGCGGTGGAACAAAGGACTCATTAATCCAGTTGTTTCCCAGTATACCATTCTTTTGCCAGTAGTCCTACAGTAGGTGGCTCCCGAAGGACAATACCCCGGGAGTTACCGCGTGACGGATTTTAAGTAGCTGTGGGGTGAAATTTTCATATCGATAATAAGCGACAACTGGCACAGATCGTTCTAGAGTTTTTGCTCAAGCACAGCGTACCGAGCCGGCAGCTGATGGTGCTCAGCTGGTTCTCATCTTGTAGTCAAGGTTATCCAGAGGATCCCAGTCGGCCAAAACGACAGAAGTGAGGAGAAGGAGGAAAACGTTGGCTCCATCTTAGACGTGTCCTTGTGTTTTGTTTAATTATTTTTTTGCAATTCTTATTAAAATGACGAACCTCTCACCTTCAGGAAAGGAGGATCATTAATTTTCTTCTCAAGTCAAAGCTGGGTTGCAGCTACGAGCAGGAGGTCGGTAGTTCGAGTCTCCAGAGGAACTCCTAAATCCTGGAGCTGCGGTCGTACCCTGAATCACTTCAGTAAACAATCTCAAGTAACTATAAATAAGAGCAGCCAGCAGAACAGCTTCAGTCCTGGTTTGATACTTATTTTTCAAACATTGCAGATGGAAATACACTTTGCTGTGTGCTCAGGAAGATCTCACAAATGCCTGAAGATGTTCAGGTCTGATACCCGAAGAGGCTGTGGTAGGCATCTGAATTGATCTCTGTGTTTGTTCAATCACTGTGTAAACAGCAAAGTTGAGCAACAGCTGGGTTTTACTCCAAAGGACACATCTAGTCGCTTAAAATGCAACCAGAATAAAATCTGATTTACAGCTCTTAAATTCCTATATTTGCTGAACAATGAGCAGCAGCAAAGATCCACCCGAATCCCAGTATAAGCAAATAGAGGAATGCATTCACACCTTCCTTTAAACAGATCGCATTATAATGTCTTCCATTCCATTTTCTCCCATTCGTGCTGCATAATCTGCAGTCCCGGAATCTTCAGCCCCCCTTTTCCGTTTTAGCTACAATTCCTCCCTTGTACTTCCTTCATACCTCAATACTTTTAATGTATTAAATTATCCAAAGTATTGTGATTTATTTACTTTCTCCTTCTTTCCCAGTCTTCTTTTCTTCCTCCTTCTCCACCTCTCTTCTCTGCCTTTGTCTGTCTTTATTCCTCAGTCTGTCTGAACTTCTTGACCAAATACACAATACTGACTCTGTTGTTAGTATTGTTTTGGTTGTTCTATTATCTATAGTTTCAGTTTGGTTATGGACTGTTGTCAGCTTTGCCAAGGTGGGTATTGGTTTCCTCTGCCCTCGCTGTATGTATAGATCACACCCCGGAGTCGCGCAGCTGTCCAGAGCCACCGTCGTGTTTACCAGCGGACGGCACACAGTGCGGCTTGGAAAAAAATCCTTTGTCTTTTTCAGAATATAAATCTGTCCAGCTGCAGGAAAGAGAAGCACGGTGCTCTAATTTCCCATTTTCTGCAGACCCACACAGAGCAAGAGAATCCAGTAGCTCTCGGCCTTTTGGTCCCAGCTTTGCTGACGGGGTCCGTATTGTTTTTACCGCATCCGGTCGCCATCACAGGCTATCAGGGGCTGTTTGTATTCTATTTTTTTAAAATAATTGGCCCATTCAAGAAGCGGCCAGGCCCCCGAGCGCCGGCGTCGCCATCGATCGTCTCTTTCTGGGTGTAAATTGAAGGGAGAAGGTGCAGCATTTGTTTACAGTACGTCGGTTTCACACAGTCTAATGAGACGTAATTACGACCTGCATAATTGGTGGAAGCCATGCAGTCACTTACAATAGAGGCTCCGGGGATGAAAGGAGATGGGAATTATTGTGGAGAAAGAACTTGTCAATAGGAATTATTACATCCCATTTTGCTCAACACTCGTCTTCTAGTTTCACGACAGGGAATAGGCTGTTCTAAGTGGTCATTTTCAAATGTTGTGCAAGCTATGCGCTCATTAAAGTGCCGCTTTGAACACGTATGGAACTTCTGCACAACTCTCCCAAGTTTCTGTGTTTTCTTAATGAGCCAGGCATAGTCATCCACTCACCCCAACAGGGTGAGCTACCGTTCTCCTCTGGCTCGCAGCAAACCCCCCGTCGGTGAATGATCTCCCCCTGTCATAGGCACTGCGGGGGGTGACCTTTCCGCCAGGCTCATTACAGGCCAATTAACGCTGCTGACGGCCGACGGCAAACTGCACGTGCCGAAACACCTTTGTCTTCCCATCCGTTTCAAACCGGTCCCCTGCCAGGTGAGAGGAGGATGCTTCCCACATCCCTGCATCCTTTCCTCCGCTTTGACATAATGTTTGTGCGGATTATGGAAAACTTTCAAAAGCTTCAGCGAACATTCGTTTGCCATCGAATAATAAAACGTATCCTACTTACACCGCCGCGTTTGGTTGCGTGGTGGGGCAACGGCTGTCCGTCTCGTTTTTATTTTACTTCTTCTCATGTTACAAATGAGAAGAATACAACAGAAGGATGCAAGACGAGGACATTCACTGCAACTGCAGGTCCTTAAAAATAAAGCGCAGTGTTAAAATCAACCATACTTTTATACGACCAAGGAGATATTTTGGGGACTTAGTGGGTCTCACCTGGACCGGACCAATCTCGAGGTAGGAACCGGCGAGGATGAACTCGATTGGCTTACTGCGGCGTCAGCTGCCCCGCGTTGGCCAATCGGGGATTAGAGGGGCACTCCTGTTGCTAAGGAAGGGCTTCTTCTTTTCCCGCTTCTTTTACCGATTGTTCTAAACCGTTCTGAAATCGCCGTCTGGCCTCGACCAAGCGTCCTACCGGGGGAACGATTCTCATCGTGTGTTCATCCAGCAGCAACCGCTGCACAATTAACCACCTTTGTTAGCATTTGATAAATTACTCCTCTGGAGCACAAAAGTAATCATTTGCACCTTTGCCCCCTGGGAAGCACAATCTTGTCCCACTTATTTGCAATTCGGGGCCTGTGAGTCGCACTGGGGCCCCTCGTGGCGGCTCTTTCCCCAACCGCCGTGCGAGCGCGTGCCGGAGCCGACCGGCGGCTGCTGGGCACAAAGCCCCTTCGAAGCCCGACGTGGCCAACGGAAGCCGCCCACCCTTTCCGAATGAGGGTAAGCTACCAAGAGGTGCACCTCATCTGCGGCGGAGGACTTGATATTAGATGCGCGATGAAAGATGGCTGTTGAAAGCAGGCTCGATGCTGCGGTGCACGCTGGGGAGACAGAAGGAGTTTTTTATTGACTTTTTTCCCCCAACCCTGTGTGCAGCTTTAAAATGAACCGCCTCGCTGCGAAAGGCGTGACGCTCAGCGTGCTCAGAGCGAGAGAGGAAGATGACAGTTTTATCCTATTATCAAAATGCGCTTTAAATTGTCCTGCACGCTTACAATTTGAGGAGAGGGAGAGAGGATGCAAGGGAGATAAAAATGTTTCATTTCCTTCTCAAATTGACCCCCCATAAAGACAATATAATTGGTTTCCATTACTGCTTGCAGTTATACAATTATCTCTCCTGGGTTCTTTTGGTTAAAGCTTTGCATTCAAACATCTTTGACTTTTGGAACCTGTACACAGGAAGCTATGAAATACCTATTTTCATCCTCTGTAATGCAGACCTGATGGATCTCGGAGTGCCATTATTTTCGGCCCTTTGTAGGAAAGTTGAAACAGTTCCTTCAGACATCGTCCGGTTGCAGGGACGTCAGTCCTTTAGCACAAATAAGTATTCCCTCATTCCGGCGTAACGTTTCCCATTTAATGCTTTCACTTGATCTTTTCGCAATTTGTATGCAAGGCAGCGAGAGGCAGAAGTCGAAGTGCGAAGGGCAAGTTTTTTTTTTTTTTTTTTCCTTTCGCTGAAACTCCGCCGTCAATAGAAAGCGCTTCTCCTGCTTCTGGTTCATTGTTCTTGCCGCTGGCGTCTCTTAAACAGTCGCTTCTGTTCCCCCCCGGTGACGAGCAAAGCGCAACCACGGGTGCGACAGAACCAGCGTCCGTCCAAATGTCAGGATTATTCGCGTCTCCTTTGCCGTCTCGCTGGCGTCTCAACTGGCTCAGCCAATCGGGTTTCGCGTCTCATTAAAATTAACGCCGCGTATCGGTGGGCTCTGAAAGGTTATCCGTCACCCAGTGACAGCTATGTTTTTGGTGCCACACTTTAATAAATAAGTTCTGCTTTGAAGAGGAGGTCTGTAGACAGCTTTTTCACGGTTTTTAAAGACAACGTATGTCTCTAACAGCGGTGCCGAATATTCTGTTGCTTGCACTTCCTTATTCAGGAGGGCGAGTCTCAAAATCTCGGATAAATTCTACAAAAAAAAAAAAAAGCGCAATCGTTGTAAGGCTTTTTCCTCTTGAAAGAGTGCCGACAAAAAAACAATTTGAAGACATGATATTTCTTGCGCGCTTGCATTATTTCACACCCAGCGATTTTATAAAGTGGCAAAGTCCCACTAAGTCATTTAAGAGACTGTAAGAAAATATGTGCTAAGGAAATAATAAGGCGATTTTGAAAAGTAAATGCGTTTAAACTTTATTTTTGCGTTTGCGATTTGACACGTAATGTCAGCCTTGACGTCAAGCGGACTGAGTCACCCGAGGGGCGGCGCGCCGTTCGAGAATATTCTGCTGAGATTTCACTCCTGCTAATTCTAAGAAGATTACAGGGAAAGTGGACTTGGGCTGTGATTGTCTGCCAGACCCTCGTGTTTCCAGCCAGTAACTTCCACCTCGAACTGAGAGCAAGTCGTGGCCGCTTACCGCCTCAAATTACAGGAAAAAACTCCCATAATGCCTCTCTTCGGCTTCTCTTTTGTTCAAGAAGCACACCAGAGCAGTCAAAATGGCAGGATCCTTTTCTGGGGCAACGGCACAAACCCCGCCACGGTCTTCAATCCATATGTCACGCTCGTGAGTTTCAAAGGCCTGGCTGAGCTTGGTGGTCGGCTTCTCGGGCCTTCTCTTCTGTCACACGTAGAAGACTTTGGTGTGCTTTTTCCCACGCCGTCGGCGTCTGTCCTTTAATCCCTTCGCTTGCATAAAAGAATAAACTTCTCAGAGCTCTGATGACCCCCCCACCCCACCCCCGAAGGTCGGGAGGTTTCGAAAGAACCTCGTTCGGACCAACGGTAGGGGAACGGTGAGGGCAGCTGCGGTGTCACTGGACCAGACTGGCCTTCCCGCACGGCCCCGAAAAGCCCCAAGATGTGATGCGTTTGCTCTTTTTGAAACGTACGCCTCAGCCTTTTGTCCTGGTTTGCGAGAGAAATATCAAATGCGTGAAGTGCTTTCTTGACAGACCTCCCATTATGTATCAGCCCCAGACTGTATGTCTTGACAACAGTAATCTTGAACTCGGATCAATAGCGAGAATCCATTATTTGAGAAGCATGAACAGATCAGTCTGACTCGCTGACAGGGGTGTAACCCTGTTGTCAGGACTGTGTACCATTCACTCCATCAGCATCTGCCCCTCGCACACGAGAGCTGGAAGGGGGGGTTCTGGCAGTGTGTCTGTGTGTGTATGTCTGTGGTAGTAATGGGCATATAGACACTGTACATCAGGTGTGTGTGTGTGTACATATTTAATGTTTCTTTAGTGTGTGTGTTTGGGGTGTTAATGGGCTCTTGTCTTCCCTGGCAATCCTGGCTATGCAGGGATGCAGGTTTCTCTGCGAAGCAGTCGGAGCACAGATGCTCGGTGCACCTGATCCACTCTGGCTGCCTGCCTCCCCCATCTTTCAAGAGGGGTGGAGATGGTCCAGGCCAGGGGAAGGGATTAGAGGTGGCATCTGCGGGGGGTGAGGGGGGGTGGTCTACACTTTGCACCACTCTGAGAAGGATGCTGGCACAGCGAGCGAGGCGGTGTGTACAGTGTGGTCACACCTCCATTTGTTCCTTTTACCCCTCAGATGTGTGCCATTGAGATCCACCCTCCGTTCACCACAGGTTCAGAATCCCCCTAGTTACACATGGCGGACTGGCTTAAACTCCGTGTTCCGGTTTCCAGAAAGGTACAATTCCGGAAACCTGAATGTGTTAAATTGTAATCTATTCTATATGTCGTAAGTGCCTCTTCTGAGCAATATAACTCAATATCTTCACCATAACTGCTTATTTTAAGTGTGCAATTTCCCAGCTATGAACCGGCATCCAAGATGTGCCCCCCCCCATGTAACTCCAGGACGGACTGCAACCCTGCAGAGATTATTGATAATGGATGGATGGATAAAAGTTTAAATAAGGCTCAATAAACTAAAATTAAATTGAACATTTCAAAACATTCTCACCGTTGCTGAGACACGAGTCAATTCACATCACAGTGCTCTCCAAGTGAGTCAGGAGCTTTAGACACGACTGAACCTACACTGTGCTGTCCCACTTCGCCCAGAGGTGTCAGGACACCCATCACCAGAGTCTCACACCATCTCCGCTGCTTGACTTTTTACAGGCCCTGTGAAAGCCTCGTGGTGGATGGCCTCTCAGTGCCCTCACACCCTCACACCTTTCCCCAGCCCTGTGGGGTTTGGGCTGAAACCCAGTCTGCCTTGTCCTGCCAACATTCCGGCTATAATCCAAAGGAAAGGCTCTTCTCCCACAGCACCCTGGCATTGCACACCTTTCAGAGGCTTCATCGATTTCCAATTTTTTTTGGTACAGTTGCTCCTAAAAAGCCTAAAAAATTGCATTTGAGAATGCATCCATTGTAGTAGCTGGATGTGATTTAATGGGGATTAATAGCACACTGAGAAGGTGTGCTTGGAGAACAGAATTCATAACGCTAATGTTATTGTAAATAAAGGCTTGTGGAAGAGCTGAGCGAGGTGAGGCGTGACGGGGCAAGGCGTAAATACAATTTGCCTGGCAGCACACACCTACACAGCACACTTACTCCATGTCTTGCAGGCCAGTTCCTGCAGTGGTTTTTCAGTGAAGCTGAATAGGACCAGTTCACCCCTGACCGGAGAGACACACATGCCCACACACAAACACACGGCTACATTATTCCTTTTTGGACTTTTGGACGTCCATCTCACTTAGAGCCCCAAAGGTCAAGCCATCGCTCGGCAGATCTCCGCACCCCAATATCCCAAAGGTTTTTTCTCTTAGTCCTGGACATCGACAGGTTAATTCTTGTGGAAGAAGCAAACTGGAGCGACAGACGGAGAAGAGCAGGGGCGTTTTGTCTCAGCAGGACACGTCCTGCAGAAGAACCCACTGGGGGTGTCAACGTGCGGAACAAAACAGAACCTGCATGAATCTTTCATTGACCACGCGGAGGCTTGGTTGCACCTTCTCCAAGTGAGCAGTGTCGCTTGAGTTCCAGTTCATTCCGAGGGGGTCTTAGCAACGGATTAAGCTTCATGCTTGTGTCCTTCTTAATCCGTTCGCAGGGCGTCGTGAGCTTTAACCGTTAAAAAAAAGATTGCTGATCGCCATGCTATATGGTTTATTGGTCACAATTTCTTAGGTAAGTCCAATTTATTAGCCAAAATTAGTCATCTACATATATGCAAAAGAATTATTACCCCCCAAAAATAATGATGTCAACATCTGTGTTTTCCAAACTATTTGTTTGCAGCAAACTCCCCTAAAAACCCCTGGATACGAGCTGATGCCTGGCTAAGACATTTACTTCAGAACTAACAGTCTTTCCCTAGAATTTGACAAAAGCACAATCATTTCTTCTTCTGAACTTTCCCTGCATTTTTTATTTATGTAGCTGATGTCAATTTTTTTTTTTTTTTCCCCCAAACTGAACCGTGAGGGAAAATAAGCTGGGAACTAGTGTGAGAAGTAGCGTCGAAGGCTGAAGAAACTGCATCGGCAACACAAACAAGGACGAGTTGAGGCTGCAAAGAGAACCCAGTTGAACAGTACAGATCAGAAGAAGGGGAATGTTTTCATATGAGGGAAGCTGGACTTTTGCAAGAGGTTTGTAGTGGCAAGATGAGGGCACCAGTGTGCAGCTGTTGGAAGCAGAGCTGGATAAAATTTGCAAGAACGATCAATGGATAAATAGCCTTCAGTTGATCTGTGGGAACCTCAGGAGGACTGAAGAATTCAAATCAAAACCCCCACAGTGCTTTTGAACAGTATAAAACAGCTTCAACAGCCGAAGACCACTGGGTAGAGTTACAGCAGTAGCCATTAAATGTGATCCAGTGTTCAGAAATCAATACAACGTTTCCCATATTGGGTTACATAGATTAACAATGGAGGGTCTCTGGCGGTTAAAGTGAGTACACCGGCTCCTGTGTAATGAACAATCAAGTTTCACATTTCCATAGATATGAACATGTTCCAGTTATATTTTCTTTATATCAAGATTTTCATACATCCGGATCCTAAAATTTCTCTTTGATGCCAGTAAAGAGTACACCAAAAGAACAGAATTGTAAGACCATCTTATTTCGACTTACTTTTGGAGGGCTTACAGCTTGTGTCTGGTGCTCCTGGGTTCTAGTGAGCAATAACAAAACGTTTGTGGGACAAGATGGTCGACAGTGAGCAGGAGTTTGTGGGAACGTGTTTTTGACTTTGGTTATTTTAACTCACTTTTGCTAACTGCTTGTCCTAGTCAGGATGGTGGTGTCCGGAGCCTTTTTTCAGAATAACCGGTCGCTAGGCTAAGACGGTACGCCCTGGTTTGGATCCCGTTCCATTACAGGGTCGCCACACACTAGGGTAAGAGTGACTTTGCAAATATATCTTCAGAATAATCTCCCAAGCCCCGCTGTGTTTGTAAGTTGAGACCCCAGCCTGGAGTTTAATGTCCAGCAAGTCCCGACCTTCTGAGACTGAGACGGGCCTCCAGTCGGTGAGGCAGAGGCTGAATCACGCAGCTGTTTGACATGAATAAGTAGTTCCATCGGTGGACCTCGAAGGCCGAAACCGAATTTTTACTGGCTTGAAACTTGAACATAGAGGCAAAGAAGGTGAGGGGAAAAATGTGTGCGGTGTGACAGGTTTGACAGGTCTAATAACAGGCTGTTATCTTTGTTCTGGATGATGCAGGAGACATTCAATCATTTGCCCTTTATGTGCAGGACTGCTGCTCTTATCTAATGTAGAAGGCCATTGGAGGAAATGCAATAAATTGGGCCCAAGCACAGCACATTTACAGTAAACTGCACAGCTCTGACAGGATTCACAGTCTTCTAGACAGCAAAGCTGCCCAGCGCAGAATGACAGCCATCCAGCAGGAACAAGGAACGGACCGTAAGAGTTTTAGTTACCTTGCTGCCACGGTAGCAAGACCTATTCCGGGGCGTGTGTCATTGAGGCAATGGGGGAGTTTGGATCCAGCCAATGTTGTTAAACAGAAGTGATAGGACTAGACAAATGCTGAGATTGATTTTGAATGTAAGAGCTTGAGGACGTTACTGTTTCCACCATCCATAGATCCGTAGCACAGAAGGTGGAGTAGAAGCCTGGGAATACTGTACCCATTTACTGGAAATTAAAATTAAACGTCTTTCCCAACACCTGACCAAAGAACCTTCAGGCTGTCAGTCTGGGTCCCTGGAGGTTGGCAAGATGTTGGTGTTTTATTCACCTGCTTGCTGGTGGTACAGAACAATTTCTGTAAAAAGAAAAGAAGAAGTTTCTTGTTTTGATGTTTCTTTATTTCCAATAAGGAATTTTGGTCTGACTGCCTGATGGCTCATGTGCACATGCTGTCGATAAGGTGGTCCAGTACGTGGGATCAACAGGTCTGATTTGTTTCATTACAGTTTCCTTCTATTTCACAAGGTGGTTTGGGTTGAATCCCTCAAAGGCCCAAGGGCAATTTAGTACCCCATTAGAAGCAAGTATTTGCATTCTTTGAGTTGACTGCTGAGACGCTCAGAGGCAAACAATTATAGTTAATAAGTCGTCTCTGGCTGTTTACCAGTCACAAGCAGGATGCTTCCCTCGTGCCCCACACGACTCCATCAGTCACAGATAAACCGCATGTCGGGATTTCTGGCTTTCAAAAACCGTCCTGGGGAGCTAACTATGCAGTGTCGACAACTTATCATCAAAGAGAATCTTTCTCACAATACTTTATTTTTACACTTCTCATGGGATGAGAGGTACGTCAGAGTCCTTTTGACAACATCCATTTGGGGTGCCAGGCTGAGAGAGAAGGCTTTTGCTCAACCCAGGCCCCCTTGGGACATCTCAGGAGAACACAGTGGATGATGTTGGAGGCCTTGTCAATGCCAGCATAATTAATGGAGTTGGGAGCTGAGGTTGGCCAACATAAGCAACGGGGGGGCAGCGTCTCTTCCGCATCACTCCCGTCACCCTGCCCCACTGGTTGAGCAGGAGCCACCGCAACAGTCGACAAGAAGGCAGGCATCTCCTCCGAAATTAGGCCTCCATTAATATTCATTGTTTCAGCTTCATAACAGAGAAACAAAAAAACAAAACCGAGCTGTCCATATGTTTGCTTTCATGTCTCATTTGAATTTCAAGCTCATTTACATGTATATGTGTCTATCGGTCGCTTCAGCGGGTCACTGTTAAGTAGTTTTGAAGAAACCGCGGCAGTCGGGGTTGCGGGAAAAATTTTCGGCTCGGGAAAACTGATTGTGCAAAAAAGGCTCCTCACTGACACAAATGAGGTGTGGTTCTGAGGACGCCGCAGTTTACCGCCTCGCGGAAAAAAGAGAAATTCCGCTGTAACGGCCGCTGTACAGCCGGCAAACGGCTGCCGAGGTCAGCGGGACGATTTTTCTTCTGGCTCTTTATTGAAATCAGAGCCAACTCTCCGTGCGACTATTTCACTTTTACCTGGGTTTACACCCTTTTTTACCACAGTTCTCTTGTACATTTGACAAGTAGGTGGGGGCGTCAGCTGGGTGTTTAAATTAATCCTCATCGGTGGCTTTTGCAGACTCCTGATGTGATGGCAAAGCCAACAGCGGGTGCTGTGATTTGAGATGAGGGCCTCTCGGCAGCAGAGCATTTGTCCAACTTTCAGTCAAACCAGATGGTCTGTGCGGAGTAAAATCGAATTTGACCTGCAGCCAAACTCTTCTAAAGTTGCTTTAACCCTTCCGAGAACATTTTTCCCTCTCGGTTCACCAGCTTGACCGCCTGCCCATCACTAGTCACCTCACACGTAGTTTGTCAAAGCCACAGCGGTGTCTTCAGAGTCATTGCGATGGTTCCAGCAGAGCTCAGGTAGGCTTTGTGTATCTGCCAGGTCAGTAGTATTGAGTGCGTTATATACATGTAAGTGGAAACTCGGTGCTTCTGATGCCCTCACCGTGTCCTACACCCATAAAGTCAGTGTCAAATCTGGGTTTCTCACCGATAAATATAACCTTTTTAGAGGTTTTGCTTTATTTTTCTTTTTCTTCACTAATGACTTTGTCCACAGAAACTTTTGTTTGACATGCAGTGATTTACCCATTTATACAGCAGGTCAGTTCTTATTCTATCTCTTCACAATAAGCACCTAGATCAAGGGTTGTGTAGCAGGAGAGGGACTTAAACCAGGAACCTACAGAAGGAGGAGATAACTACAGAAGATGCCTAAACTGTACCCTATGACTGTACGCTAGCAGAAATAGTAGCGTTGGGACTAAAGGTTTAGGTTTCACTCCTGGAACACTCTAGTGTAGCTTTCTTGAGGAATGTACTGGAAGGCTCAGCAGGCCGTGTTTTAACCCCCCTAAATGGGTGATGCACAGAATAGTTAGTTAAGTAACTTTTGATACAGGTGTGTCTAAGGAACATTAAAATAAGTTATAATTTGAAGCGTTATAATGATAATATAAATTATTAACGTACTGCAAATTTTTCACCAACTTTAATGCCACATAATTCATGATTTATAAATACTATTGAGAATGAATACCGATGCCCCTTATTTATTGTGGCGTTAAAGTTAATGATTTATTAATTTTAATAGTTAATACCATGCTTTTAAATCATTCATGGCACGAGGTCGTGAAGACTAGGCTGTCCGCGAACCACCAGGAGCACGAGGGCCGAAGAAATCGCTGCTGCGGCGGAAACGCGGGGCGGGAAAAAAAGAAAAAGAGCGACGCGATGTTGACCACGCGGCGTCTCGCTCAAGCGCGTTTTTTCTGCACGTCAAGGCGTGGCCGTGCGTTATTTGCGATGTTAGTCAAGTTGCTTTGCGTGTGGCGAGTTTCAGCCGTGAAGGTTGACCGTATACGGTACAAGTGAGTTTTCGGAAACTGCTAACCCTGTTGAGCCCTGGAGGGGTAACTCATTAACTGAGCGCTTTGGCTAAATTTGTTCACCGTGCTCCTGGGGGGACACGGGAGCCGACGCACCTACGCCTCTTTCCAAACAAAACCGACAAAGATAACCAAACAGACGCGACGCTTTTCGGGCGGACGCAAGCCCCGTCTGAGCCGTCTTTGGAAACGTTCTGGAAACTTCCGATTTGATGTACTGCAGCCAAACACCGCCTTCAAATCCCGGGTTGTCTCGTTCTTTTTCTAATTGCAAACCTGCTCGAGTCACCCCCCCCGTGAGCCTCAAGAGACGGAGTTAAATTGGTTTCCGAAGCAGACTGGAGCTGCTGCAGGACCGGATGCCGGACGCTGTCCTATGGTGTCCCGGCTATTCCAGGTAATCATTTTGTAATTAAACATTAAACATTAAACATTAATACCTTCCGTCGTCTGCGAGTCGGACAACTGAGCAGAGGTAGCCGACTGCGGAAGTGCCGAACGCTTCGATCGAATGGGTTAGGAGAATGAGGTGCATTAGCTGCATATTAATTTCATAATTAAAGTCACACCGCGGGGCATAAATGACGGGACACGGTCTGCTGCGCGGAGAGGAACGTGGCCATGAATAATGGAGACTTGTGCCTCCCTTATGTGGCTGTTTACTATAGCATCGGGACCATGGATTCAGAGAAATAATGACACAGCAACATGCACCAACCACAAGTAATGCGCTCCGGAGAGGCCTGTTTTGGTTGAGTGTCGCGATACGCATCATATTTTCTGAATTTGTTCGGGTTGAGGCTTTTGATCCTGTATACGTGTATCGGTGTCTGTTTGTCCACCATGGCAGGCATCTGCCTGCAGCTACAAACAAGCGACCTGACACATCCCTATCGAGAACGACACGTGCAAGATGTCTTCTTTGTTTGGTTTCTTCGAGCAGGCGGTGGCGTAGCGCGGGACAGACCTCCTCGGAAGCACAGTGTTCTATTTGTGCCTGAAATTAAGCCCCTGTTGGTTATACTTTGAGTCCTACCCACGGAACTGGCACCCATTGAAATGACAGATTTGAGGATATCGGAGAGCACATTCTTCTCCCTGGAACCGGAACCACTCTTTATTAAATTTATTAGAGGCCCCTTTCGTTTTTTCCTCAACTCTCCTGGGGGTCGGAGTAGCCAAGGAAGGCAAGCCAAACAGCAAGGCTGTGATGAAACTTTGAGACAGACTCACCACATAGCAAAGAGAAGCTGGCGTGTGTCGGCATAATATGACCAAACCGTGCCGACATCATTCACCACATACTCAAGAAGCAGGTTTGGGAGAGCTCACCTTCAGGTGTAGGGCTGAAGGTTCGGAGTTCATTTTGTCGTTCTGCTGTATACAGCTGTACGAGAGAGAAGGACACGTAGTTCCTACCGGACCTTGGTGAAACGCACACTAAACAGACAGCGTGGCAAGACGGACCAAATGGGGTAAGTGGTAGGAAGGGTAAATAAATAGTTATGAAAATGAAGATAAATAGGGTAGTGGATCATTTATGGGATCTTCACAGCAGTACAAACATTACAGTAGTGGTGGTGGTGATGATGCAGTGAGTGGTGGTCAGTCCCTGTACTGTCTGGAGTTCAGCAGCCTGGGGGAGGGAGTTGTTCCCGAGTCTGGTGGTGCTGGCCGATAGTGCCTTCCAGACGGCAGTGGTGAAAATAGGTGGAAAGAATTGAAGGGATTAATCAAATACAAACTTACACCGCTTGGTGTAGGTGGTCTGGATGGTGGGTAGTGGAGACTGTCCAGGTCCATCACCAGGACCTCACTACCCACTGCAAAGGTCCCAAGTCAGAGGCAGCGCAGTTCCTATACTGGACTGTGGTGCAGGAGACCAGGATGCAAAAGAGAAGCTACCAGGAGTGCGGTTCAAACTCACGCAAGCTCACAACCACTGGACCTTAAGTCAAACACCTTAACCTCCAACCTAGTCGTGCCGTCTTTGACACAGCGGCTTCAAAAATAACAGCAAGCAGAATTTTAACCACATTTCACTGACCACAGGATGCAGCAAAGCATGAACCACACCGACTTCAGATTTCTGTTTTCGTGAAGCTCCAAAACTGGACAGATGTGTGGCTCCCGGTGCTGAATGGAGAGATGAATTAATTCCATGCTTACACTGGAAGGAGATGAGTCCCCTTCAGAACACTTTTTATAACAGTTATTTACATACAATCCAATCCAGAAGGATTATCTCATATATCCTACACCTTCAGAAAATTGAAAGTAGGTTCTTCTCTAGCTGGGAGGCGCAGAAATATGAATTGGAATGCAACCTGTCCCTTCGCTGACCTCACCACAATGTATGGAGGTTGGACCAGGTCGCACACCCTGCCTGCGTTTTCACGTGTCTCACAAACCCCCCAGTGACCCCATCACTCCGTCCCCTAATAAAATTTGACAAGTTACGTGTGAGGCCGCTGCGAAATCCACAGCTTCAACAAGCCATTGCGCAATAGGACGCACTTGCTCATTTCGACAAAGTCATATAATCCCTCATTCTGCTGCCGTGTTGCATTACTTGTGCGTTTTTATTTAATCACGCATTCGCTTATTTGCGTACACCTAGAAAAACCTGGCGCGAAACGATATTTTCATGTACGCAAACAAAAGGATTTGCACGCGAAAGCGTCAGCTTGCAAAGCAGTTTGGGGCAGGCGGGCGGTGGGGGGGCGGGGGGTAAATAAATAATAATAACGAAAAAGTTAATGATAGGCTCCACTGAACCGCACAACAATCCGACCGTTTAAATTACAGGTGAAGTAAGCAGAAAATGTGGGGTTTAGAAAGCTGGGTATCAACACGTTTTGTTCCGTCCTGTCTGGCGGGGAGTGTGTCGCTGTGTTTCCGCAGCTGCGGGTTTACGCGTATCCACGCTTTCCTATAAAGTGATATTCAGAAGTGGCGCGGTGACTTGTTACTAAGTACTGCTGTGATTTTATCAACCCGTCTGTCAACCGGTCCAGTTATTGCTGCAGATGACCAACGTGCCTGAATCAGGACTCAAAAAACAGGTTTTTCTCAGCTGTTGTTTGAGATACAACTTCAGCATCAGGTTGCTTGTGGTTATTTTTACCAGCTTCATGTGCAGCTCATTTCCCATCATCCATCTGTTGTCCGTAACTACTTGACCGACGTAGAACAGTGATAATGGTAGAATAATAGAGTTCGAGAGAGGGGAAACCCTGGCACACACTCATTCAAACATACCATAAGGTCAATTTGGGCTCAACGCTTCGCTTGAAACACACGTCTGTGCACTGTGGGAGGGAACCAGAACACCCGGAGGAAACACAGGGAGAACAGGCAAACTCCACACAGCCTGAGCTGGGTTCAAGCCCACGCCGCAGCACCTGAGAGACAGCAGCAGTGTCATCCACTGCGACTCCCCTTCTTTCTAAACATGCTTCCGGAAAAAATCGATTTGCGTGAAACGCGTCTCCAGTGGGTGTCCTGTAAACGTCACTTGCTGGTCAAAGGCGATTTTTTTTATACTGTCCGAGCCATCCACGTCTACTTTGGCCGTGATGATTTACAGGAAATCGAGCCACTTTTCGCACAGACTTTCCCGGGTTTTGGCACACGCTCCCGCAGGCCTTGATCTTATTTAAATTCTGCACGTTCGCGACGAGTCAACAGCTTGACAGAAGCGGAGGACAAACCGAGAGACATCCAAGACAGGGCCTGTTTTCCATTCACTCTTTGCACAATCGTCCGTGGGATTGGACCATTTACACGGGCTGCTCCCACGCCGCCGCAAGCGGAGGCCTCGGACGCCGGTGCCGCGCCGCACATCTTGATGGCGGAGTGGAGCGACTGGGCTTGTCCGTCTCGCTCGGAGCCTAAATTGTGCTGTAATTGTTCCGTGCCGCGTTGCCCGCTGCCAAACTGAGAAGGACGCTGCTGGAAATGCAGCTCAATGAACCTCAGCGCTGGCTTTTTTCCCCCCTTCTGTAGATGTTTTAATGTGACTTCTAATACCCTGTTTTACATCACCCTTTCTTCTCAGTTTATTCCCAGCCAATACAGATGTAATGTGGTGCTGACCAAAAGGAGCGTTTTTCCACCTATCTCATGTTGGGTCTGCTTCATATTATTTTTACCATTTAGCTGACATTTTTCTCCAAAGCAGCTTACGGTTTTAAGCTACTTATATTAATCCACCATGGGTGGTTTTTACCGGAACAATTTAGGTTAAGCACCTGGTTGAAGAGCACCGCAATAGGGGGAACTGAACCAGGGTCTTTCGGGGTCATAAAGCAGCAGCTTTAGCCACAACACCACCTGTTTGGTTGTACATGACGCTATTTATAGTTATGTACACATTCATACAGCAGGGTAATTTTTACTGTGGTACCACAGCGGGAGGCGATATCCAAAGCTGGGTGTCTCAATTGCAAGGTGGTGATTCTAACTGCTAAACCACCTGCTGCCCCAGTTGTTCAAAAACTAATGTGTTGCTTTATTTAAAAGGAAAAAAACGCGTGTTCATTTCCCAACATCTGATTCTTTATTAGAAATTATTATTAGCAGTTTAGGGCAGGAATGGAGTGTCGTGATGTTAGTGAGGGCGTTTGCCTTTGTCACTCCGGCAGGCCCATGGGGACGGTGCGTTGGGGAGGACTGCGGACCCGGGGGGCTACAGACCAGGACCGTTCGGTGTGTCCACATAGAGGGCTGGACCGCACACCCATCCAGCTGCCCAGCGGCCCAGATACCAGAGCAGCAGCGCCGCTGTTTCCGCCCGTGCGACTGGCAACAGGAGCTGTTCGAGTGGGAAGCATCAGAGTGGGGCCCCTGCACCTTGGCCCCCCGGGTCGCCTCCTCCGGTGCGACAGGGCCAGGGCTGCGGCAGGAGGACTGCGTGACGGCGCAGCACGGTGTCCAGCGGCGCCTCGTTCACTGTGTCCGCACCTCCAACCGCAGTGCCGTGACAGAGCGCGTGTGCGAGTTCTTCTCCCGGAGACCCGCAGAGGAGCAAGCCTGCCTCGTCCCCTGCCCCCGCCCCTGCGTCGTCTCCCAGTTCTCCCCCTGGTCCGACTGCAGCAGGACCTGCGGCGCTGGGCTCCAGCACCGAACTCGGGCCGTCCTGGCTGGACCCGTGTATGGCGGCGCCAGCTGCCCCAACCTGACTCAGACCAGGCCTTGCGAAAACCTGCCGCCTTGTCCTGCTGGGGAGGGTGAGCACTACTACAGCCTCAGGGTGGGGTCCTGGAGCGAGTGCCGGCTACCCCATCACAAGGAGTTGTGGCTCAGCGGCCGGACCTTGCTGGACTTCAGCGTCGAGTCCTCGGAGGGGAACTCGGTGAAGCGGCACGTCCAAACCACCCACCACCACCCCCATCTGCACCACCACCCTCACCACATCCACAGCCTCAAGGCCCTGGACGTCGAGATCGGCTACCAGACCAGGCAGGTCCGCTGCACCCGCAGCGATGGCAAGAACGCCATGCTGAGGTAAGCCACCCAGGTGGGTTTTCCCAACACTTGTCTACACGCGATGTCTGCCCATGTTACATTAGAAACACGGTTCTTCTTAGAAGATCAGTCCCGTATAGTGAAGAGTAAAACAATTCAGCAGCAACTTGTGCCCCTCACAGCAGCGGGATGTTGAATTAATGGGGGGCTTGCGGTACCTTTCTGCAGCTGAACTTGAACAAATCTCACTCGTTCAGAGAAAACAGCCCACCTGACGGAACCACTGGCCAGCGGGTCATCGGCAAAAAATGGCCAGTCAGTGAAGAGAACCTGGGCGCCACGGCGACAGCCTAAGGTTGATCGTGTCCTTCTTTCTCCGTTAGACTCAAGGGCGGCGTGTTGGGTGGGAGACGAGACATTTGGCAGGTTGTCAAAGATTCTCAGGATTCTCAGAGAAGAGGCACTTTACAGAAGACCTGGTCTCTTCACAGTAACTCTCAAAGTCTCAAAGTACAAGAGAGGAGAGTTTCTGATGATGAGCACAGGCACCTGTGCCTGGTCTTGTGCATGTTAAACACCCACCATCTCAGTGACACCAGCGTTAAATTTAAACTCTCATTTCCAGTAAGA
Organism: Arapaima gigas; assembly: GCA_900497675.1. Lineage (NCBI taxonomy): Eukaryota > Metazoa > Chordata > Actinopteri > Osteoglossiformes > Osteoglossidae > Arapaima > Arapaima gigas. Next base: position 415,204 of record UFQX01000306.1, read on the forward strand.
TTTGTATGTTTGAGAGCTCGTTGAAGGTCTTGCGGAATCAAATTATTCTTTACTCGTACTTAGCCTTTGTCCAAGGTGACCTCCGATGTTAGATACACCGTACTGAACTTCTTGAAAACGTTCGGTCACTTAGGCAACAGAACAATAACAGGCACACAACCACATTCCCACACTACTAGCTATTCAGTATTCATCAATTTGCCTGAAATACATGACATTGGACTGCGAGAGGAAACCAAAGCATCTGCAGGAGATACACGCTTGACACGACAAGATGCAAAGCTCCACACTGCAGAGGGACGAACAGCCCAGGGGATCAGTGCAATGAGGCCCTGTGTTTGTGAAGTTAGTTTTACTTCCAAAATGTTCCTTCAGGTAATTCCATTTGCAGGTGATAGTGAGATTGTGCCGCAGAAAGGATTTCATCCACCAGTGATCTTCATGCCCCCACAGGTTGTGCTAATAAGAAGTTATCATCAGGATATGTGTGACTGTCTTACCAAACTACAGCGGTTCTCCCCATGACCTTTGCAAAGGTGGTTAACACTCCTGTACTGAAGAGGTAGAAAAAGTGATGCCGCTTAATAGTACCAGTGAACTATGAACTAACTATGAACTGGTCTCAACCAGTGAGACCATTTGTTGGAAACTACTTTTTTTTGAGGCACCCAGCTCTTCTTCTGCATTTCCCAGAGACGAAGGACCCCAGCAGGTAGTTTTGTTTCCACTGTACTGTCCACTTCACCACATAGAGGTGCTGCCCAGGTCTGGTCACACTCACACACTCCCTGGCACTTTACACTGTGCATTTTTTCCGGCATATTCCACAAATATCTATATATTTGTATATATTGTGGCAATATTTCCACAATGCTATGACATTTTACACACCATCACGATGACCTGGTGCCAGAAGTATGGGGGGGGGGGGGGGGTTGGGCACTAGACTAGACACCTTGCCAATCCATAACACTTTTATTAACTTCAAAATTGCATGAAATATGTGTTAAGAAACAATATTTACTGACAAAAAAAGCATACAGATGAAACCCGCCCTGAAAAAATGAGCCCGACATTACGACGAAATAGGATTTAGACAGTATGTCATTACCATACTCAATTAAAAATCAGAAGTGGCAGCTTTAGTATTATTTTGGGGTAGCGAATATGCAGTTCCCACCTGAGTTAAAACTTCTTTATTCATTTTTTCTAATTAACGTCTAATTACCAAGTAAAATTACACAGGGCTGAATAATACACCTGCATTGCAAGGTACCGGACTGCTTCAAATGTTTGTGTAACAGATTAAAATATTATTATGTACTTTGTTCTGCATGGTATTCTTCTGTATTCTGTTTTTTTTTTTGCCTTTGCACAAACAACCACGGTGTTTTCCACAATATCTGTAGACATTTTCATAAATAGCTCTAGACATATTGTAACATGATTTTATTGGCTGTTTCACAAATATTGCATTTTAAAATTGCACGCCTGACAATATCCTGGTGAATCTCGCGAAAGATTAAATGTTCCATCCGCTCATTATCCTGTAAAGCACTTCGCCTGGGGAGGGCTGCGGGGGTCTCAAGCCCCTGGGAGCCGGGATCGGAGGCAACACCCTGGCTGGGATATCAGTCGACTGTAGGGTGGCCACACACTCTCACATTCGCACGTTATTGGCAAATTAGCCTGAAATACATCTTTGGACTGTGGGAGAAAACACCACAGAGATACAGGGAAACTTCACGCAGACTGAACTAGAATCGAACCCACACCCACACAGCCTAGGGCAACAGTAGTGTTACTCGCAGTGCCCTCATGCCGCCCGAGATTAGATGTTCTTGAAGGTGTTGTTTATGTTGGAAATATATCATTATTTGTTTCATCCTGGTGCCCCATCTGAGTTGAACCCTAGCTCATGGTTTATGTTTCCAACATAGCCTGTGGACCACCATGACCCTGCATTGGACAAGTGAATGCGTTTTGCCCACGCTTTAATTCCGTATCTTAGTTCTCTTAGATCAAGATCCACATTTTTGTCTTGGCAACACTCAAAGCCATGTCTCCTGAGCAAAAATCAGACTCCATTGAGAAGATCCACAGAACCTTCTCGCAGGGCCGAGCTGGATAATCTTCTCATATTATTCTCAGAGACGAGTTTCCGTTTCCAGCATTAATTATACATGCGCAAAAGTAGAACGTGGACTTCAGTGAAGACTTCGGAAAACCAAGATGTTCACTGTTGCGCAATGCTGCTGAACTAAAGGGCAACGCGGCGAGCATCTCTCCATTCACTTTTAGATTCAGGACCTCTGTGTCTGGTTCTCTGTGTAGAAAGCCCCCCCCCCCCCCCCCCCCCC
>UFQX01000306.1:417596-437992 GCA_900497675.1 Arapaima gigas
CCCCCCCCCCCCCCCCCCAAATCCTGTTGCTCAACCCGATCCAAGGTACAGATGTGCTAAATTTAAAGGATTTAAGGCAACTAATAGTTCAGTAGTTTGAAACATGGAGTCTCCCAGTTCTTGTCTTGAGGGGTGAGTCCTTCTGCTGTACCCTGGAGCATGAAGCAGAACCTGAAATAGTTCCTTGTGAAGGTAACTGTAGATAAAAGCCCCACTAAACCATGGCAGCCATCTCACACTGCGTACTCAGATCCTCTGTGTTTCAACACACGACTCCTTCCCTCATATTCTTTCCAGGGCTTCTGAGTCTCTTTTAGCACCAGCCTGAGCATCAGGCTCATGTAGCGCCTAACAGTTTTCGGCAGCAGGGTTAAAAAGGAAGCGTGAGTAATTATTACAGTTATATCCTTCTTTTTTCCTTAGCCTTTGCACCCAAGACGGTGTCCCTGTGACATTCCAGTCATGTGTGATGCCCAGAGACTGCGAGACGTCTGACTGGTCTCCGTGGAGTCCTTGTTCGAAGAGCTGCCGCCAGGCAACAGATCTATCACCGGGGTACCGCGTAAGGACCCGCAGCCTGAAGCAGATCCCACTTGGCAGGGGCAAGGAATGCCCTGCTCTTGAGGAGAAAGAGGCATGCAACATCATAGGAGACTTGCTTCCAAGCTGTCCCAGGTACTCTTTCGTCTTATACGTTCCACCCTAGTCCAGTTGGACAACACTGGAAACGCTCAAATAGATTGGTGAGGATTTCTTCATAGAAACAGCCAGCGTTTGGCTGATTCCCCGCATGGCTGCGCAGTAATTTACTGACGTTTCATATTTTGGAGCCCCACCCATGGTCAGATGGGGCTTTCATCCATCTGCCAAGAAAAAGCAATTAGTGAAAATGGCTGTAAACTTGGGGGGTGAGTGCCAGCTCTGTGGGCACGTGCCACCTGAAGTTCTTCAGTTTCCCGATGCGCTTTGTGCGGCAAACGTACAGTTTCTACGTACAGCAGATATTTGGATTTTATATGTTTCCCAAGGCCTCGCTGAGAGGTCCCGTCCACGGGCCAGTGAACAACGACGGCAACCAGGCCCACATCACACTGAGCTTTACTGAGCGCCGGTGTCATACAGCTAAGCTGAACTCTGAAGAAGTCGCGAACGTGAACGGAGACCAAATGCGGTCAAACTGTGGGCAAACAGGTCCTTGGCTCACGATTATGAATTCCCGCAATACACATATTCTCTGTCACACACACACAAGTTGGAATGCCACCAGGAAGCTGGGACTCAGAGTCAACGTTTTTTCTCCTATTGTGGGTATTGTTCTGTGAACTTACCACTTACCACCTTCACCTTAATGGTGAAAACAGTTTAAATAAACAGCTTTTTTTCCTCAGCGTAAAAAGCAGTGTGTATTGTGTCGCTTCCCAAGGACAGTTTGCTTGTGAGGGGTTGGCCTTTAAAAGTTCTCATTTTTGTGTTCCAGTTAGCCTGGTCAAACAGGCTTGGTGGTGGAGAACATAAGAAATGCCCTCACCTGGAAGGTGTGTTTCTCCAGGTACATGTGGAAGAGCACAGACTGGGGCGACTGTCAGGTTCAGCCCCTTCTCAACCCCCAGGACCGACGCCTTGGAAACCTGAGCGCCCTCTGTGGTGGTGGGATCCAGACACGGGAAGCCTACTGCGTGCAGGTCCCGGGTGACGCGAAAGAAGGTGAGGTGGACGCTCGCCGCTTCAACGGAAGGTGCCCTTTGCTCGCGAAAAGTGTGGCGCTGGCCCCGTGAGGGTGTTTTGATTTGCGGATCAGAGATGCGGGATTTCTCGCTAGATATTTACGTCTGCTGGACCGGTAACACGTTCCCGATGCGCTTCCATCTGTTGCAGCGCTGTTCTTCACCGCGATGACTCCACTTTGATTAAAACCTATATTACGCCATCATTCTCGTGCCGCCGCGTGCCATAAATTATTTGCGCGTACAGTAAAGCGGACGCAGTGATTTACGGCAGTTTCCCATACTGAATACATATCGCTGGTGAATATTTCATGCTTACACGTGTTTTATGTTATTCCTCCATTTTATCTTTTGGAGATCTGAGTGAGCGAAAGTCGCCGTCTGCTTTGTGGGGGAGCTAGGAAGCGGGGAATTTTTTTTTTTTTTGCTTTTCCCCGCCTCGCGTCGGTCCGCCATTTCGGCTGCAGTCTGGGCCTCGGTGAGCCCCATTAGCACCCAGTGGCTCGAAGGTGGCGCTCGGCCTGCCTCGTTGGCTCTCAGGAGAGACGTGAAGAGATTTGTCCATCTGGACAACTTTTTTATACTCCAAATGACTTCTTAGAAGCGATCCATCAGAGCCGCATGCCTTTCTCACGCGCAAAACAACGGACGAATCCTATCAACGGCGGCGCAGCGTTTCCCTAATGATCGGTTCAGCCCTGCGTTGCCTCCGCCTGGTTTATGGCTTATCTACGACTGTCCCGAGAAGCGATAGCGAGTCTCTGCTAGTACGTTTCGTTTAAAGTCATTCGAATCCGGCGATGCATTCAATCAAAATCCCAATTAGGGAACGAAACCCCCGGTGGAATGAAGAACCAGAAGACCCTGCAGTTCTCCTCCTCTGCTATCTGCTGATAGTTGAAGATACATCTCCCTTAAGAGCAGTGTTCCAGATATGTTTGTGCAAATAAAAAGTAAACTGCTTCAGCTGTGCACTTCAGACAATCGGACAAATTAGTATTCAGCGGAACTGGGCGTGTTTCTCTTATTCGGTTAATCGATCATTCGGCGGCGGTGAACTACCAGGTGATATAAGTGAGTCGATAATATTTCTTAATCAGTATTCAGATCCCGGGATGTTCCTGCTACTGCTGCATCTGTGTCTTTTTTCCTCTTTTGCTCCCCCCCGCCGCCGCCGCCTCGCCCTCTACAGCGACTCATTATTCTGGTCACGCTAAGATCCCAGATTTCCGAAAAAGGACGCCTTACTCCGCTGTGTTACATCACCCTCGGCGTCGCTTTGTCGCGTATATTTGTTTATTTAGCCAACCTCTTTATCCGGGGGGACTTGCAGTGTTGGGTTTGTTTACTATGCTGCTTACCACGATTTACCCATTTGTGCACCCGGGTAATTTTTACTGCTTCAGGTTGGTGCCTCAAATGGGAGTAGGGATTCAAACCTTAGTCCTTCAGCTGCAGAGCGACAGCTTTAACCGCGATGCCCCCTGCTGTGCCGTGTGACGTTGCACAGCAGTGACACACAAGATGTCAAATTACTCCACAGTGACGCGTGACCGGGCCGTCACATCAAGCCCCATTGTCACTTTACCCCATCCTGACACGTTACCATATCACGGCAACAAATGACGCTAGCGGTGTTGCGTCCCGCTGCGGTTTTTGTGCCGTCGGTTATTCTGCAGCCCCCTCGTGACAAAGCAGGTGTAAAAGCCACGCTGTCCCCGTGCTTTTCTAGAGTGGCGTGACGAAAGACAAATGTGGAGGAGGGCGGAGGACTTACAGAGAGGGCGAACAGTGAGGATCGGCGCCCGCGTAATCGATTCCGTTCCAGGATGCGGATCGATGCGGGTTAACGGAAACGCCGATGGAGGCCCCCCGTTCCTGCGACACGTCGCCGGAACGTGGGAAGCGACTCGCTTTCCTGAAAGAGCCGGTCGGGGGGTGTTTTTCTTGGAACGGTCCTGATCTGAAAAGACCTATTTGTGTCATAAAATATGCAAAACTGTGGAAGGCGAATTCCTGAGGCAGAGCGCGCGGATTGTTTTCGCTGTTTTTAATCGTTTCAAATGCCTTTTAAACACAGGAACCATTGTGCAGGGATATTTGTTTGAGGACGCAGCCTTTTCTGTGCGCATCCCTTTGGATTTTAATTTAAATGGTAATCTGGCGTTCAATGATCTGAGAAGGAGCGTTTAAAATGGCATTTTTTGTACAACACAAATTTCGTTTGATTTTTGTTTTTTTTTTTGTTCCTTTAAATGCAAAGAGAAGCCTCGGCCTTTTCTCTTTTTCTCTATCTGTTGGCGTGATTCAGATGCTATTAATAGTTTCAGAGGAGGGAGACGGGACAGTTCCCAGGACGTTCCTTCGACTTGCGCTTCGGAGCAGGTGGTCCTGTGCTCACGGGGGACCCTCTTTGTGTGTCTCTGTCCCCCCCCCCCCCCCCNCAGGACGTTCCTTCGACTTGCGCTTCGGAGCAGGTGGTCCTGTGCTCACGGGGGACCCTCTTTGTGTGTCTCTGTCCCCCCCCCCCCCCAGTGAGCAGGCCTGTGAGCAGGAAGCTCTGCCTGGGAAACAGCCCTGCAGCCGTCCAGCCCTGCTCCATCCCCTGCCCCCAGGAGTGCCTCCTCTCCCCCTGGTCACCCTGGGGACCCTGTGTGCACGACAACTGCCAGGACCCGCAGGGGAAAAGAGGTAGGACTAGAGGTGCTGGTACTGGACTATAACCACCACGCATTTGTGGTAATGTACTGTACGCTTCAGTTTCCATAAATAAAGACATGACATAAACTGTCTCATGTAAACATGGTATAATATCGAGGACCCGAAGGAGAAGAATATGTCGGGTTATTGACCTCGGGAAAGGATCGAGACCCCAGGGGTTCACCTGCAGGGTGCGGAGGATAGAACACATGTGACACGTGTGCCGTGGAAGCCGGGCTGCTGCTTGGAGGGAATATATAAAATGTATGATTAAACTTGTCTGATGCTCCTATGATGGTGAGGTCATTCCCTTAACAACAGCACATCAGTGATGCATAATGTACAGTTAAAGATATACTTTTTAAGGTTCATCACACTGTGTTTTTTTCTTGCACGGCCGTTATGACAGCTGAGTTATTTCTACTGGAGTAAATCCAGGTTAGTACCATAACCAAGTAGGGATGTTAACGCTGGTCCTTTATTGTAACTCAAAGACCCTCATCACTGCGCCGCCTGATGCCGGTGTTATACAACTTTTACGTATTAATTTTACTTAAAAACAAGCCTAAAACTTGTGTGAAGTTTTGCATTTCATAGCATTTCAGTGTGTCCATTGTCCGTTGTGAAGTTGGGCTGCTGTGGAATCGGGAGGGCCCCGCTGACCTGGGGATAAGGGCATCCGGCAGCTAACGGCAACCGGGTGGGGTGTCGGCAGCGCCCCGAAATGAGGCCGAGTGGGACAGGCCGGACACGGCAGGAGTCCACGGGCGAGTCAACACGTCTGTAATTTGGAATCGAGTTGGGGGTGATGGCTTCTCCTGGCAAGCATCGCCCTTATTGGCGAGTGCAGCGGAAGCACGAGAGCTGCGCTCAGCTCGGCTCCCGGTGACCGGCATCGCTGCAAGTGGGCCTGTTGCTGCTAAAAACACGTTTGCGTCAGATTACTATGTAGGAATGGGATTCGCAAGCGTCTTGTTGCCCTGCAATCACGTCAAGTGCCAAGGCCAGGCGTTGTAGAAAGTATCTCCTACCTGAGACACGGGCTGATGTCGCTGATGCTTCTTGTAGGAAAACCGCGACTGTTTTAGCAGTCATGCTCAGGAAATACCAGCATCTCGCACACTTCGGGGCTGCATTCTGACAGCTTTGTAAGTCATTATTTTTATGTGATGCTCACGTGATGGGGAACGGCGTCTCGCCTTTCTGCCGTATAAAGCTCGGTTTTTTATTAGCGCGTTGCAGGTGTTCGAGGGAGTGGACACTGAACCAGCAACCTTAATTTTCACCGAGTTAAACATTAATAAGTTTGTGTTCAACTGCTCTACTACACGCTGCTCTTTATGTAACTGTAGTCTTTTATGCGCTATAGCGCATAGCTACATAACAGGTTTCTTTTGCAAATAAATGGCTCTGCTGTGAAACGAATGCAATTGGAAGTGACGCCGTCTGGCTTCGTGGGGGGAAAAGTGCAAAACTGTATATAAGGAGACGAATGTGTCAGTAACACAAATCGATCTTTCGGTTCTGCAAGGATAAGGCAAATACACATTGGTGGTGGTGGGGGCGGGGTCTTTTAATACAGACAAATGCCTCTGCTCTCATCGAGGCCCCGACTGCGACCGAGTTCTGCCTGGTTGGTGAAGTTAGTCCTGCATGGGCTGCAGAGACAAATGCTCCTCATTTGCCCCGGTGATGTCATTATCCCGGGAACCGGACTGCAGCAAAGTCAGGAAAACACGGCTAAAGTCTGTAAGCGGCTCGGATGTACTGGCTCAAGCTTAATAATTCCACTTTTATCCTCACGCGAGATAAAGTGTTAAATCCCACGACGACTCGGTGGCACCGCAGGAGCCGCGGTGCCTTCCATCCTGCCCGGAGCAGTTGCCTCTGACGCACTGCCGAGCGGAGTCTCTTTGTGTTCACGATGATCACAGTCGACCGTACTCCCCAGGCGCTGGGAGGGAAAAAAAAAAAAATACTTTGATCAAAATGGGAAGTCAGTAGTGCGTTTGTTGGCATCGTGAATAAATTGTATTGTTCTGCTGTCTCTGCCGCACAATATTTTCTCTACAACTCGCTGTTGCATTCATCTGGATCCTGCACTTGTGGTACAGCTCCAAAAGGGTTCCGGTTGGCAGAAATTGTCTGTGGGGGATGGTGGTGGTGGTGGTACGTGTCATGCTGAGACGATGGGTGAGAGGAGCAAGTTCTAAAACCTTCTCTGACACTGCGGTGAAAGGGAGGAGTTGAATTGGATGCTGAGGGGGAAATTGGAATAGCAATTTTGGCTCCTTTCACCTGAGTGAATAAGACCAGCTTGGGGGGGCCTATGAGTTATTAATAACCTAAGGATATGCTTCTACGGCGCTGCTTTTTGCACATTTTGGAATGTGGACGACATGAGGCTCCATTGATCCCCTGATCGATTGCTGGTCTCAGGCCACCACCCAAGAACAGTTTCTTGCCTGGCAGGGGCTTTGTTTCTCCCCTGGTGGCGTCTCTGTTTTTCCTATTATTGGCCGCGGCACCACGTGGAGACGGCCGTTTTTTCCTGGCAGGAGGGGCTGTTTTCCTTCATCCAGGATCAGATTAACCGCAGCGGAGAAACAGTCATACGTACCGCCGTCGTGTTCGTCTCCGTGTACCGCGGGAAAAAGTTCGGGGGGGAAAAAAATGTTAAATTGCCAGAAATTATTTCTTTAGCTCGGCTCATTTGAAGCAGAACAGTCAAAATCTTATTTTTGTAGTTTTCCATCGATTGCGTCTTAAAGAATAAATAATTGAATGAATGGACACGTTAATGGAGCCAGTTGCTGGTGTGTTTGATGCGATGTTTGTATTTCCTTCTATAAATACATTGCACTCAACAGACTTTGGGATTCTGTCAAAGAAGATTCTTAAATCCTCATAAAATATTAACTGATATACATTTCCTGACAGTACTCCGGTTTGGGGCCTATTATTTTCTCCCTCCTGCTGGAAGTAGACAGGCTTGTTTATTTCACTGCTCCACGCTGCAGCCGGGAGACCAGATCCCTTACAGTCGGAAGCCCCCAGCAGACATCACTCGTACAACCGAGGGCCTCGGCAGTTTCTCGCAAAATAAAAGGAACTGGGAGGTTGTAGTAAAAATGGGAAAAGAAAAAAAAATGTGGGGAAAAGATAAAAATTGAATACGAACTAATGCCAGACCTATTCCTCTATGACTTTGCGCACGTCCTGTCGGTGCATCTCTGTCACACGTGTTTTAATATTCACGATGCCTTGCGAAGCTTCACTGCGCTGACAGCATATTCCTCTGTGACGCATTAAGGGAGGCCCGGTTATCTGTTTGTCCTTTAAGCAACCGCAGCTCCCACGACTCCCCTCCCTTCCTCTGCCAGCTACGAGATACGTTAAGGAGGGCCGGGCTGCGAGGGGACGACCCCGCCGGTCTTCTGCACTAATTCTGAGCTCCTGTGGTGCGACTCGCTGGGACACTTTGCACGCCGCTTGAGAGGAGGGAGAGCTGGAGTTTTGGTGAGGGCCCACAGACCGTGAACGGAACGTCGTGTGGCCTGCGAGGGCGGTTACGTTCGCTCCCCACACGTCTTACAAATGGGGGAAATGAGATGGGCTCCAGAGGCGTCTTCTGACACATTTCACACCTTATTCTTTCCTCAAATCCCCCTGGTTTGCATGATTTCCGAAATCTGGGGGAAAATAAAAACAAAAAGTGGTCAATTCCATCTTAAGCGATATGCTCACCCCGCCACTTCTCCCATAAAGTTCTCGGTGGAGGGAAACACTCGGAAGCACGACATTTAAGTGAGAACGTGGAAAATATCGTTGTTTTTTTTTTTGTCTAGAAAAAGTTTGAGTTTTTCTATGACATCAAGTACCACCTTGTGTATGTCTTTTAAATAAAGAGTAGATCATAAAAAGAAAGTTAATCGTGGTGCTTTTATACACTCACACACACACACACACACACACAGGTCTACGCTTTTTTGCACTGTAAGCATGTAATTTGCTCCGGATTGGTAATGTATTTCGGAGCGGGCGAAATGAGGTGCAGCTTGAGGCAGTCTAGGGTGTGAAAATACAAGAAGAGCAGTCACACATGCTGGAGATGGAGGTATAAGAATTAAAGCAGCCTGCTGTTATCAGCTGTACCTGCGAACCCCCAGCAGTGCTATTACACTCTTCACCAGGCAGGGGGTATTTGGGGGAGGAAGGAAACCTGAGCAGGAACTGCCAAGGGAGGCACCTGCAGGAGGTCCCGACTTTCAAATGCTAATCCAAAACGGTTTATTAGCGTGACGTGAAATACATCTTGTACTCCTGAAGGCCGGTGCAGTAGAGATATATGAGCAATTACACAGCCAGACTTTGTAAGTAAGTGAAGTGAGGTAGAAACGGTGTAAATAAGGGAGAGAATGGATAAAACGAAGGAATATGATCTTTCTGGATAAAAATATCCAGACTCGTGAGACCTTCTTTGACCACTCTAGAGGACACGTGTTTTTAAGTGTCTCTCAAACCTTTCACGTTACAACACCGAGGTCTGATCCACGGAGGGGATTGTATGATTTGAAAATTATACTACATGTTAGGAGGTGGGGTTTGGACACCTCTGAAGGTTAATATCATTCACCCCCCTCCTTCTCACACCTCCGCAGGGTTCAGGCAGAGGAGACGGCTGGTGGTGCGGGAGCCGGCAGGTACCAGCCAGGGATGTCCACACCTTGTGGAGTCCATGCCCTGCGAAGACCCCAACTGCTTCCAGTGGAGCTTCTCAGCATTGCCGGGCGGGAAGGAGGAGGAGGAGGAGGAGGAGGAGCCTTGCGTTCCCACGGATACGTGTGGCCCTGGGAGTCGTGCCCAAGCTGTGCGCTGCGTTGATGCTCAGGGTGAGCTTAGACCTTTTTCTACTGGAAGCTTTTACTTACACACTGACAAATTCACCCTTAAATATAACACCCTCTGTGCCCTACATCACTTTTCTTTTTTGCTTTTTTTATTTACCCTTGATTTTACCAAATAACACATTTTCTCAAATGTTTACGGCCACCTGGAATGAGCCACAAGTCGGTCCGACCCCGAGAGGCGTCAGGTTGTCGCCAGTGCCGGGCTGGGAGTTAGTTAGTTAGTTATTTAAATGTCTAGCTTTTCATGCTAAACATTTTAAACTTCCGGCCATTTGTGTTGCAAACTACTTCTCACTCTTCCCTTCTCCCTTTGTCCGCACCGTCTTTTGCTCAGCGTTTCGGGAGGCGGCTATCGAAATCAGATTGAACTGAAATGAATGCCTCAGCCAAGGATGGGGGGGATGACAAACATAAATGTAGTTAAAATTCTTAGAAAGGGCAATCGATTAAAGTAATTCATCTCTCAGTGGCAGTTAGTGGTGGGTTTCCCTCCCCCTGCCCTTGCCCTGTCCTGGGCAGGCCTGGTGAGCACTGGCCTGTCAGGTTAGGGCTGTTGTACATGTCCTGTATTGTTTTTAATCGACTGCAGCAGAACAGCGCTGGGTCACAGCCACACGGGAACAGAGGCACTACGTAGAGACTGCAAATATGTCCACACAAATGAAATAAGGGCAAGAAGTTATGATGCGATGTTGTGTTTTCTGTGTTACAGCAGCAATGGTCAGAATAGCCAATGTCTCACAATGTTCCCTTAACACAGCCACATGGGGACAAAGTACCTGCCGATCGGACCCCCAGACCCCCCTCTGCCACACTGCAGTCACACGGGGGTGTGAACCCCGCACAGGGCTCTTCATCGGTGAATGATCACAGACTAAATCCCAGAACAAGGATGCCGGTTACCCATCAGTCCGAATTACGTATCTGAGTGCGGCTCTGTTTGTACGTGTGTATTATTCTGTCACGATGGATTAGGTATTTTTCCTTTAAGACAATGTTTGAGGATCCAGACTAATTACCTTCCGGATACTCAGGGTGAATTTTGACAGGTGTGAACTGAACAATGAGGTGGCGCTGCATAAAAAAATCACTGTCTCCCTCTTAATACTTTGATGCCAACAGTCATGTGTGCGCACACGAGAACTCAGCTGTCCCCTTGTCGTCTGTGTTATGAGGAGGTGGGGAAATAATGTTGTCTGTGGCTGAGAAACACGTGGTTAAGAGAGCAGAAAGCGACGCTCATTTCTCATTTCCCCCCCTCTGTGTCAAAGGTGAGGTCCTGTCTTCTGGTTCAGAAAGGGAAAGAGAGCAAACCGACACCACGTGTGTCGACTGAATACTGCAGCATTTTTCCATTTCAATTCTAATTGTGTTTTCTTCCATGCTCATGTATTTTTAAACGTTTCTGTCTGGAGCACGTGGGTGTCTAAAAGCTGAACCAGGAGGAGCGTGAAACCACCTGACTTCGCCTCATTTCCACAGCGTCCACGGTTCGCGCCTCGTGTTCCTCGGGGTCTGAGATCGATAGCAAGGTGGCGTTGAGAGTTCACCAACTGAGCACTGTGTAAGAGTTTGTGCAGACAAGGGGTTTTTACTTTGTGGCTTTAAAGCAGTTGTAATTTTAATATAATTCAGAGGTAATGAAAATATTCAAATAAGTGTTAGAATTTTTTTAAATATATCATAGCTACATCCGAGACTTTTACAGAAGCCAAGCGGTAAATAATCAGTATTGTGTCTGTACGTCTGTACTATTAAGCTCTTGTCACGGCTGAGGGATTAAAAGTGACTTTGAACGTACAAACAAAACGAGTTACAGCTACACTTTCTGTTCTAATTCTTTTCTTAGCACGGAGAACCAGTGCTGCTGACACAAGACGGAAAAGATCTCTGCAGTTTGCCTTTGTAGTTTCTCCTTATTACGGACTCCTCGGCTCTGTTAACCATATTCAGTTAACCAAATGGCATAAAACATAACAACAGCGTACATGAACCACAGGGGGTTTTTGAAGCTTTTCAAATTAACTGTCTTCTCACCGACACAACAGCAGGTGCTGACTTTGCAGGGATTTTTGTACCTGTTGCTTATAAAACCGCCAAAGCAGGTTGACAAGACAATTACATTTCAGGCCAGAGTCTGAAAATATCGGAGCGGTAAATGGGGAAACCGGATAATAAAAACCGAGCGATTAAAAATAGGAAACACTCTGCTTATGAATGAACTGCACGTAAAGGGTTTTGTGGGAATTCTGTTTGAACGCGGGGCGCCTACTGCTGTTTAGCATGCTTCCGACACGTTGCCCTGCAGTAGAAGAGTTCGGGGGCATTTAGCGGGCCTCCCGGAGACCGTCTGCAATAGCGGACATGCGATTGTGCGTGGAAGAGGTTAGCCTTTGTGATCCGTCGAGGAACGCATCGGACCGAGAGGCGTGAGAGCAAGTTCAAGCGTCTCCTCTTTGTATTCAGAACCTGAAAGGGAGGAGTACGGAGCACGGAGTAAAAGTGACCCTTCACTGAGAAGTGAAAAGTGCAGGAGACAGCATGCCAAGGCTTTAGAGAGGAATGTCACCCTGGCCATTGCAGACATTTACATTTATGCAATTGGCAGAAACTTTTCTCCAAAGCGACCTGTCCCTCAGACTATACAAAAGTGCCTTGGACAAAGGGCATCCTGGCTGTACGCCGTCGGGTTTAATATGGTATCCTCAGTTCTAACCGTGGTACCTCCCGCGCTGTCCGCAGCCGGAGCACCTGCACTCGTATTTTTTAGCTGATGCTGTTCTCCAGTGTTTCGCTGCTCACGCTGATTCACCCTTTTAGACACCCCGTCTCCATCACCCAGTCATTTTTATTTACAGGGCAGGTAACTTGATCAAGAGAGTTACAGTACAAGGTGGGGTTCGTATCTGGGTCCCCTCAACCTGCAGCCCAAAGGTGGGGCCTCTAACTGCCACACCACCTGCTGCCGTTTCAGTTTTACTCAACTTTACTCAGTAAGTCAGTAGTTGCTGGGGGTTGCTGATCACCACTCCTGGGGTCTAGGTTTGGACTCGGGTTTAAATCTGGTACAGTCTGTGTGGGGTTTGCTTCTTCTCCCCACGTTACTGTACATTTCCTCCAAGTGCTCCGGTTGCCTTCCACAATCCAAAGATGTGTGTTTAAGATAAACTAGATATTCCAAGTTAGCATTAGTGTATATGTGCATGTGATTTGGCTCCGTGTTGGACAGGGGCCCTGGAGAGTATCTTGCCTCCAACTGCAACCCTGCATTGAACAGGTACTGATAACAGGGAAAGAAATGTTACCCACAGTAATACATACAGTTCATTCCTCTCTCCACTGAGATGGAAAACATTTCAAATAATGTAGCTTATAGGTTTTTTTTTTATAGTTTTAATAGATTCTTTTGATCCTTTCACATCATGTCAGCAAATGGATAAATCAGAAACACCTCAGCTGATGCCCACCTTGTAAAATGCTACTGAAAACTAGCATGGCTGCACCAGTTAGCAGGACTACAAGCCACAGACCCCTCACTGTTTTGCATTTTGCTGGGTTCAATTCAAGCCGCGCTGTTAGTAAGATAGTTTCATGATGTTTTTTTTTTATGCATTCATTTTTTTAATTCTCTCATTTCCCAAGTTTCGTTTACTATGTCGCTGTTTGCATGAAATAGCTGCTTGGTGTGTGCAGCCGCAGAGTAGAGGAGAGGCGCACCTGTTGGAGCGAGGGAGGGAAATCGGCTTTCCTCTCTCCTCCGTAAGTAAATAAAGGAGTTCCTCCTCCCTGGTAATGGAGTTCCACGGCACGGGAGCGTTTCGGCACCCGCGTCCGGCCCGCTCTGTGGCCTGCAAAAGGCCGATAGCTCAGCGCACACATCAGCGGAACGTATCTAAACTGTCAACTTCCAGAGCTTTCCATGTTCTGAGGGCTTCTGCTTTCCACCCTATGACCAGAATTATTCGAGAGGCTGATGCTGAGTTTTTTTTTTTTTTTTTATCACTTTTACTTCATTCTAAGACTTGATAAGGCTAAGGCTGCAGAGTATAAAAAAGATCAGTTTCTCTGCGGCTCCTTCAAGAAATCCTCCGGTCGGTGAAGGCAATCCCGTTTCCCCTTCCTTCGGGTGGGTGGATGGTGGTCCTACTCTTCCGTTTGTCACAGGGACGGCTCCACCGGAGTCGACGTCCTCCGAGATAAAACCGCGGCGCCTCGATTCACAGCCGCGCCGTGAGAGAAAAGCAGATTGCCGGATTCCCTTGAGACTGCTGGACTTGTCCCAGCTCCAGGCGGATTTCGCTCGCAGGAAACTCTCTTCTCTCCTCTTTTTGTGTCATTCTTTCTGCTCTGTGTGTCTTGTTATTTCCAATGAGCAATTTGTGATTGTCAAGCTTTGTCTCGCAGTCACGCCGCGTCATTTTCTGGCTGTTCCTGCTCCTCACATACGAGCACGTGACCACCGCTCGTGAAGTTTGAGACCCTCCCTCCCTCTACTGGTGCAATAGCAGGTGTCATAGTAGTTAGAGCCGTCACTTGGCAGTAACAGGACCCCACTAGCGCTGTACTACTCCTGATCAGGTTACTTACCTTATTTGATACAGTAAAAAGCACCAAGTGGCTTAAATGTGTAAAAATATCCTTTAGTTCTTTCTTTCGCGCCCCCTACAATGATGTCCACCTTCATTATTCTAAATAATGGTACGCAGCTTAGTTTACAGGCCTAACCTTCTAAGTCACCTTGGAGAATTGCATCATCGAAATGAAATAACAGAAATAATAATAGAGCTCCAGAAGTTAGAACAGAACAGAAACGAATACATTCTATACCTTTCGACGGAGTAGATAAAGTAAAAGTACGCGAAGCGGCTATTACCGTGCGTTAACCGAGAGCGACAGATCCCAGATGGAACAACGTCTGTTCATGGTGGTGGTGGAGAGCGAAAGAACAGCAGCGTGATCTCTGGGAGGTCTTCGCTGCCCCTCTCCATTCCGAAACGTGTTAATGGCTCCGTCGTGCTTTTACAGAGGTGGTGTATTAGCGGTTGTATAATTACGCCTGTGCTGTTCTGCCCTTCTGCTGCGGCCCAGATTTGTAAAAAAAAATAATAATAATAATAACCGGTGATGCATTTAAAATGTACATATCAGCTAAAATGAAAACCCATCTCACTATTCCTGATAATATTCTCTTTTTTTCCGGCTTGAGTCAGGAATTCGCTCTTAGTTTAATGTGAAAAAATGAACCAACTTCCTTGTTTTAAATAAAGCCGCACTGCGGGGGGCTTTTGAGACACCGTCTTCCATCTTAACTATTCGTTCCCAGTACAGTTCGGGGTAAATTTGCATTTATCTTGCGGAAAAGCCGTGCGTTCGGGGGCCGCGTTGACCCGCTGACAGGGGCTGCCAGCGCCGTCCCCGGCGTTCCGCAGACCCCGTCCTGTGAAGCCAACAGCTGAGCAAAGCCCCCCTGCGAGGGCCGGGCTGGGACCTCCGCAGTTACCGGCTCAAGAATAAAGCTGTAATTACAGCTAATGTCAAAAGCGGGACCCGTGGCACAGACCGCTAGAGGCCCCGGTGAGCAACAGGCGGACCCGCGCCGGGAAAATCAATTTTCACATGTGACAAATGAAGCGGAATTGTCAGTATTATTCTTTATATATTTATTTCTCTTTATCTGCACACTGCTTGGGTGATTAAACCCTTTATCACCCTGATGATGTTCCACCAGGCAGGTGGTGGGTCTCCTTCCCAAGGTGAGATCCCCCACAAAGCAATGTGACCTGAAGGGGGATGGAGGGAGAGCGTAAGACCTCCACAAAGGTGTGCACCAGCACAAAGGCGTGACAACAATGGCACCAGACCGGCGTGACATCACGCACAACGATGGATGCACTTGTGTTTCTTTCTGCATCTTTTTTGTGTTGACGCCAACAGACGTCGCGGCCACTTCCGCCGGACACGTCGTCCAAAGGACGGATCCGTTCCAGACACGCGGCTGTCGAATCGGCAAGCGTGTCGCATTACGGAACACGTTTTGCAACAAAGCCGAGGCAAAAGACTCCAGCCGGAGCCGCGGGTTCAGCCGGTGCTCTCGCTTGAGCAGTAATTGATGAGTTCAGCACCTTCCTTTCTGCTCCTTTTCCAAGTACAAGTGAACTCGGGCTTCTGCTAAGTCTGCAAGCGATTGCCGACTTGTTTTATCTTGACTGCAATTAATGAGAGTCTTTCGAGCTGATAGTCTTCCGGATACTTCCTCACTCTTGAAGTCTCCATCTGAAGGTCTGGGTAATTCCTTAGTGTTGGAGCCTAAGCAGCTGCTCAGTTAATAGGTGTCCAACGTTCTTTTTTTTTTAGGTTATGTTTTCAACATTTCTACAATTATTAATATTTATCACAAATGCTACTTACTGTTCATCTACTTTAGTTCAGTACTTTAGTTGGGCACTGTACACACGCCACCTAAATAAATATGCAAATATATGATTAAAAAAAATATAAAAATAATTGCAAATGCCTAATAATGTACACATTAAAGGTTCAGCATGTCACTTGATAGTGTTCATACTTTGGACACATGGTGTGGAGAAGAAGATCATTGGAGGAGGGCATCATACCTGGCAGAGCTGAAGGTCCATGGCACGGAGGACCTGCCATGCAGTAACTGCCACTATGGACGTCTGTCTATCAAAGACCAGCCATCTGGCTGCAGACCGAACACGGTTCGGGGCAACTATTCGTCGAATCTCCGTCGGTCAGCATCGACTCGTCGCTTAACAAAAACATCAACGCTTAAACTGACTTTTACCCTCAGAACGGTTTGCAGCAATGAATGTGGCCGATAAAGGTTGGACACACGTGACGTAGCTGTTCAGTACTGAATGGTGGCAGAAGGCGTAGTGGTTAGAGCGGCTGCCTTGTGCTCCAGGGTCCGAGGTTTGGGTCTGACCTCGTGCTGTCGTCCCGACACAGCAGGCTGCGTAGTGCTTCGCTTTGATACTTTAGAATTGAAGGACCCATTTTTTAATCCCTACTCGTGTTCTAATACCCTTGAAAACGTGCTTCTTCTAAATTGCTCCAGCAGAAGTTACCCTGCCGTATAAACGGGTAAATAATTGTAAGAAGCTTAAGGCTGTCAGTTGCTTTAGAGAAAACTGTCAGCTAAATACATAAATGTAAATGAAACTGATTCAGCCAAGGCTCCTCTGTGTTGGTTCTCACCACTGAGGTCCATGCTGGTGAGACCCGAACTGTCACATTTCTTCAGCCCGTTCCTATATTGTCCCGCTGTGTCCCACTTTGACCTATAGGGGCTATAGCAGTTTTTTTATGGTTCACAGGGCTGTAGCTCTGATAGTAGCTCTGTAACTACTATCAAGTTGGCGAGCTGGATCCAACCCAGATCTAAACCCACATCTGCGAAGCTCTGATCCCACCTGCTGCGTCCCTGTGTAACTAATACAAGGCATATAGTTCATGATATTTGACTTCAGCCTCCATTTGACCATTAACATAACCAAGAGGATGAGTAGCATGGGTTGGGGCCAAAACCCACGAAAGACTGGATCCATTAAATTTCAAAAGTACCATTTCATCAAAACATCTCAAACTCCAACCATACAGTTTTACTGTGCGCGCAATAAGACATGCAGTCTTATTAAAGATAAAAGGGGAAGTTTATTCTAAGGTGTTCCTCGGGAAAAATAAAACAAACGAAAAGGCATCTTTTGCTCTTTCCCACTGTCAAACCTGCTCTTGCCACTTGCCTGTGGTGTCACGGCTTCACGTTGCTCTCTGAGTGCTGCCAGATGTCACCGAGCAGCTCGGGAGGGTGGGCAGGCACCCTGGAGCTGTAGATGATGAGCACAGCAGGGTGTGTGTGTGTGTGTGTGTGCGCAGTGGGTGTGACTGACTGCCCGGTAAAAATCCCCTCTCCCGATGGGGACCCCCACGGATGCTCCTATTACGCTGCTTCATGCTGCAATACAAAGCACATCAAATGCACCCTGAACAGGCCGGCACCCACATCCCTCCTTCATAGAAGTCCCATACAGTAATAACCACAAACAGAAAGCATGTGTGTGTGTGTGTGTGTGTGTGTGTGTGTGTGTGTGGGCACAGGAGCAGATCCGGTCGAACTCGCACGAGGTGGGCAGCCGTATTACATATCCGAGCCGAAACCTCCACCAGATCCACATTTTAATAATTCAACAAGGCCTTGGGCGACAATCTATTTACAGATTTTTTGTGCTCAGAAAAGGGTTCTTGCCTTCAGACTCGGCAGAGTCTTTGCCAATTATGAATCTTTAATTCAAAAAGCATTAATTTTGTCTTTCATTCCAGTCCTTCTTCTTCTTCTTCTTCTCCTCCTGTCACAAGATACTTCCCGAAGGAACCGTTGCGTCAGGCATTCTTAAGGGAGTCATCGAAGAGTTATTTGTTTTTATTTATTTATTAAGTCCTACACCGTCGGCACGCTCCCTCCCAGTTCCTGCAGATAAACACACGTACGGCTCAATTCTGAGGATGTACAACAACTCTGACAGTCGGTTTACTGCCAGTCAGAGCTGCCGTGTCCTCGGAGTCTTTGAGCGTTTTGAGTTGAGTTTTTTTTTTTTTTTCTCAGCACGGACCTTTGCTGAGATTTATTTCATTCGCCCGAGCAGAAAATGTTCATTTAACATGTGCTTTTTAGTCTTTGCTCTCCTGGGCCAAGTCCAGCCGCTTTTTTTTTTTTTCTTTCCGAGAACAGAAATGTCATTTCCAGTGAGCGATTCCTTTTTTTTTTAACCTTCTGTGCCTCTCACAGGTGCACTTAGAACAACATTTACCGTCTTTTTCATCTCGCTGCGAAGCGGATCGGCAGAATAGCCACCAGTGGCTGACAGCTTTCTGTTGGCGGGTCGCAAATGAGAATACCTGTCGAGTGTGTCTGTGTGTGCTTTTTTTAAAAACATTGTGCTTAAGCACTTTGTAGAGTGAAATTCTCTATGGTTAACAAATAAAAAAGTTGAAGAAGTGGGTCTTTATAAAATGGCCCAAAAAAAAACCATAAAGGGCAGAGCTTTGGAGCTGAACAAAGAGAGGTGCTCCATGTGTTTTGGAAAGTAGCTGGCAGAGCACCACATGACTGCTGAGACCAGGTCGGCTCTTAGCTCCAAAACACATAAGCGGCCTATGAATACCGCACCTGCACCGCGGTAAAAAACCCTCTCTCTCCACACTCACGCCATCTTTTGTGCAGCGTTCCGTAAATAGGAATAATCGCTCGGGAGCCAGACCAAAATCTGCAGAAGAGAGGGAGGCAAAACAGCAGACGGGATGGTCAGGTGCTGCCTTGGGATTTTGCATTATTCCCGGCCCCCTCCAGCTGGCCCGGTAGCCCCCGTGTTCAGCGTCCAGCTTTCCATCTCCTTCTAACAAGCTCATTTCAGAGCAGAAGCCCGGCTGCCTCTTCCAAGGTTCACCTACCTTATGCAGATGTGCAAGAGACAATGAAATGTAGGTTCATGTGGACTGTGGTGGACACTAAACAGACAACACGACAACACAAGGCAACACAAATTTAACTGCCTGAGGAATGAAAAATAGGTACAAATAGGTAAATAAATAGATAAATAGTTAAGGTTAGAATAAAAGGATTGTTGGAAACAGCTAGGAGTGATGGTGCACTGTGGGGGGTGGTGGTCAGTGGTGCTGGGAGTGATCGGTCGCTTTGGAGAAAGCTGTTCCTGAGCCTCGTGGCGTTGGACCGTAAGCTTCCCTACGTGAAGCTCAAGTACGAGGACAGGCCTGATCAATGGCGGTGAACTTGATCCGGTAAACAAACAACCCCCCTCCGGACCCCGAACCCTTCCCCTAACCGCTCCCCTGCCCATCACCGTGGCAGGACTGATAACCGACCTGTCGCAGGGCTGTTGTGACGCCGTCCGTGAATCAGCCTCCCTGACTCCGGGCTGAGTTATTATCCACACTTGGTGCCAACTCAGCGGTCTGAGGAGCTGCAAGGAAGCTGATGTTTCTTCAATCTTCTGTCTGAGAAAAAAAAAGAGGAATAAATGATAGCTTTGAGCTTTGAGCTTCCTGTGCACCAGGACCTCATTCACTATTTATTACCCGATTATATTAACATCTGTTTAATACTACAAACATGCAATAATGCCATTTTTAAAATAGCTTTTAATAAAACGTGTTTTTCCATTCAGCCCATTTTATTACATTTCGATTTGCTGGCAAATAGCGAATATTTGTGCTTTACCAATTTGGTTTGTACAAAGAGAATGCGCATCTATGCATGTTTTAGGCTTATAAAGCTGAGCGCCGGCGTAACGGTACGAAGTCGCCGCCACTTGTCTCAATGGCTGTGGCGTTGAATTAAACGGCGCAGCTGAAAGTTTGCCCCTCCGCGCCGCTTCGGACCTCCGTGAATCCCAGGAGGAGACGACACACGTTACGAAGAGCTTCAAAATATGGCGGAATGCTGGAGGTACCCCAGCTTACTGGGATGGAGAGAAACCGAGACGGCATGACGGGTGATGCTATTTGACCGATTCGGTTGGGTAGTTTAAAAAAAAAAAAACAACAACAAAAACAATGCAAACACTTGAGCGATTTGAAGCAGCCAGCTGTGGATGGTTGTGTAACCTCAGCGCAGGGAAATGACCCAGCGCACGTCGTGATAATGGATGGAAACCAGCGGCGCCAACCTGACCCCACGCCGGGTTATTGTAACCTGAGGTGTTTTTTAAAGTGCTTCCTCTTGAAATAACACATTTACACCGCAGATGACTGTGTTTAACCGCAATGGTCAGGTACTTTATCTTAAGTGGCTCAACGCATTTAACCCTTTTATAGAGCTTGGTATAATAATAGTTAGTGTCCTATTAGCGTTAAAGCACAGTTTTCTCTCCTTCCTTAGCGTGTTACTACCTTATTGTTTGATTATTTGTGCTAATAATACAGTAATTGAGTGTTTGTATTTAAATACTTATAGTAATTCAGTATGTAATTGTTATTTTTAATATTGGACAATGATTTTTTTGCAGTCCCCCCCCCCCCCCCCCCC